>CM046472.1:14324506-14429506 GCA_025506415.1 Flaveria robusta
TGTTTATAGCAAACCCAAATATGAGTAATTATAGAACTTTAAACCCACCAATCCTGGCGATGTGTTGCCATCTCAAGGTCTCATGTCGCTCGCATCAGCCTTTGGCTACCGCAAAATATGTGCTACATTAACAAAATAATGCAAAAGATGTGCTAAAGACGCAAAACAGCGCAAAAATATGCTGTTTGACGCAAAACAGCATAAAAATGTGCTGTTTGAAGTAAAACAACACAGTTCATTGCTATTTTCACGAAATAACATAATACATCACAGAAATAACACATGATATTTTGTTGTTTTGACGCAAAACAATATATAACATGTTACGTAAAGCATGATAAAACTGCGTTGTTTGACGCAAAACAGCACAAAAATTGACGCAAAAAAAGCACAAAAATATGTTGTTTGATGTAAAACAGCATACAAAACTATGTTGTTTTGACGAAATACAACACAAAAATGTTAAAATACAGCACAATTTTACATCGTTTATTTTTTTTACAAAAAATATAGCAATAATATACTCAATTTAAAGAGAAACAAATGCTTGATTTTATGTTGTAATTTGTATTAAAAATGAATCTATTATAAAAAAGTTATAAACAATTAAAAAAATGGGGGAAGACTTAAAAAAGTCAACAAAAGTGGTTGCATAACCAAAATACTCTTCCATCTTTTTCTTTTCTACACTTTCATATTAACCATTGATTAAAAAATAAAATACTAAGATCATTTCTTAGTCTTATTAACAAAATACATTTTTAGTGGAACCTCCCTCCACATATATATATATATATATATATAGGGAAGAGAACGAAAGTTAACCATCCTTTATTGCGATAACTATGTTAATTTTTGAAAATCAATCAAAATCATTATTTTTTTTATGAAATAATATCATTATACATGTACAAATATATGTTCTTTTATGTATATGTGTAAATTCATAAGGATAAAAAAGTTACGACTAGTGTAAGTTACTTACACCTGTGCAAATATTTACCTGGTGTAAGTAACTTACATTAGTTGTAACTTTTTTACGTTTATGAATTTACACATACACATAAAAGAACATATATTTGTATATGTATAATAATATTATTCCAACAAAAAAATAATGATTTTGATTTATATTGATGAAGTTAATACGGTTATCGCAATAAAGGAGGGTTAACATTTGTTCCGCACCCTATATATATATATACACATATATACATATAGACATATATATGTGCATATATATATATACATATACATTAAGGATAGGGATCACATGTTACACTTTATTTATTACAATAACTCATTAACTCAACTAGTGGTCCACATCAAGTCACGTCACCACTATAAGTTACAGTTACATTGATAAAACTATTGCTTCACAACGAACGTTAAAAAAAATTTAAAATATAGCAAGATTTTACTCAAAATTAAAGATAATAAAGTAGTCTATTAAGGATGTAATTTCTTTTAAAAATTAACATAATAAAAAAAAGTTAAGAATGTTTTAAAAAGTAAAGAAAGCATTTTTAAAAAGTGACGGAAATTTTGAAAATAATGGAAAATTTGTTATAACAGTGGTCTAGCGCGTTGTAAAAGTTAGTTACATTATATAATTGTGGTGCGACTGTGTGCTACATTAGGGTTAACTGATTATCGGAATAAACAAGTATTAACAAAGGAACCTTAGCCTATATATATATATATATATATATATATATATATACACACACATATATAAAGGATGATTCAAGTACAAACCTTATGCTATTTAAAACTAACGAGAACAGATTTGGTTCATGGATTAAATAAATTAATGGCTAAGATTCTTCACAAGTAATCAATTTTCAATTAGTTTAACAGCTAATGAGAGAAAGGTAAATTAGTAACTTATGCTATTAAAAAAACAAATAATGTCTACATATAACTAGTTCAATTAGTTTAAATGTTGACTTTTGTTTAGAAATAACTACTTAAATCAATTTTTTAAACGAAAATAAATTTTATATAATTTATTATTTTGATATATATATATATATATATATATATATATATATAAGATAAAATCAAGTATTTTTTCTTGTTAATATGTGTATAATATTGCTATATTTTAAAAAAATAATAATATCATGTTTTTAAAAAGTTCGAAATGAATATATATATATATAAGATAAAATCAAGCATTTTTTATTGTTAATATGTGTATAATATTGCTATATTTTTTTTAAAAAAATATCATGTTTTTAAAAAGTTCGAAATGAATAAATACAAATGATGCTACTTTCGTAAATGAAACACTTAATAAAAAAGCACTTCATTGTTATAAAACGACACTTTATAAGTGCAGGACCGTTAGAAGGGGTTCAATGCAAACTAGTTTTTCCAGTGAGGAGAGACTTAGAACACTTAACAGATCAAATAGGGAACTGGTATCTTTATGGTGATACTTAGAACAACACAAGTAAACAAGAGACAGAAACTTAAGAACAGGATAATTGGTTTTCAAGGAAGATGTATATTGCTCTCAAGTTCTATTACAAGTGTTACAAAGCATGAAAATAAAATAGAAGGACCTGAGATACTTTATACAACATCCTACAACCGGCCATACTTTGAAAGCCAGCTGGAAACACTAATCTAGACAACAAGATCAATGTAAAGTCAAAAGGCAGATTGCCTTTTGACATGTGACTATGACATGCCATAGCTCACATCTTATTAATACAAAAAGGATAAAAGTACATAAAGTAGAAAGTTACAGACTCAAGACCTTAATCTATAGCTTCCTAAAGCATGGACCTTTTCACCAACTTGTGTAAAGTTGGTGAGCCTGCAGAGTGGCAGCGGAAAGTTGGTCAGCTTTTCTGAAAAGTTGTTGATCACTGAGAGCATGTCTCTCTATCTTCGGAAGAAATCAGTCTTCTATCTTTGAGGCTTCGGAAGACTTTGCCTTCTAAGCTTTGGAAGACTTCATCTTTGGCTACGGAAGAATTGGTCTTTTGGCTTCGAAAGATTTTACACTTGTGTAATTTCTTTGCAGTGTGTAAAACATCCGAAGTAACTTCTACCATGCACAAAGTGCATGCATGCAGAAGACTTCTTGACTGTTTTGTGTGCATCAGCCTCCTTGGAATACCTTACAAACTCACCCTAGGCTGATGCTACCAAAATAGATAGGATGCTCAGCAGAATGCAATCCTCATGTCTTGATCAGCAGTGTACAATCAAGACATGGATGGTCTTGTTAGATGCAAGAGACTCTTCTTCTGAATGGAGTTGATTGAGCAGCCTTTTGTTGCACTTTCTCAGGATGTTATTACTCATCCTGAGATGTTGAGAAGGATGCCTTGGACTTCTTTTTTCTTCCTCTTGTCCCTTCTGATGGCCATCCTTTTCCTCACTCTATACTTCAACTGAGGAGTTTAGCCTACAGCAACAGATTGACTTTTTGTGCTCTCCTCAGTTAGGTCCTTATTCCCCATTTGATCAGTAGGAGGGGATTTAGATCCCTGCTATGGGTCAGGAGATGAAGTTGGCTTAGATGTAGCTTCAGGTTCAGGTTGGGTTGTCTCTTCAACCATCACCTCAACTTCACGTGCTGCTTGACTTGGTGGAGAATGCAAGTCCACAAGCTGACCTTCTTTGATCTTCTGCTTGATCCTCCTGATGTGCTCATCCATTGTGGATAGAGACATAGGACCAAGTCTCCTTCCAGAGAACCCATACAGCTTCAAAAAGCTCACCATCTTTAGTCTGTGAGCAAACTTCTTCTCTTGGGCTCTGATGGTGGCTCTTGTTTTAGCAGCTTCCTCTCTCATTTTTCTTTTCACGGCTTTTCTTTGAGTTTGAGCCTCTTCATCAAGCTGTTTTTGATACTCAAACTCAATGTACTCAAATGAGAGGGGATTGAAGGCTGCTGCCTGATAGAGTCTTGTGGCACTCAGATAAGCAATCATCTTTTGTCTTTCTTGTTCCTTGCTTATCTGAGTTTCCTCTTCTTCAACAGCTACAGACTCTTTCTCAGGACTTTCGTGAACTAAAGAGAGGACAGGAGCTTTTTGTTGTTTCTTTCTTTTTCTCTCTTCTTTGATTTTGAGGAGCAGTTCTGCTGCCTTAACCTCCTTCCTCTCTTTGTACAGCTCCTTGCCTACCAGTTCATCCAATTCTGCCAAGGGGAGAGAGATTATTTCATCAATGTTGTAGTTCCTGAGTCCTAGATAGTTCAATCTGACTGCTTTTAACTCATAATTCTGAGTATCAAGCCTATGAGCAGCTCTGATTGCAGCTTGCATAAAGCTTGGGACTTCACCGGTTCTTTCTCCCCTGGCCTTCCTCTTCCTCTCTCTTTTCCCCTCCTTAATCTCCTCAGGAGTCATTTTCCTTTTCCCTTTGTCAATTGTTGGCCTATATGACTCAGGGTGGAGAGAGCTTTGGCCTGCAGATGGTTGTGAAGATCTTGAGCTCTAGCCAGAGAGAGGTTGTGATACACCTTCACCAGCAGGTGTGTCACTGAGGGTATTAGGTGTTGAGGGTGAGCCTGTATCAAGGTCCATAGGTTCTTCTGCTGGGCCTTCAACTGAGGTTTCCCCTTCGAAGCTAATCTTTGGGTCTGCCTCAGTATCCAGTTGACCAACAGTTTTCCCTGCTAGCCTCTGTCTATATAATAATGCTCTATGTCTGAATTCCCTCATTACCCAATCTTGGATCACCTCAGCTAACCTGCCAGCCTGTCTGTTTTGGCTTGGGTTGATGAAAGGCAGGTTAACCAAGTTCATACCATCATGGAAACTCAGGGTCTGTGTTGGGTATTCTACCTTTGAAGAAATTGAAGATTTCCAATAATTATTGAAGATGAAGACTTGTAGAACAAAAGAAACAAATGTATTAGTCTAGGGTTTATTTTGTAAATATTGTAATTGCTAGACTAGTATAAATAGCAACATATATCATTATTGTAATGTGTGTGGATGGTTCACCACCAAGTGTGGGAATCACATTCCATCACCAAAATCATATCATCATCCTTCATGGATGATGAATTCATCATCAAATCAATAAACAACAAGCATTAAACACTTTTGTGTTCATCATTATTAAATTTTAGCATCTAATCATCAAATTTTGATCATACAATTTGAATCCTAAGATCCAAGCTCAATGATCCCGTTCGAATCGGGAACACACAATTGGTATCAGAGCCAAGTGCTCATTGATTTAGATCAATTGATCTATCAGTATTAGAATTGTGTGATTGATTGTTTATATCATTAGATTTATCAACTTATTGTTTCGATCTATTGATTTTAAGTAAAATTGCTTTCGGGTGTTCATAACAAATTGAGAGGTTATACTTCTGATTCAAGGAATTTATCGATTAATCAATAGACAACGAAGGAAGTATAATCAACGATTTGGTGTAAAACATTCCTAAAACAACAAACCGTGATTCATTGTTCAATGAGTAGTATTACATTGCTCGATTAACATTGATCTACATTCAAAATTAATTGAAACGTAGATCGGCGTTATTGATTGATAATCAACAAGTGTTCAATTCATTTGAACAAAACATATCAACAAACATCCTCGAATTGGTATCACCTTTGATAATCATTAAGAGGATTGATTGATTTGTGACTTCAACTACTTAATTAGTCAATAATCAGGTATTTGTCATTAATTGGTTCATTCATAATCAAAATTTGCTTAGTTGAATATTAACATTTGACTAAAATGAGCAACTCTTTCAGTGGATCATCATATCAACCTCCAAAGTTGGAAACAAAAGCTGATTTCAAATCCTGGAAGATAAAATTCAAAAATCATGTGAACTACACTGATTCTGATTTATGGGTGTCAATAACTGAAGGTCCTTATAAGCAGATTATAAAGATCATAATCAACCCATAAACACAAAAGATCTCTCACCTGAGGATGTTAAACGAGTCAAAGTTGACATCAGAGCCTACAGGCTGCTGAGTATGGCCTTACCTGAAGATATTCTGATCAGGTGTGAGAACTACAAAACAGTAAATTCCTTATGGAAAATTCTTCACACTCTCTGTGAAGGAAGTGATGAAATCAGAAGCATAAGGAAGGATACACTTCGCTCTCAATATGAAACATTTTATCATATTGAGGGTGAATCAATTCCACAACAACTCCACAGGTTTATGCAATTGGTAACCGAGATGAACATCTTGGAGCTGAAATATACCAATGAGGAGTTAAACAAAAAGATGCTCCACACTTTGCTTAAGAGTTGGAAGCAAACTGTCTCCATGTTCAAGAACTCACTAGATCTCAAAACCATTGGTTTAGATACTTTGGTGGCCAAAGTAGAAGCTCTTGAAATGGATAAAAAGTCAAGAAACAAGAGTGTGCGAACATATGTCACCCTTATCAGTTTAAAGAAACTAAAAGTGCTGGAAGTGCTTTTATTTCTAACAATGATAATGACAACTCTTGCACTGTGAGTGAAGATGAGGAAGAAGTTAGCTTCTATGCATAAAAGCATGCAAAAACATCCACTCAGAGTAAGTCAGCAAAAGAAAAAGGGAGATTTGATGAAAAGAAAGATTCATCTGCATCATCAGCAAAGTCTTCCTCCAACAACAATCAAGCAGAGCCAATCACTGTGATTCTGGATTCTGAAGAACAAAAAGCAGCATTTGCAGCTTTCAGCTCAAGTTTTCAAGCTTATCTAGGAAGCACTCTAACTCCTGCTAACATCTGCCAGCAAAATTTGGAAGAACTTCATCCAGATGAAGTAGAGGAAATGGATCTTCAATGGCAAATGGCAATGATAGCATACAGAGCCAAACAGTACCTGAGAAGAAACAAAAATTTAGCTGCAGCTAGAAAGACAACCAAAATTGGTGTTGATAAGTCAAAAGTAAGATGTTTCAAATGCAATCTCTATGGACATTTTTCAAGAGAGTGCAATCAACAAGCAACTTCTGACATAAGACAGAATCACCAACATCAGCAGCATCAGACTCATCAGCATCAATCTCATCAATCAACATCATCATCTCAAAGATCATACAGACAACCTCAGATAACCAACTCATCCCCACCGGCCACAAGTTCATCAGTAGGGCCAAGCAATTCAAAAGAGACTGGGCTGATAATCTTACAAGATGGAACATGTGACTAGAGCATGTATGAGAAGGAGGTATTGGAAGAAAATCAAGCTGTAATGGCAAACATGGAAAACAAAGTTCCACCTATGGCAAGAGAGGCAAGAGATAGATTGTGTTCATTATCATGTGTTGAGGAAGTTGAAAGATACAGAGTCCATGCTCAACAACTGGCAAATAAAGTGAAAGAAACAATTATTTTAAATGAATCTCATTTAAGAGAGCATAAACTTTATCAAATCAAAATCAACTCTTTGCAAAAAGATTTAGATAAACTTGTTTCTGAAAATTATAACTTGAAAGCCCAAGTTGAGCATTTGACCTCTTCCTTAACAAAATCAATGTTTGATCAAGCATCAACTGAAGTGAAACTTCAAAAGTTTCAACTGTCATCTCAGTAATATGAGAAATTGCTAAATTCTCATATTGAATCAAAGCACAGGTGTGGGTTGGGATACAATGCTGTTGCACCCCCTCTAAATGATAATTGTGCACCCTTACCTGAGTCAATGACAAACAGTTTGTCAAATTATTTTGTGCCATGCACCAAAATTAAAATAACAATTAATCAGTTGGTAAGTGATAATAACAATTCTGAGGTGAGTGAAACTGAGTCATCTGAATCAGAACCAATCAAACAAAATGATTCAGAATTTGACTATGATGAATGTGATGACTTGGATGCTACTGATGACCATGCTGAGAAAGGTGTGAATGAAATGAACATTAGTAAGAATGTTTCATTCGAACCAATCATTCCTAAATTTCTTGAAGAAACCAAGCTACCTTATCCTCCTAAGCAAAGAAACATGTTGAAGACCATCTGCAAGAGGATAGCTAAGCTGAATGAAAGGCTTCATGAACTCAGCAAACAACAACAATCAACTGAAGATGATGTGAGGTTCACATCTACGGAAGAAATAGAAGTCTTTTTCATAGAAGGAAAGAAAAATGTTGGTCAATCATCCGTTGCAGATCTCCGGAAGAAAAAGTTAAATGCTGATCATTCTACTTTCGTAGCAGAACTCCGGAAGAAGAAAATTAATGACCAAACTCCATCCGCAGTAGATCTTCGGAAGAAGAAATCTGCTGAATCAGTGACTCATGAGCAAAAGCATAATGTATCAGACATCAAGAAAGTCAATCAACAAAAGACTGTGAATCCTAAGCAACAAAAGTCAGTTACTGCCAAACAAGAACCCTTTGATATCATGTCAGGGAATGGCAAGGATTCATCAGCTACCAAATTTGAAAGAGACTTGGCAGATCAGAAAAAGAAGAAGAAAGTGATAGTTCATGAAAATGATGAAGAAGAAAAATATTGTAAATGGCGTGATATGAAAAATCACAACACTAAGGATTGTTATTTCAGCAGCTATTATTCCATTTGCAATATGAACAATCACATGACTTCTGATTGTTACTTCAATAAACATTATGTAATTTGTAACAAAAATAACCATTCCACTCAGGAATGTTATTTTAACAAAAAGAACAAAACAAAGAGCACAAAGAAGCAACAATCTGAGAAAGCTGAATCTGATTCTTATTCAAGTGATAACTCAAAAGATTCAAAGCCTAAGAAGCAGTAGCAAAAACAAAAGTTGGCAAATGCAAAAAAGCAACCATCTGCTAGTGGTAAACCTTTGAAGAAGAAGGAGAAATCACATCCTCAACTCAAAACACCACATAAGAAAGTGGATTTGACAGAAAAGAAAGACAATTCTGTTGACACATTCTTTGATCATTTTGAGAAGGGTACTCACATATCACAATCAAAAGCAAAAGATGGTGAAACTTTCTTAAATTAAGGCTCATCATCAAACTCAAAGCAGCAACTTAACAAAGAAAAGATGAAAGAAGAAGGGAAAGAGAAACAAGAAACATAATGAGTCAATTGAATCTAAAATCAACACTAAAACATCAAGACTCATTCATGAGGGAGTAACAATTCTAGATACTATTGGTAAACCCAAGATCATTAAGGCTTGGGTCCCTCATTCTAATTGATTTCTTTATGTATGCAGGAACAAGCATGGAGGACTGACAACAAGTGGTATGTTGACAGTGGCTGTTCTAGGCACATGACAGGAAACTATTCTCTACTCCATGATTTTAAACATAAAAATGCCTCCTATGTGGCATTTGGTGGGGATAAGAAAGGAGAAAAATTGTTGGTGAAGGAATGGTAACTAATGGTGTGCTCAAGTTTGAGAAAGTGAATTATTGTGAAAATTTACAATACAATTTACTGAGTGTTTCTCAAATTTGTGATCAAAATTATACCACTTTATTTGATAACACTAACTGTTACATTCTTAAGCAAGGTTTTCCCATTCCAGAAGACTGGATCCTTCTTAAAGCATCAAGAAAAGGAAACAAATATGTTTTGGATATGAACAATACTGCACTCATAAGCAATGAAACTTGCCTACTATCAAAATCATCAGAAGATGAATCTCAGTTGTGGCATAGAAGACTTGCTCATTCCAATATGAAGAACATGAACAAATTGGTGAAAAATGACTTTGTCATTGGTCTACCAAAAAGAGAATTCTACTGTTCAAATCATTGTTCTTCATGCTATAAAGGAAAACAACACAGAGTGTCACATAAATCCAAAACAATCAACACAAACACAACATCACTCAAATTGCTTCACATGGATTTATTTGATCCAACGAATGTCATGAGCATTGGGAAAAGGCAATATTGTTTGGTGATTGTGGATGATTTCACTAGATTCACATGGGTCTTTTTCTTAAAACATAAAAGTGAAACATCAGAAATATTACTGGAGTTTATCACTAAGATTGAAAATCAACTTGATTCAAAAGTCAAAATCTTAAGAAGTGATAATGGAACTGAATTTGTTAATGATGTTTTAGATTCTTTTTGCAGGACTAAAGGCATTGCTAGACAATTTAGTGCACCAAGAACTCCATAACAAAATGGAGTTGCTGAAAGAAGAAACAGAACTCTGATTGAAGCAGTAAGGACAATGCTGGCTGATTCACATTTGCCAATCACCTTTTGGGCTGAAGCAGTGAACACTGCATGTAATGTCCAAAACAGAACATTAATTGTCAAAGAACATAACAAAACACCATATGAGCTCTTATTTAAAAGGAAACCTTTTATATGATATCTTAGAGCTTTTGGATGTCATGTGTCTATTTTAAACACAAAAGAACAATTGGGAAAGTTTTCTGAGAAAGCATATGATGGTTTCTTTGTTGCGTACTCCTCAACATCTAAATCATATAGAGTTTACATTCCACAACAAAACATTGTGGAAGAAACACCCAATGTATCATTTGATGAATCTTTATTTCCAACATCTGTTAAAGGTTCATCATGGTTATTTGATATAGATACATTAACAAATTCATTTAACTCTGGTTATTTAAATACTGCAGGTTCTACGGATACATGTTATCCTTTTGTTCCTCCAAACATGAATGAAGTGTCACTATCTGCTGATCCTCCAAGACCATTAATACACTCATCAAGTGGTTCAGATCCTGGCACTTCATATCATCAAAAGAATGCAGATCATGATCAAACAGGCACATCCGCATATAACACCATAACATCAGCAGTAGCTAACTCTACATCAGCAGATGTTTCTCCAACATCCGGAGATATGGATAAAGCATTAGTAAATGTTCCATCTACATCAGTAGATATTCCATGTTCTGAAGATACTTTAACACATTCCAAAGAAATGTCAGTAGATAAACAAACATCATCCGTAGATGTTCTTGTAACTTCTGCTGATTGTAGATGTTCTTGCGGAAACTGTTCACAATACTACTGATTCATAAACTAATGAGGAGGGATATCATTCAGCCTCAGAGGATCAAAATGATGAAGATCTTGACTACTTTGTTGATTCTCCAACACAACTGAATCCCTCTCCATCAATGAATATGACTAACTTGGAATCATCCATTCCACTTGCATCTATTCCAACAACTAGAATTCATAAGATTCATCCAATAGAAAACATTATTGGTGATCTTAATGAAAGAACCACAAGAAGCAAAGGGGGAGCTGCCAACATCTGTCTCTTCACTTGTTTTCTTTCACAAGTGGTTCCTCCTAACATCACAGCTGCATTGAAAGATAATAGCTGGATTGAAGCTATGCAAGAAGAGCTTCATCAATTCAGAAAGCAGAAAGTCTGGAATCTAGTTGATCTACCTGAAGGTCAATATCCAATTGGCACAAGGTGGTTGTTCAAGAACAAACTAGATGACAGAGGTATTATTGTGAGAAACAAAGCAAGGCTGATAGCCCAAGGATATACCCAAGAAGAAGGAATAGATTATGATGAAGTCTTTGCCCCAGTTGCAAGGATTGAAGCCATAAGAGTATTCCTAGCCTATGCTTCACATAAGAAGTTCACAGTTTACCAAATGGATGTAAAATGTGCTTTCTTATATGGGAAAATAGATGAAGAGGTCTATGTAACTCAACCTCCAGGTTTTGAGGATCCTGATTATCCACACAGGGTATACAAGCTTGACAAAGCTTTGTATGGCCTTTATCAGGCTCCAAGAAAGTGGTATGAAACATTATCATCTTTCTTACTCAAGCATGGATATAGAAGGGGAACAATAGATCAGACTCTTTTTCTAAAACAAGAACATAAAGACCTCTTGGTTGTCCAAGTTTATGTGATGACATTATATTTGGATCAACAAACAAGAGATTATGTGAAAACTTTGAAGAGTTGATGAAATCTGAATTTCAGATGAGTTCAATGGGAGAATTAACTTTCTTCCTTGGTCTTCAAGTTCATCAGAAAGAAAATGGTATCTTCATTAATCAAGAGAAGTATATTCATCAAATCCTGAAGAAGTATAATCTTGCTGATACTTCTTCATGCAAAACACTAGCATCCACAATTGACAAGATTGTACCTGATCCTACAGGGAGATCAATTGATCAAAGATTGTATAGATCAATGATAGGATCATTAATGTATTTAACTACCAGCAGACCTGACATAATGTTTGCTGTGTGTGTTTTTGCTAGGTACCAATCAGATCCTAAAGAGTCTCATCTAAATGCTGTTAAGAGGATCTTCAGATATCTAAAAGGCAAACTAGCTCTTGGTTTATGGTATCCCAAAGATGGAGATTTCAACCTCTTTTCATACTCAGATAGTGACTATGCTAGATGCAACAACAACAGAAAATCCACAACTGGTGGATGTCAATTTATAGGACCAAGGCTTGTCTCTTGGCAGTGCAAGAAACAAGCAAATGTATCTGTATCCACATCTGAGGCTGAATACATAGCTGCTTCAGCTGGATGCTCTCATGTGTTTTGGTTGCAAAATCAATTACTTGATTATGGTTATAATTTCCTTCAAACACCAATTCATATAGACAATTCAGCTGTTATGTTCATCACTGCAAATCCAGTGCAACATAGTAAAACAAAACACATAGAAATCAAATGCCATTTTTTGAGAGATTGCTCAGAAAAAGGTTTAATCAAGTTAATCAAAGTGGATACAACAAATCAGGTTGCTGATTTATTCACTAAAGCCTTTGATTCAGTTAGAATTAATTTTCTGATTGAATCTTTAGGCATGATTAACTTAGATTAATGATCTGCCAACTGAAAAGCATAAGTCTGTCCTTGTATATATTCATATTCATAATCCAAAAACATCCATAAAGTCATACAAAAATACAAAAATATTGTACTTGTTATGTTTCAGCATATCATATTTGGGAAATGATAGTACACTATGTCTTAGCTACCTGCCTGAGTCTTTAAGTCTTACTACAAACGGATCAGAAGTGCTTTGATATATGAGTAGGTTTAGCTTGAGTGGAAACTACACTAAGTGCATGCATAACATAATGAAAAGATGACTGTCTGTGGGAAATTCCATTTTGAGGATCAAGCAAGTAAGTCTTATCCTGATGTGATCAAAATACTCATCCAAGCACACTATGTAACAACACTTTATAATGTCTATCTTTGCAAATCATATTCCCTTTGTTTTGGGTAAACAAAGACCTGGGATTATGAACACCTTGGTATACATCTGTAACCAACTGGTGAATAGATTATGATCCTCATCATCCCTCTGTTTTGTGTAAACAAAGACCTGGGTTGAGGGCACCTCTGTTTTACGAAAGTAAAGATCTGGTGACCTGATGATGATCATATCTCAGATCTCAAAAGAATCCATTATGATCAACTGTATATTAACTTCAGAGCTTTTGCATCAATGCATTAATGAGATGTAACATACATCTCAAGATAGAACTTATGACTTAAAGTACATAGTTTAAAAGTGTGAAAAGGTGATGTTTTGACTCACAAATGGAGGACAAACTCTAATGTGACTTGGGTGTGGAAGTCATAATTGTCTATCTTTAATCAACATCAAAACATGATAATCAGTATGATTAGTTGACAACATACTCTTGCTTGAATTTATGTGGAACACCATACTTGCAATCAGCACTAGATACAGGTCTCATTTAATCAAACAAATTAACACAGGAAGGTGCTTAGTGTCATAGTATGATCCCATTATATGTATATATATGCTTGTACATAAGTTGGTTATTTATTCTTTTTGTTCATAAATGTAGTTAAGTTACTTTCAGTTCTGTTGGACAGACTAATGTCTTTCATGCTATTTCCCAGATAAATTTATGATAAATGCATCAGTTCATCATTAATCACAAATTTAGGGGGAGTAGTCAATGCATGAAATAATGTAATCTAAATTGTCAAAATCAAAAAGTCAAATGAAGGAATTGGAACTTGAGCACTAACTTGGCTGTTGGATACATGAGGTTCTTCAAGTTAAATTTTTCTTGCACATTTTCCATGTAGATAAAGCCAACAAGGTTCAAAAACAACAGATGATTCTAGCATTTTGTTAGAATCATACAAAATTTGTACTTCAGCATAAGCTACAGTACAAATTTGTACTTCCGCAGATGCTACAGTGCGAAACGTGAAGCAATTAAAATATAATCATCCGTAGATTGGTAACCTATGGACGTGCTTATATTTTAAAAGTATAATTTATTGCCATGGATTGGTATCCTATGGAAAATCAAATTTAGGCATCCGTAGATGACCTACGAAAGAATCCTTCGGAAGAATTAAAATATGAGGAAAAATAAATTCCATGGAAGGGTAATAAAGGAAGAGGGACCCACTTCATTTAATAAATGAAATTAATAAGTCCGAGGGAGTATAAATGATGTTTTTGAATCGTGTTCATTATTCACTTTTTCAGAGCACTTTTTCAGACCTATAAAAAATTTCTTCCCCCTTTCCACAAACATTCAAAATACAAAATCAAAACATCAAACAAAATCATAAACTGGATTTTAGATCTTTGTTTTCAAGGTAAAACATATCATAATCATCAATAATGAACTGTTTAATTCATTATTATCGATAAAACTATTCGAATTCTTACTGTGTTCTAACCTAAACTTGTTCATTCTTATGTACAGATGGCTAATCGATTCGCTAGAGAGCACAACGTATGTGCGTTTCTAAATGTTGATGAACTTGTGTCGGAAGGCTGTCGAGATATCATCAGATACTTAAGACGATCAAGGCTGTTCTATGCATTAACAGCAGAACCTGTGATTTATCAACAACACATCATTGACTTCTGGAATTCAGCAGTATTAGAGGAAGAAGGAGATAGTGAGGTAATAGTTGCTGTGGTGATGAATGAACGGATGAGGATTACTGAACAAATCATTAGAAGGGTGCTAGAATTAGGAGAACAAGAGGCGGGTCACCCTGATGTGTTTGAGAACGAATACATAGAAAGGATCTTCTATCTGATGGGGTATGATGGTGATTATGATAAAGGAGAGATCAAGAAAGGGAGATTGTGCAAGCTCTATCGATTCCTGTGTCACACTTACCTGAAGTGCATCTCAAACAGGAAATCAGCATTGGATAGGTTTTCAACGCATATTTCCTCTGGAATCATTGGAATATTTGAAGGGAGGACCTACAATTACGCAAAATACATTTTTGGTTGTTTATGTGATCAAGTCAAAGTACAGAAGCCAAACAAGATGTTCATGTTTTCGAGGTTCTTTCAACTGATCATTAATGCTGAGCTGCCTAGGATTGAAAGAGTTGGTGATGTATTTGTACAAGCTTTTCTAGGAAGATTTGTATTAAATAAGATCAGTGGGAAGTATGAAGGTGAAAATATGCCCATGTTTGCCCATGTGGCTGATCCTAATGCCAACTTTCCTCAAGAGCTAGTATATGATGATCAACAGGATAGCTTCCCTGCTACTACTAAGCCAGTTACTCACTCTTACCCTCAATCACCAATTCATCAACAACCTCCAACACCCCAACCTCAATCACCTGTCAGTGAAAACACAGTGGTCATCTCAAGTGAAAACACCATGCTCATCTCAAGTGAAAACACTGTGCCCATCTCTCCCATCCACCCTCAATCACCAATACACCAACAAACACCAACACCACAAAATAAATCACCTTAAAGTGTCCATACAGAACCTATTTCCTCTACTCATTCCCAAGTCTCAATCCACTCTGGAGAGACAGAATTAGCCTCCCAAGCAAGTACTATTCCACTCTCAATTAGCCAATCTCAAACTCCTGTTCTCTCTAATGACACTAAACCAGTTTCACCAACAACTGATGCTCAACACCAACCCCAACCTCATCAAGAACAAGCAAATGTAGCAGTTGATTATAGCTCAAGCTCTGCAAGTATAGCTCCAGCTGAAGGTGATAATGCTGAAATTGCTGAATTTAATCAAGAAGATGAAGGGGAAGCAAACTATGTTGATGTTATTGCCTATCATGAAGATGACCTAAGTGATAAGGACATTAATGTAAGCAAGAGTTATTTGGTGGCTGAGTACAACAAAATGATAATCAAGTCTAACAAGAGACTGGAAAGAATAAGGGAACTAAAAAGAATGTTGAGGGAGAAGGAGGAGATGTTGAACAGATAAGAAGCATCAATTAAAAGATTGAAGGAAGATGTTGTAACTGATCATGAGGTTATAGATGCTCTGCATCAGTTGGTGGATGAACTAAAAGAAGCATGTGAATCTGAGAAGTCTAAAAGGGAGCAGCTGATGATCGAGGTCAACAAAACAAACAACTCTTTGAGAAACCAATTGGAGATCCTGAAAAAAAAAGAGATATAGAAATTGATGAGCTGAAATAAAGAATTCATGTACTTGAAGCAAGTGCTCCAACAACAAAATCAACAACAGAATCTGCTAAAGCATCAAAGCCCATCATTCAATACAACAAGAAAAGAAAGTACCGGGGAGCATTCAAAAGAGAAGTGATTAAAATTGAAGATTCACCAAAAAGATCAAAGCTCATGTCTCCTGAACATACTCCTTCAGTAGATTTATCTATTGTGAAGGCTAAGACCCATGCTAAAGAAGAGAGTGATGAAGAATGGAATGAGCTGACCAAGATGGAATATCCAAAGAAACAAGAAGAAAAGGAAGAAAAACTGATGACTACAGCAAACATTTTGGAAGAAAGACCAGAATCTGCCATGTTCATGACTCTGATCAACCATGGCTTTCCTTATGACATGGTTGAAAGATTGAGTATGAATGAGATGAAGGAAGTTCTTAAAGAGTTTGATATTGCAAGATTTATGATTCCAAATACAATATGACATGTTGGTTACAAGGACATAACTACAAAATGCATGAGTTGAAAGGAAGGACGGTTGGGGAATTGAGGAGAATGATGGAGCATGTTATGAAGGTTGAACTAGAAACTGGAGTAAGGTTCAGAACTGAAGCTCCAAATCCTTCCCATGATTATCAAGCTAAAATTTCTACTGAACCTATAACTGTTGAAAGCAAAGATCAGCACAAAGGAATAGAAAAGCTCATCAGAAAACCAAGAGAAGTAATTCCTGGAAAGGTATAGCCACTGGGCACAACAGTAAGGGAGATTACTGAACAGAAATCAACCTTGATAGAACTATACGGTCATCTCACAACTCCCAGGTCTGTTGAAGATAACAGGATCATGGCCTGGAAATATGACCCAGACTGGGATTGTGCAATTATTAAAAGAACATCAGGAAGGATTGAATACTATCATGATGTAGAAAGATTACTGTGCCTACCTGAATGTGACATCAAGGATCTTCAAAGCCTAATCATCTCCAACTACCCAATACACCCAAGAGGTAGGGATTTCTCTGTATCAGTGACCAAACTGAAAACAAAGTTCAAAGATGATGTTATTAAAGAGGCAAAAAGAGATGATGCTGAGCATAGAAGAAGAAAGCAAGGGCAAAAAAGATCAAAATCCAACTTCTCTACATTGATTGATGATGAACTCCTTAAGAGAGTTGGATACTCAAACAAACAAACAGCAGCAGTAAAGATCTTTGATGGCAATCAATATACATTCCCCATAACTGAATGACAATGAACTCCTTAAGAGAGTTAGTTTTGCTAAAGAATGAAGAAAAGAAGAAAGCTGAAAGGATAAGAATTTTTGATCCTATAGAAATCAAACTCCTTCACCCTAGTTACACTTCATATCTGCATGACAAGTACCTTCCCAAGCTGACTGATGAAAAAGGTCAAAATGACCTATGCCTGTATGTGCATTTAATTCAAGTGCTTGACAAATTACATGCAAAGGCATATAAAAGAAGGAGATATGAAGCAGGTCAACTAATTGGAGCTCAACTCAAAGAAGTATCTGAACTTAGAATCTCTGAACAAGATGAACTAGAGATAGTTCACAACAACAGTATTTTGGAAACCCTCACTACTGAAGAAGATGTTCTGGGTTTAAGTTTTGAAACTCTACAGAGGATCAGCAAGATGGAGATTAAGTACAAGTATGATGACCAGAAGGCTGCAGTCTCAAACTTTTATAACAAGATTATTGCAAGAGTCAAAGATCTTACAAGTCTGAAGAGCTGATCTCAAAGCTGCTAAGCTTAAAGGGGAGTATTGTTAGATCTAAGAACAATAGGTCTAGATCTTTTGTATAGGCTTAGCACGTTAATCAATCTCTTGTAATAAGTTCTTTTGAATTAATCAATTTTCTATGCAGTATATATATAGGTTAACCCATAACTATGTTGATTTATATATGTGATTGCAGGATGAACATCATAATTAGTCAAATTTCATGAAAATTTGACCAAGTGAAAGAAATATCTACGGATGAACATGTGTGTTCTTCCGTAGATAATGTTCTTACACAAAGTACATATAATGATCTTCTGCAGAAGAATAACTTAGCGGATGAAGATCAAGGGATTGAAGATCAAAGATCTATGGATGAACAACTTGAATTCCAATGAAGTGAAGACTCCTACGGAAGACAAAGTTTCTGCGGAAAGCAAAACTTCTACGGAAGACCAACACTTGATTGTACTTCACCAAGTACATCAAGTCAACAAGTCAATCACTAAGTGATGTCATAAAGTCAACTTCTACGGATGACTTTATCTCAATCAGAGTGTTACATCATAACATTCTCTGAGTAACTTTCTTGCCATGATAAGAAAGTTACTGATTCCAAGAGATTTACTGTAACCCTAGCAGTAAATCCCTGAGCCTATAAATACAACGTATAGGCTCACACTTTGAGGTGGACCCAACAATATACGTCAATCAATACGATCACGAAAACCCTAGCAGCCGTCACATCAATTACACCAAAATCATCAACAAACATCATCATTGTTAGCAATTACTGTTTGAATTCTTTTGTAATCATTAATCAGTGTTTTTTAATGAAATACATTTGAATCAAATCGTGTTCATTCACTCATTGCAATTTATTGTTCTATTCTTCATTTGAATATTCAATTACATTTGTTATTACATATTCAATCAATCAAAAAACTAATAGTGATAATTCCGCGATCGCTATTAGAACTCAATCTAATACTGATAATTCCTGATTGCGATCCTTGGATTCACAGGCGGTATCAGAGCTGGAGTTGATGGATTCATATTGATTTTGATCATATTTCGTGGTTAGATTGCTAAAATTAGTGAAGATTTGAAGAAAATTTGAAGAAAAAGTTAGTGTGTTCTTCATGAGAAATCCAAGGATTTGAGGTGAATCTGATGGATTCAGCTCGAATCTGATGTTGTTTGATCATCCTCTATGATCAAATCAACAATTGGAAGCAAGAAATCGAAGTTTGGAGCAGAATCCATGAGACTTGGGATTTTCAGATTCATGTTTGTAATTTTCACACATAGTGTGTGTGTTCTTGGTGTTCTTCAGAAATTCTCAGATCTGGATCATGGAAATGGAGTTTGGATTGATTTGGATTCATCAACATGATGCTACAATAGCAATTTCATCAACAAATCAGCATTAACATCATGTTTGGATCAAAATCAAAATCAATAGTAAGTGGCTTTTTGAATGTTCTTCATGTTCTTCATTAATCCCTAGATTTGGATGTGCATTTGAGCTCTAATTTCATGTTTAATTGATGAAAAATGATTTATCACATCAATTAAACATGAAAACATCATCATAATCTACAAGTTAGAGCCAAAACGAAGAGATTTGGGGGTATGAGAACTGTTCAGGAGCACGAGCACACTTCAGGCGCATGAGCACTGTTCAGGCGCATGAGCACTGTTTAGGCGCATGAGAACTATTCAGTTGCATGAGGTTGACTTGAAACTCCCACACTTAACCATTTTCAGCAACAAGGCTGAATTTCAGCAGCATGTCAGCTGAAAATCAGCAACCAAACTTTGTTATTTCGTAGATGATCTACGGAAACAGAACATTAACTTTTTGTTCTTTCGTAGAAGATCTGCGGATAGAGAACATGAGCAGACTGTTTACCTTAGTCAAATTTCATGGAGCTCACTTCTGCGGATGTTTAATATCTACAGATGTACATTAGTTTATCAATTCTACATCTACGGATCAAAACAAAACAAAACACAATTAGTTGTTCCAAAGTTTTGAAGTCCTCGCTTCCGCAACAACAAATATTCTCAGCTTTGGACAACTATTAAACAGATCAAGTTTCATTTTCACATCGGAAATCTATAATTTAGTAGGAGTATTGTTGGGTATTCTATCTTTGAAGAAATTGAAGATTTCCAATAATTACTGAAGATGAAGACTTGAAGAACAAAAGCAACAAATGTATTAGTCTAGGGTTTATTTTGTAAATATTGTAATTGCTAGACTAGTATAAATAGCAACATATATCATTATTGTAATGTGTGTGGATGGTTCACCACCAAGTGTGGGAATCACATTCCATCACCAACATCATATCATCATCCTTCATGGATGATGAATTCATCATCAAATCAATAAACAACAAGCATTAAACACTTTTGTGTTCATCATTATTAAATTTTAGCATCTAATCATCAAATTTTGATCATACAATTTGAATCCTAAGATCCAAGCTCAACGATCCCCTTCGAATCGGGAACACACAGTCTAAAAGTTGAAGAGTTCCTGCTACCCCTGAGCCCTTGATAGCACCAATTCCATTCTTGAGGAATCATACCACCATCCTATAATTGGATTTTTAGCTAAGTGGAATGGGGCTGGCATGGACATTGGAATTCCTTTCTCAAATAGTTGTTGAAATAAAGCCTCAACATCAGTGTGAGCCTGAGGAAGTTGTTGAGTCTGGAAAACTGCAAGTGAGGGTGGTGAGTCCTCATTGTCCATACTCATGACAGAACACCCAGGTTCTGTGGTTGTAGGGACTTTCTCCCTCTTTTTGGTAGCATCACCCACTTGCGTAGGTGAGCTGGAGGTCAAATCCACTACTTCCACAGGTTCTTGTGGACCTGCTTGAGTTTGTCTTAAGGGTCTCTCAGCTAACTTACCCTTGAGATCAGTGATCTCAAGTTGTTGGTCATTGACCTTCTTTTATAAGGCAGTCACTTGAGATTCCAAGTGACTTACCTTGGAGACCAAAGAGGTGCATATGTTTTCTAATTGTTGCACCTTTAGTTTCAGACTCCCCTCATCTTCAGATGAAGAATCATGGGGGGATGAGAAAGTTTGAATGATGTCTTCTTCCTCATCACCAGCATAGTATTCTTGGCTGCTGGATTTCCTCTGCTCACTGACAGCTTCAAGTGAAGTGTTAGTGGGCTGAGTTGCCATGGTTGAGGTCTTAATGATGTAATCACTAGCAGTAGTGAGAGCCTCTTCCGTATGGACCTCCTGAACTTGTTCAGGGAGATCCACCTCAGTTTGGGGTGGATGATGTGGGCTAGACATAAGAGTGGCAGGAGCACTCATCTCTCCTTGAGCAAGGGTGGAAAAGAGAGACTATGGTACTCACTGAATCCCATGTCTTCATCATCATAGAATTCAAGGTTTGGGATTGGTTGGTTGAGATCTAGAGGCTAGGGATGGTAACTGTCCCTTGAAGGTTGTTCACTAGAGTTTTGAGACTCTGAGTGAAGGCTTAAGGCTGTTTGGGTTATGAGCTCATCAGGCTGAGCATCAGGAACCTCAACACTGATAGTATGAGAGATGGGAGTGGTTTGCTCCTCAAGAGAAGTGGGAGCTCCAGTGTCCACTTCTTCTTGCATGGGTAATAATATGGGGGCCTGCTCAGACTGAGTAGCTTGAGCAGGTGTTCATTTGTGTTTTCTATAGTAGGTGAGGGTTATTGTAGGTTGAGATGGTGGTTGGTAAACAACGGGTGTGGGTTTAACACTAGCTGGTGCTACTATGTTGTCACCTTGAGCAATGAGCTCTAACATTTTTGGGACAAGGGCTGTTTCTACCCCAGAGAATCCCACAGTTGGTTTTCTCATTATTTTAAAGATGTCGGGCTTCATCTATCCCAATTTAAGAGTTTTACCTGTTCCCCTCAACTGTGAGCCCAGTTCATAATTAAGAATGTGCTGGACATATCTAGGGAACATGTAATACTCTAAGGAGTTCAAGTTTGAAAGTAAATTGAGGTAAATAAAGTGATAATTCCTAAACTTGACCCCTTGAACCAATCCATGGACTATGAAGGACAGATCCTCAGGAATCTGGTCCCATCCTCCATGCTTGTTGGACAAGCTATGTATGATAACATGGAAGAGGTACTTCCACTGGGATGAGACATTCCCTTTCCTGAAGGTTCTGACTAACAAGTCTCCTTCATATCCCATCTACGCAAAGGATTGATTGACAGCAGATTTGGGAAAGGACACATAACCTTCTGCATCATCCAGCTGAAGATGGGTGTTGATGATGGCCGGAGTGATGAAGATTGTCCTCCCCTGCATTGTGGCAGACAGTGCCTTCTCCCCGTCCATGGTGACCTCTTAGCAGGTCTGCCAGAAGTCTAGCAGATGATCTTCGTAGAGAGGAGGATCAATGGTGAGGGAGGTGAAGTAGTTTGACAAAGAAAGGAATCGGCAAACCTCTGAGAAAGCAGGATCTTTCTCAGAGTTTAGCAGAGCAACCTGATTATGTTGCCTGTGAAGTTGCATGGAGAAATCGAGTTGGTTTCTGCGGTTAAGATTGGCCATTTTAGAGAGCTTCGTTAAGAAGAAAGGTAAGAACAAAGGCTGTTTCTAGGTGAATTTAGATTAGAACGATATTGCAGATGAAGGGTGAAAAGTGAAAGAGGGGGAAACCGTTAAGTATATATATGAAATGAATTTGAGACAAAGTTAATGTGAAAGGATAAACTATGAAATCCGGATATCGGTCCCACCTCTGAAAAAGTGCCCAAAAGTAGTTTTCTTGGAAGTCGAAATCTTCCGAAGGTAATTTGGCTTCGAAAGTTTTGATAAAAGCTTCCGAGGCCAATTTGGCTTCGGAAGATATTTCTAAGAGTTTTGAAGATTTTGCTTCAGAAGAAAAAAATACTTGGAGTATTTTATTTCTCTTTTCAGAGACAAGTACTTTCGGAAGAGAATTGTCCTTTAATATCATTTAAGTACTTAAAAAGAATTTGGCTTTGGAAAATATTCAGAAAATTTCTACCGAAGGTAAATTGTCATAAGTAGTTAGTTGATATTAAAGACATAATTTTCTTCCGAAGGTAACTTAGTTTCTTTCGAAGAGAATGATGTTCAAAATTTTCAAATATCTAAGGAATATTTTCTAAAAGAATCTTCTTCCAAGTCGGTTAGGGGCTTATGAAGGTGATAAAATAGACAACTAAGGACACAGATTTTAGAAATAATATTGAATTTAACTTTAAAAAAAAGCTACTCAAAGTTGATCATCCCAATAGCTGATATAAGATACTTAAATCTCTGTTCATCAAAAGCTTTAGTGAACAGATCAGCATATTGTTTATTTGTGTGAACTTTGACTAGTTTGATTAACCCTTTTTCAAAATTATCTCTAATTAAATGATACCTAATGTTGATATGCTTGGTCCTTGAGTGCTGCACAGGATTCGCTGTAATAGAGATAACACTGTTGTTGTCTATGTGGATGGGAGTCTCCTTGAAGTTAAATCCATAGTCTAGCATCTGATTCCGAATCCAAAGCACTTGAGCACAGCAGCTTGCAGCAGCAACGTATTCAGCTTCAGCTGTTGATGCAGATACACAGGATTGTTTCTTGCATTGCCAAGAGACTATTCTTCCACCAAGAAATTGACATCCCACTGATGTAGACTTTGCAGTCTTATTGCAGCCACCATAGTCACTATCTGTATATGCATACAGATTGAAGTTAGAATTCTTTGGATACCAAAGCCCTAGAGATGGAGCACCTTTGAGGTATCTTAAAATTCTCTTGACAGCAACCAGGTGTGACATCCTGGGGTTGGCTTGATATCTAGCACAGATACATGTGGCAAACATGATATCAGGCCTGCTGGCAGTAAGGTACATGAGAGACCCAATCATAGCTTTATAGAGATGCTCATCTACACACTCCCCCTTAAGGTTAGGTCCAAGGGAGTGGTTTCTTGCTATGGGAGTCTTTGCAACCTTACAGTCAATCATGCTAAATCTTATAAGTATGTCCTGAACATACTTTGACTGACTTATGAAGATGCTATTTTCAACCTGCTTCACTTGAATTCCTAGAAAGAAATTGAGTTCCCCCATGGCACTCATTTCAAATCTATTCTTCATCAGCTTCTCAAAGTCTTTGCACAGCTTTGGATTAGTTGACCCAAAGATAATGTCATCAACATAAACTTGAACCAGCATCAAGTCATTTCCTGCTCCTTTGATGAAGAGAGTTCCATCTATAGTACCCCTTCTATAACCATGCTGACATAGGTACTGAGATAGAGTCTCATACCACTTCCTTGGAGGTTGGTGCAACCCATATAGAGCTTTATCAAGCTTGCAGACATAATCAAGATGATCTGGATCTGCAAAACTAGGTGGTTGTTTGACATACACCTCTTCATCAATCACCCCATATAAGAAAGCACACTTGACATCAAGTTGGTAGACCTTGAAATTCTTGGATGCAGCAAAGGCTAGGAATATCCTAACAGCTTCAAGTCTTGCTACAGGAGCAAAGACATCAGTGTAATCAATCCCTTCTTCCTGAGTATACCCTTGAACAACTAGTCTTGCCTTGTTCTTGATGACAAGTCCTCTATCATCTTTCTTCTTCCTGAACACCCATTTGGTTCCTATAGTAGTCTTCCCTGGAGGAAGAGGACATAGGTTCCAAACCTTCTGCCTTTTGAAATAAAGCAGTTCCTCCTGCATTGCTTCAACCCAACTTCCATCTTTCAGAGCCTCCTCAACTTTCTTTGGCTCTACTTGGGATAGGAAACAAGAGTAAAGACAAACATATTTGTCATGGGTTTGTCCTCTTGTTCTTACCCCATTGTCAACTTCACCAATGATGCTTGTGGTGGGGTGAGACTTGTGGATCCTTAGTTGAGGGATCACAACAAGTTGGTTAGAGAGATCTAAATTTGAAAAATTTTGATCAGGCAAAGCAGATTCACCCACCACATCAGCACACTTATCAATAGAAACTTGATCCAGTGAGTGTGTGACATCAATGATGTTATCTTCCATGGAGTCAGCATCAAGGAATTCTTGATCACTGTCACCATTTCCACTTTCTTCTACATTTGGAACTCCTTCCCTTTGGTTCTCTTGGATCAAGTAAGGCTGGTGCAACCAAAACAAACACTTATAACATTTTTGGTGCAACTGATAAAGAACTTCCGAAGGCAAAAGGTGAACTTCCGAAAGTCAAGGCTGAAAGAGCTTCCGAAGAGAAACTCAACTTCCGAAGACAAAGTCTTCCTTCTTTCGAAGTTCAACACTTAGAAGAGTTCAAGACAAAGACTTCCGAAGTATGAAGATCATCAAGTTCTTCCGAAGCCAGTTAACCTTCGGAAGAACCTACTATGAACCAGTGGATATAAGTATTGTCCTTCTGACAGATCTGCTGCAATCTCTGATACACTGCATGGCACTTTCCCACACCCATGTAGTTGACCATACTTTATTCCACTGTTCATTCCTTATTAGTTTGTACAATTACCAACTTTAGTTGGTGACAAAAGGTAAGTCATGGACATGTCATGACTACCAAATCTTAGATAGTATTTTATCTAGGACACCTTACCTTTAGCAATGTAGTAGTTGCTTTAGTTATAAGTTTCCAGCTGGTATCAAAGTATAACCGGTTGTAGATAGTAGTATATATAGTTTCTCATTGTAACTCTGTAAACATGCTTGTAAGAGTCTTGTAACTTTGAGTTGAGAAATAATATATACAAATATCTTGAAAAATATCTTCCTGTGTTTTGCTTACTTAGTATATTATTATCAACTCTTAAGTGATTCTGCTTCATCTGTCTGAGTGACTTTGTGAATTCGAGAGACAATACTTGTGTTGAGTGATATAAATCCGATCCTGCATTTGGTATCAGAGCTTGTTAGGCTCTTGATTGTGAGATCTTACCATCCAAATCAACCTTTTGTTTTTCACTCATACTTTCACTTCACTCAAAATGTACCTCAACCAAAAATCATCTGAAAGTGAAATGGGAACGATGTCTAATGCTCCCATCATCACTCCTGAGAACTTCAGATCTTGGAGCAGACGTATTGAAGGTTTCATCAGGTATCGAGACAGCATGATGTGGAAATCTATCACCAATGGTCCTTACAAGCCAAAGGTTGCAGCACCGGCTGGAAATGGTGCTATGATAGAGAAGGATGTTGAAGACTATTCTGATGAAGACCTCAAGCGACTAGAGATCGATAGAAAAGCTATGACTGTTCTTATGACTACAATACCCAACTCCATCATGGTGGGATTTGAGCATTGCCAGCCAAAGAACTCTTTGATGCTTTGTCTCAGATGTATGCCGGCTCCAATGACTCCAAGAAAGATTCCCTGAAGCAACAGTTTGAAAACTTTACTTATATTGCTGGAGAGACCCTTAGCCAGCAATACTTCAGGTATATGGATCTTATTTCATCATTTCAGTCTGTGGGAGTGAATCTTGAGAGGAGAGATCTCTCAAGAAAGTTCATGAGTGCACTTCCAAATGAGTGGACTTTTTACAGTGTCTTTATAAAGAGGACAGAGAATTTAAACTCTCTAACAATGACTGAACTATATGGCATCCTTGATGGATACCATGTAGAGATGGAGAACAAGAGAGGCCACCAGGTGAGCAGACCCTCAAGCCATCCTGCTAGCAACGCTTTACTGGTTGCTGAAGGATCAAGAACCCCTCAACCTCAGCAGTACCTGACCTACTCCTAGTAGCCATTCTCTTCTTCTGGGCCATACATTAACTTTCCTAAGACTCCAAGGTCTCAACAGGCTCAGTCAAGTCATTTCCAGGACAGCTGTGCCTTTGTCTCAGGAAATGGGCATTCCAGTGATTTTCAGTTCTGCTATGATGATCTGGAATGTTTCAGCCCAAATGATGTTGAATACGTGGATATTGTCCAACAGATGGCTCTGTTAACTTATAAGGCAAAGAAGTTCTTTAAGAGAACTGTAAGGCAATTCCCCCAAAACCCAACCAACAGCAAGTTCGGGTTTGACAAGACAAAGGCTAAATGTTACAACTGTAACCAACTTGGCCACTTTGCTAGGGAATGCAAGGCTCCCAAGTCCAATCCAGGAACCTCTCAAGCCTCCACACATCCCTCCACACTTAAAGCCACCGGGAAGTCAACTGAACAACGCACAGCTGCTGTTGCTCAAGGGTGGACTAGAGCTTCATGGTGCAAGATGTGACTCCTGCTCAAGCATTGATGGCTGGAACTGATGACAGCAAGGATTTGAACATCTTTGTACTCCAGCTTGCATTGCTAAAGTTAAATTGTATCACGACTACAATATGGAAATTAAATCTGATATTGAGTCTTTGAATATCCTTAAAAGTGATTTTAAAAGGGCTGAATCTGACTATAAAATGAAAATTGAAGAGTTGGAGAAAACTGTGTCCTTTTTAAAACATGAACATACCAATTATAAGACTCAAATCAAAGATTTAATCTCCAAATTGAGCGGGACTCAAGCCCAGCTAGTCACAGCTAAGGCACAAGCAAGAAATTGCTCCACCAAAACTTCCAAGCCATTCTTGCATCAACCTCCCACTCAAAAACTTGTTATCAAAACAAAGGTGGGTTGGGAACCAATGAAATTGCTCCACCACACTCTTATAAGTCTATCAGACAACCAAGATGTGGGACTGAAGAGCAAGAGGTTCCAACTGCTGACCCACCACCTCATGAGTTGAAGAGTGATGCAACTATGGAGACCATCACAGGGAAGGATAAGGTAAATCAACCCATTCCCACCAATGATGATCAAATCCTGACCACCAAAGCCAGAAGAAACAAGGCTAAGGCAGCTAGAAAAACTGCCAAGAAAATGGCTGAATCCAAGCTGAAGATAGACCCAAAACAAAAGGGTGTGTTCATTTCAGCCGGGTTCCAGGTGGTTGGAAATTCTGATCCTGGAAAGGAGTGTAATACCAGCACCTCTGTCCAGCTGAAGGATCAGAAGTTGAAGGGGAAGACCGTTGATAAAGACAAGAAGAACAAGAAACAACAGTCTTCACATCCCCCAAAGGTTAACATTGCATGCATAATGTGTGGTCTGCAAAACCATATGGCTAAAGATTATTACTACAATCCTGCAAGCACACATTATGCAAATAATGTTAAGAAAGGAGTCAAGGAAGGCTTCACATTTGGACCCTATCACATGGTTCAAGTGATGAGGAAAGGAAAGCTTGTTTACGAAGCAAAGTTGCTTTCGGAAGAAACTCATTCTTCCGAAGGGAAAATAGCTTCGGAAGATAAGGCTAAGAAAATTCAAAGGAACAAAATTGGAAGAAGAGGTGAGGAAAGCTTCTTTCGAGAAGAAAGAAGCTTCGGAAGTATGCCATGCTGCCAAGCCTCATCAAGCTCATCTATATTGATCAGCCAAGGAATGGATTGGAAGATCAAACAAGATACTGCAGCCCAAACCTCCTCTTGACAAACGTCTATTGAACCCCCATGCATACATTTTGGTTCAATTAAATCCTCATCATTGGAAAAGCCCAAGACCAGCAAGGCTTGGGTTTCCAATAAAAACTAACTTTTTCACCTTATGTGCAGGGACATCTACATGATATAAATGACAATGTATGGATTGTAGATAGTGGATGCTCCAGGCACATGACAGGGAACAGATCTCTTATTCAACAATTTCAACATTTTGATGGAGGTCCTGTTCAATTTGGAGGTGAGGCTGGAGGATACATTTCTGGCAGAGGAAGTGTATCCAACGGCAAGTTAAGAATCGACAAAGTAAACTTTATCAAACAGCTTGAACACAATCTTTTGAGTGTTTCTTAGTTTTGTGATCAAAAGCACTAAATGCTTTTCACAGAACATGAGTGCATTATCCTCAAACCTGGGATGACAATTCCTCAGGAATTGGTGCTTCTTAGATCTCCCAGAAAAGGAGATATGTACAAGCTGGATATGAACAATGCTTTCCCATTAGGTGAAGTTTCATGCTTTCTTTCCAAAGCTGATGGTGATGAGTCAACTTTATGGCATAAACGAATGTGTCATGTAAATTTTAAAACCATGAATAAATTGGTTAAAAATAACTTGGTACATGGTTTGCCTAAAAAGGAATTTATTAGCAAAGATAACTGTGTTGCATGTCTGAAAGGAAAGCAACACAGTGCATCTCATAAATCCAAAATAGTTAACTTTATCACCACTCCATTACACTTATTGCACATGGATCTTTTCGGTCCCACAAGTATAATAAGCATTGGAAGGAAATCATACTGCCTTGTGATTGTTGATGATTTTACTAGATTTACTTGGGTATTCTTTTTAAGAACTAAAGATGAAACTGCTGAAACCTTAAAATCCTTTATTCTTAAATTTGAAAATCAAATTGATCACAAGGTTAAGATCATAAGAAGTGATCAAGGGACTGAGTTTAAGAATCAAGTTCTTGACACATTCTGTAACTCAAAAGGGATTGCCAGACAATATAGTGCTCCTAGAACTCCTCAACAAAATGGTGTTGCTGAGAGGAGAAATAGGACACTTATTGAGGCTGCTCGAACTATGTTAGCTGATTCAAAGCTGCCTCTAACATTCTGGGCAGAGGCAGTCAGCACTGCATGCTATGTGCAGAACAGAGTTCTTGTTGTTAAGCCACATGGAAACACCCCTTATGAGCTATGGAACAAGAGGCCACCGTTCATTGGCTTTCTCAAGTCCTTTGGCAGCAGGTGTACCATACTTAACTCAAAGAACAATTTGGCAAAATTTGCTGAAAAGTCGGATGATGCTATCTTTGTTGGATATTCCTCTAACTCTATTGCCTATAGAATTTACAACATTAAAAATCAACAATTTGAGGAATCATCCAACATTGTTGTTAATGAGCACACTCCTTGTGTTAAGGGGAATGGACCTGATCATATCTTTGATTTAGAATTGTTTCAAAACTATTCTAAACCTTCTTGTGAGAATGTTTCAACTGGAATAGGCACTCAAAGTGATTCTGATGATGATCAACTGTTTGAGTTACCCAGACCTCTTCCAAGTTCTCCAAGAAATGCTGAAAATCAAGCTCCCTCAATTGGAAGATCTGATAGCATATCTATCTCAAGAACCAGTGGAGCTTCAACAAGTTGTCAACAAAGTGAGCCTCAAAACACATCCAGTGACAATGAGCAACACCAAGATGATGGAAGCAGTATTTTGAAGGAACAAGCAACTATTGATGCTGCTTCACAGCCAACTAATATTAATGATGTCTCTCCTTCATTCAATCAGTCCTCATTGAATAAATGTGAGGCATCAGCTGGACCAAATGTTCAGGTTCCTGAGCAACATATGTCCAATTTGGATCTATCCATGCAACTGGATGTAATTCCTAGGCTCAGGATTCATAACACTCACCCAGCTGAGAACATCATTGGAGATGTTTCTGAAAGCGTGAGAACAAGGGGACAGACATTCATGCTACTTATCGCAAATGGAGCCAAAGAAGGTAGAAGAAGCCTTGAAAGATAGTAGCTGGATTGAATCAATGCAAGAGGAATTGCTTCAATTCAAAAGACAAAAGGTTTGGAACCTATGTCCTCTACCATCCGATCAAGTACCAATAGGCACCAAATGGGTATTCAGGAACAAGACAGATGATAGTGGCCTGATCATCAAGAACAAAGCAAGACTGGTAGTTCAAGGGTACACGCAATAAGAGGGAATTGATTACACTGATGTCTTTGCACCTGTAGCAAGACTTGAAGCAGTAAGGATATTTCTTGCTTATGCAGTATCCAAGAACTTTACAGTCTACCAGCTTGATGTAAAGTGCGCCTTTCTACATGGGAATATAGACAGGGAAGTCTATGTGTGCCAGCTTCTAGGATTTGAAGACCCACAGCACCCACTTATGTATGCAAATTGGATAAAGCTCTCTATGGGCTGCACCAAGCACCTAGGCTGTGGTACGAGACTCTGTCTCAGTTTCTCCTGAAGAATGGTTACACCAGAGGCACCATTGACAAGACTTTATTCATAAGACAGTCTAGGAAAGACAATCTGCTCGTACAATTCTATGTTGATGACATCATATTTGGTTCATCAAATGACCAAATGTGTAAGGACTTTGAGAGCATTATGAAGAAGAAATTTGAAATGAGTTCTATGGGAAAAATGGACTTTTTCCTTGGAATTCAGGTAAAACAGATGAAAGGAGGGTTCTTTATCAATCAATCTAAGTATGTTCAAAACATCTTAGAAAGATTTGATATGAAAGATTGCAAGCCAGCGAAGACTCCTATACCCAGAAATCACAATCTTTGTCCTGACTCTGAGGGGGATGATACTGATCAACATCAGTATAGGGCAATCATTGGATCTCTGATGTATCTCACAACAAGTAGACCTGATATCATGTTTGCAACCTGCATCTGTGCAAGATATCAGGCTGCTCCAAAGGTGTCTCATCTAGTTGCTGCCAAGAGAATCCTCAGATATCTGAAAGGAGCACCTAAACTGGGTCTCTGGTATCCAAGGAACAACAACTTCAATCTCTATGGCTACACTAATAGTGACTATGGTGGCTGCAACATCAACAAGAAATCAACATCAGGAGGATGTCAATTTCTTGGTGGAAGGATAATTTCATGGCAATGCAAGAAGCAATCCTTTGTCTCAACATCAACTGCTGAAGCTGAATACATTGTTGCTGCTAGTTGCTGTGCTCAGCTGCTGTGGATTCAAAACCAGATGTTAGATTATGGATTCAACTTCATGGAGACTCCTATCCACATTGACAGCAAGAGTGCCATTTCTATTACAGAAAATCCAGTCAAGCACTCCAAGACAAAGAACATTGATATCAGGTACCATTTCATAAGAGATATTCATGAGAAAAACCTTATTAAACTAGTCAAAGTTGATTCAAATGAACAATATGCTGATTTGTTCACCAAAGCATTTGATGAACAAAGATTTAGGTATCTTATTACGGCTATTGGGATGATAAACATTGATTAGTGTATCTCATTTGAAAAACCTTCTAAAATTTGTGTCTTGTTCTTGTCAATACAATTTAAGCCCTGTTACAAAAGGTTTTTCTTCAAAATTTTACTAAGTGAAAGTTCTTCCGAAGAGAAATTAACCCTCGGAAGATGTCATACATTTCTTCCAAAGGATAATTCCTCCAAGGTCAATATCATCTTCCGAAGAGCTTTTAGTCTCGGAAGAAGCATTTGATAAGTTATCAAATCTACTTTCGAAACTTAATAAGCTTCTTCACTTGGAAGGCTTTCTTATTCTCGGAAGTAAATTGGATAAATTTACCTTCGGAAGTAAGTTTAGCTTCGGAAGAAGATTACCTTCGGAAAAGCTTTTACCCTCGGAAGAAAGCTTTACTGTGTAACGGAAATCTTTTGGGACCCACTCTAAAAAAGGCAAAGATTTTATTAATGATCTCGGAATATTTTAAATGGATTTAACCTTACCGCCATTGTCACATCATACCCCAAACTGTCATTTCACCTTATCCATCAGCCATTTCACTAATTTAAATACTTCCGATCTATCCTTTTATTCTTTTTACCAATTTCACAGCCCTAAGTTTCCTTCATCTTTAGTTTTACTTCCAAAATCAACCTCATTTCCTCTGTAACTTTCCCCAAAAATGGCACTAAATCCTCAGCACAATCAAGTCGCACTCTTTGACTCTTCTAAGGATGCTGACTTTGCTGAAATCATCCACTTCCTTACCCAATCAACCTACTTCACCGCCCTAACCGTCAACCCCACCGTTTACTCAAACCAAATGGCAGAGTTCTGGGGAACGGACAGATTGTAACCCTGAATGGGGAGCGAGTGATTAGGTCAAGCATTTGTGGCCAAGAATTGATCATATCAGAACAAATCATCAGGGAGCATCTCGAGCTTCATGATGAAGGCTCTCCTACGGAATTCCCCAAAACAGACCTAGATGATACATATACCCAGATGGGATATGGTGGTGATGTGAGCAGATCCACGGTGTACAAGTTTAATTTCTCCTACAATTGGAAATTCCTGCTTCACATAGTCCTTCACTGCCTGTCAAATAAGTCTGGGGGTTGGGATCAAATTCCTTATGACCTAGGATGCCTAGTTCATGGGTTGGTGAAAGGCCTCCGCTTCAACTATTCAAGATTTGTGCTGATCAATCTGATGGGAAATCTTCAAAGGGAGACTTTCTACTTGTATCCCAGGTTCATTCAGCACATAATCAACTGTGAGCTGGATCAGAGTAAGCTTGTCTGTGCAGCTGCTCTTACTGTCCCTCACATGAGGCCGACCATCTTCAAGGTGTTGAAGAGGGTATCCACAAACTTTACTGGAAGACACACTGAGCTACTTCCAGGTATGATTAAGCCAATGGCTCCCTGTTAACCCCATAGGTGATGAACCCACACCAGCAATACCCACCACCTTGCCAACTCTTCCTTCTCACCCCATAAAGATCACATATCAGAGACGCCCCAAGCGAACCCTTGTTTAATCTCCTCTGATTGAACAAGTTCCCCCTGTTCTACCCAAAAGGCTAGAGTGGAAACATGGGCTCCCACTCAGTCTGAGGTCCCACCTTCCTTCACAATTGACCTCAATATGGGTATTGAGTCTCCTCAGTCTCAATCCCACGAGCCCTAAACCCAAGCTGAAAACCTTCAGGTTGAGTCTCAACACTCTCCTGAATAGCCAAAAAGGGACAGCCCCATCATAGGCTCAATGCCATTAGACATTGATCAAAGTCTCGGGTCAAGGCTTAACCTCCTTATCCTTTACTGACCTTCTTATTAGTGCTGATGAAGAACTCATGTCTCTTCAAGGCAATGAAGTTGATCCACAACACCTCTCTAAAGATCAACTAAGCCTAGAGAGATCTCTAATTTCTAGCCCCCATCAGCTAACACAAACTGAGGTGAGTTCCCCTGGTGTGGAAGGGACTAATGTAGATTCAGCTGCCACTACTGAAGGTGCCTCATTGGGCCCTCAGGACAGTGGTAACATATTTGAGACTGAATCTACGGCAACCGTGCCTTTTGATGACTCTGAAAGAGATATCATCAAGCAAGGGAAACCAAGGCGCCAAGAAACCACATCTGGTGGTGAGGATGAACATACTAGGTATGTTACCTCATCTCCCCATGATTCTTCTAAAAAAGATGAGGGAACCATGCAACTCACCATTCAAGACCTGCTTTCTAAAGTCTCAAACCTTGAATCCAGGGTTAAGACTTTAGAGGATAGGTCTGCCACTCAGCAACTTGAGATTGAAAATCTCAAGGCTCAACTAGCTGAGAAACAGATTGAGAGATTTGTTAGGCATGTACCTGTCCAAGCCTCTCTAACTTCCTCCTCTAGCTCATCTACCTCTCAAGATGATGCTACCAAAAAGGGGGAGAATGTTTAGAGACAAGCACATGTGGAGCCTCAAAGCTTAGCTCTTTCTACACTGTCTTCTAGATATCCTGCTCAGCAATCAACTGTTTTCACAGAGCCTCCTCCAATCATCATTCAAATGGACCCAAGGATGCTCAAAGATTTAAGTAGGTTCTTAACCAAGTTCCTGATAGGATCTTCTATTTAACAGCCGAGTCCGGATGTCGCTGTGGCATACTTTGGGGCTAAAAAGCTTCAAAGGTTGAACGCACCATCTACCACTGTCAAGGAAGTTGGTCAACCTAAGGTCCACATTGAACCCAAGATTGATTTCGAAGGGGATATGGGGACTGATGGCCTAGCAACCAAAATAGTTGGGACAGATAGTGCAATCCCAAAACTTCCGAAGCTAAAGTCAAAGCTGCTGAAGAACCAGTTCAATCTTCCGAAGCTGATGTGCAAGCTGCGAAAGGGTTATACTCCTTGTCTGATGATCTAATTATCACAGATGCAATCCTTGAACTAGCATCTGAGGTAAATAGTGAGGACTTTCTCAACTTACCTCTCACTCAAACACCATCATCACCACATGCTTCAATCACCACCCACCAACCTGAAACCTCTGCACAAGAACCTCCAAAGACTCAAACTTCCAAAGACATTAAAGGAAAGAGGAAGTTGACCGCGAAAGAACATCTAGAGGAGGAAAGGTTGGAGAAACTAAGAAGAAAGGGTAGACTCCCCTCTGGGAAGCTACTAGCTGCAAGTAGCAAAGCAGCTATAGCCAACCGGGAGGCTATCAACAATCAAAGAAGTGTGGAGATCATTGACAGACTTGTTAATTTGGGAGCTGCTTATGAAGATGTGCTCCTCTTACCACTTGAGGAGTTGGTTGAGTTGGAAAAGGCAACCCTACTACGGAAAAGACAAGAAGAAGTAGCAAGGTTAGCCTTAGAGGAAGAAAGATTAAGAAAGAAAGAAGAAGCTGACCAACAGCTTAGGAGTGAAAGGATAGCTTTCCTAAGCTCCAAGGGATTCTCTCTTGAGGAACTAACTCCTCATAACAATCACACGATCTTATGGCTTTTCAAGAAGGAACAAGATCAAATGGCAAAAGAGAGAAAGAAGGCTGCCAGGGAAAAGCTGAAAGAAAAGAAGAAGAAAGAGGAAGAAGCTCAACTTGTGGCTATCAAGAAGATGGGTGATAAAGCCTGGATGAAAGATTATCTCAGGGCCCTTGGCTTCTCCAGCAGGCAAGTTGGCCCCATGTCGAAAAAGACCCTGCAGCGACATGTCAGTGACATCAAGGCTGACATTCACTCAGGTAGAAGGAAAGAGATGTACAGAAGAGTACAGGGGATGACTTCTAAACCAACACCAATCCCACAACCTCAACCTAAACTTGTTCCTTTTCCTTTCCCCATCAAAACCGAACCAACCACTGAACCTTACACCCCTGAACCCACACCATCAAATATACCCTCTACAACACCCATTCCATCAAAACAACCACCACCACTACCTATTCTCAAACCCAAAACACTCTCCATAACCCAACCATCAACTACCCAACAACCACCTAAGTCATCCTATCAACCCTCTAAACCTCTGACCTTAGAAGACTATAAGGAGATCAAGAGGAAGCTCATCAAATGTACTACTCTGAGCGATATCTCTTGTGAGGAGGGTCCATCAAACTAACCTTCATTGATGACTCCTCATGTTCCCTCAAAAGAGAACAATTCCTTGATCTGCCTAGAGGAACACTAGACCAAGCTCTCAAACTCTTGGCAACTAACTCTGACCCTTTTGAAGAAGAAGAAGAGAAGAAGCTGAGAAGAAGGCTGGTGACTCTGCTGGACACTAGGAGGGAAGACAGATTACCATCCCAACCTCTTGCTCCTAGGAAGAAGATAGTCCAGTGGAGGTTCGAAGACTCTTCTCACAACTTTTTTGTGAAAAGAGAGAATGGTGAGATCAACAGGCTTAGTGCCACCTCTCTGCTACACTTAAACAGATTTGATATTGCTGAGTTAGCAGAGAAACCATTCTCCAATCCCTCCAACTCTGAGGTAACTGCTCACATCAGAAATCATCTGAGCAGCCTTCATATGGCTGAATTAACTGCAAGGGCCAAGATTGAAGAAGAGTTGAAGCTGAGAGAGAAGGATGAAAAGGAAGCGTCAGCAACTAAAGGCAAAGCCTTTCTTCAAATGGTTGAAGGCACTGAATTGGAATCCATAGTTAGATGGGAGTATGACTACACCTCCCGTCAACTAACTCTCTTCAGAGGGACACAACAAAGGGTACATATCATTCAAAGTGACAGACTGGATCTCCTGTCTACGAATGATTTGTACAAACTTCTCAGCACTACTTCTGGAAAGAAAAAGGAAACAGATAAATATCTTCTTTCTTTAGTGCTGAAAGTTTTGAGAAAAAGAAACAAGTGAAGTTTTGGTAGCATCAGCCTAGGGGGAGTTTGTTGGATCAAGTAAGGCTGGTGCAACCAAAACAAACACTTATAATATTTTTGGTGCAACTGATAAAGAACTTCCGAAGGCAAAAGGTGAACTTCCGAAAGTCAAGGCTGAAAGAGCTTCCGAAGAGAAACTCAACTTCCGAAGACGAAGTCTTCCTTCTTCCGAAGTTCAACACTTAGAAGAGTTCAAGACAAAGACTTCCAAAGTATGAAGATCATCAAGCCTCGAAAGAAGTAGACTCTTCCGAAGTATAACTAGCTTCGGAAGAACTTGGGTTTAGGGTTTAGGGTTTAGGGAAGAACCTACTATGAACCAGTGGATATAAGTATGGTTCTTCTGACAGATCTACTGCAATCTCTCATACACTGCATGGCGCTTTCCCACACCCATGTAGTTGACCATACTTTATTCCACTGTTCATTCCTTATCAGTTTGTATAATTACCAACTTTAGTTGGTGACAAAAGGTAAGTCATGGACATGTCATGACTACCAAATCTTAGATAGTATTTTATCTAGGACACCTTACCTTTAACAATGTAGTAGTTGCTTTAGTTGTAAGTTTCCAGCCGGTATCAAAGTAAAACCGGCTTTAGATAGTAGTATATATAGTTTCTCATTGTAACTCTGTAAACATGCTTGTAAGAGTCTTGTAACTTTGAGTTGAGAAATAGTATATACAAGTATCTTGAAAAATATCTTCCTGTGTTTTGCTTACTTAGTATATTATTATCAACTCTTAAGAGATTCTGCTTCATCTATCTGAGTGACTTTATGAGTTCGAGAGACAATACTTGTGTTGAGTGATATAAATCCGATCCTGCAGGTTCTGTGCCTCTGAGCTGGAATTTGAAGGCATTTTAGATATATCAGTAGGAGTTGTCATTGTTGTGCTGATAGGAGCTCCATTTGCAGAATTAGTTACCACTGGAGCTGAAGTAGATTGACTTGAAGGTCTTTTCAGCTCAAATCTTGAGTCAGGATCTTCTGTTGATAAGTTACCTGTAGATCCTGAAACATTCTCACAAGACTTGTTAAAATAATTAGTAACTAAATCAAGATCAAACAGCCAATCTGGACCAGAACCTCTCACACAAGGAGTGTGTTCATTGAAAGTCATATTGGCTGACTCATCAACTATTTTGGTTCTGAGATTGTACACTCTATAAGCCTTAGCTTGAGAAGAGTATCCAATGAAATATCCATCATCTGATTTCTCATCAAATTTGGCTATTTGATCTCTGGTATTCAAGTTGGTGCAAGGACATCCAAATGATCTGAGGAAATCAATGAAAGGTCTCCTTTTGTGCCACAGTTCATAAGGAGTCTTACCATGAGTCTTAACTACTAAAACTCTGTTCTGCACATAGCAAGCAGCTTTCACTGCTTCTGCCCAGAAGGTGATAGGAAGTTTAGAGTCAGACAACATAGTTTTTGCAGCTTCAATTTGTGTCCTGTTTCTCCTCTCAGCAACACCATTTTGCTGAGGAGTCCTGGCAACACTATATTGTCTTGAAATACCCTTTTCATCATAAAATGTATCAAGGATTTGGTTCTTAAATTCAGTTCCTTGATCACATCTTACGATCTTGACCTTGTGATCAGATTGATTCTCAATCTTCAGAATGAAATTCTTTAATATCTCAGGAGTCTCATCCTTAGTTCTAAGAAAAAAGACCCAAGTGAATCTAGTGAAATCATCTGTGATCACCAAATAGTATGAGGTCCTTCCTAAACTCATTACACTGGTGGGGCCAAAAAGATCCATATGTAACAGGTGTAGGGGAGTAGTGATGGAGTTTCTTTCCTTTGACTTGTGAGACACCTTATGTTGCTTCCGTTTCAGGCATGCAACACAATGGTCATCACTTGTAAACTCTTTCTTTGGCATTCCAGTTACCAAATCATTCTTAATTAATGTAACCTCCTGCATCTCCTCCAAAAGCAACAGGCCCTCCATCAATCTTTTCAAAATTTTAAAGTAGAGAACCATTGCCAGTCATATGCTTGGAACAGCCACTGTCAATAATCCATACATTCCTGTTGGTCTTTAGTTGTTCCTGCACAAAAAGAGATGATTACTTACATTTGGAAATCCAAGCCTTGCTGGTCCTGGGCTCATTAATATCAACAGAAGACAATGCAACAGTGATTGATCCTATGTTCAAGCTTTGAGGATCAGCAGCTGTTGTTGATGAAGAACTTTCAGTCACATGGTTTTCTTTGTCTTCCACACCACCTTTGGAAGCTTAGACTTGACCTTTAACACTTCGGAAGTTTTGACAACTTCGAAAGTATTGGAGACTGGACCTTCAGAAGATCTTGCTTTCACTGCAGTAGACTTCAGTACTTCGAAAGCATTCCTTTCTTCTGAGACAAATTTTTCTTCCGAAGGCAAGTTTTCACTTGTCTTCTTCTTCACCTTGGAACTTTCGAGAGGAAAAGCCTTTCCTTCAGAAGTTGGCTTCTTCTTGATCTTTTCAAAAGATTTCTTCTTGATCATATGGACAGTGCTTTTAGGATTGTAGATGTAATCTTTAGCCAAATGAGAAGTACTGCCACACATGACATAGTCAATCTGCATTCTTCTGGAAGCCTTCTTTTGAGAGCAAGACTGATCTTGATCACTTTCTACTTCCTTCTTCTTCATCACAGATGAAGTAACAAGTCTTTTCAGGATAGACTTGCTGTTGGATGTGGATGGTTCAGGTTGTGTAGCAGTGGTACACAACAAATCAGCCTTCTTTTTGTTGTTGTTGGGATGAGGTTGACAGGAACTAGAACCCCTGGTACTAGAATTCTTAGTTGAGTCTTCAGCTTTTACTACTTCAAATCCTGCAAAGATGAACACTTGCTTCTGCTTAGAGTTGAAAATGGTCTTGATCTGTTGAGCTTTCTTGGACTTTAACCCAACAGAATTCCTCTCCTCAGGAGAATAGTGACCATTCTTAGGATGATCTTCTTCACTCTTATCAGATCCATCCTTCACTATCTCCTCTTCATCCTCTTCACTCATAGGGTCTATGAGGGGAAGCTCATCTTCACAAGCTCCACACCTTGGAGATCTAACTGTAGATCCTAGTCCTTGCTTATTCTGATAACAAACTTTGGCATGCAGAGATGAGGATATCATGTTCTTGAAGGTCTCTTCTTCAAGAACACATTTTTCTACCCTGGCTTTGCTGATCACAAGCTCAGCCTGGCATTCAGTTAACTTAGTTATGAGATCTTTGATTTGAGTCCTGTAGTTGGTATGTTCATGTTTAAGAGTTGAAATGGTTTTCTCTAAATCTTCTAATTTTAGTTTATATCCATTTTCAGCTCTTTTGAAATCAGATTTTAAGATATTTAAGGACTCAAGATCATATCTCATTTCTTAGTTATAAAACCTGTATCCATTTACTTTAGTGTTGGAGCTCTTGAAGATTAGCATTTAGTCTTTAGATTTTGTTTTTGTCATAGTTTAGGGACTTATTTGTAAATATATGTTCCTTAGTTTTCATTGTTAGTATAAATAGGATATTGTGTATTTGTGCAAGTAGATTTTGGAGATTTTCAGTTAGAACTCTCTCTGTACATTGTATCCAATTGCATTTGCTTTCAATGAAAACTCTATGAATTTTTGAAGTATTTTGCTCTTGTAGATTACTTTGTGCTTATAATTGATCATTGCATTGCAATATCATCACAGATCGATCCATCTGAACCTATCAAATGGTATCAGAGCTTTCGGTTCAGTGATTTGAAGCTTAAAATCGACTTTTAAGCTCTGTGAATCACTTGAATCTGTGTTTGATAGCAATTGATAAATTAATTGTTGATTTCAGTTGTGTTTCATCAGTAGAAACATGAATTGAATCACAATTGAGTGATTTTTCACATTCAGATCTGAATTTTCATCAGATTTGTGTGCGAAACTGTTCTTCGTTGTCGAACTCAAATTCAAACAGAAATTCAGATTTATTGTTGTTAATTGAGAGAATTGATGAATTAGGATTGATTATCGACTTATATACTACTTTATTGGAAGTTTTCAGATCAATTTATCAAGTTTTGAAGAATTTGATAAGATCAGGTTGTTATAAAGATGATGAATTAGGCGCTTGGAGTGTTAAGATCATCTGAAAATTGCTCAAGTGTTTAGGCGCATAACAACTGTTTAGGCACATTAACACTGTTTGGGCGTTTCAGAGTTGGACGTTTTGACACTATTTGGACGTTTTACCATAGTGTGGATGTTTTTGAAACCTAAGAGTTCTAGGCGTTTGAAGACTGTTTGGGCGCTTCAGTTGAAAATTCAGCAAATTTGACCAAGTACCCAGGCGTTTGACAACTGTTTGGACGCTTGACAACTGTTCAGGCGTTTGACAACTGTTCTGGCGCATCTTCAGTTGGGCGTTTCAGAATTCTACCAAGGCATTCCCTTAGGTGTTTCTGGTTCGAAGTGAGCGTTTCACAACTATTCAGGCGTATCAGATTTCAGACTTTTCATTCAACACTTAGAAAATTTTTCAAAAACTAAAATCCAAAAATTTTGTCATTTCTTTGTTTTATTTCAAATTTTAAAAACAACAAAAACAGTTTATTTTCTTAAATTCAAAACTTAAAATGGCTAAGTGTGAAGATTCTGAGAACAGAGTTCCTAAGTTGAAGAAAAGACCTGATTTCAAGAACTAGTCTCTCAGATTAAAACATCACTTAAACTCTATTGATACTGATCTTTGGAAGTCAATAGAGAAAGGATCACATATTCCTATTTCATTAGATGGTCCTGACAGAGAATCTGTTTACACCAAAGACTCTCAAGAACCATATCCTGAAGATGGTCTACATGGTGATGATCTGAAGAAAGTAAAGAATGATATTAAAGCTTATTCACTGATGTGCAAGGGTTTACCTTTGGAAGTACTAACAAGACTTGATAGTTATCAGACTGGGTATACCATGTACAAAGCTTTAAAGATCATTTGTGAAGGTGGTAAAGAGATTCAAGATCTCAAAAAGCAGAAACTGAAAAGGCAACTTAAATTATTTGAGCATCTGTCTAGAGAAATAATAAATCAAATGATGAATAGATTTGTGCAACTCATTACTGAAATGTTAACTGTTGGTGTGAAGAATGATCTGAAAGATCTAAATGACAGACTTCTAAATGCTCTTCCATCTTCATGGAAACAAACAGTTACTTTGTTGAAGCATACAGAAAAGTTTCCTATGGATCTTGATCTTCTGATTGCCAAAATAGAATCAGTTGAAATTGATGAGAGTTCAAGAAACAATGATAGATCTACATCAACATCTCAGTATAAGTATGTTGCATCTCCAGCTAACACAGTGGAGAATGCATTTGTGGCTAAAGTTGACAGCTCTCCAAAAGATGAGGGTGATTTGTTTGTTGGAGCTGGTTTCTTTACTGACTCAACCTACACAAGTGCTCCTATCTATACAAATCAACCTTAGTCTCCTCCTAAAACTCAAATGCCTAAACCTCAAACAAAGACTCCATCTTCTAACTCTGTTAAACCTAGCAAAGTTAAAGATGTCATAAACATCCTTCTATAGGATGAAGAGTCAAAATCTGCTTTTACTGCTTTTATGGCAAGCTTTCAAGCTTATCAAGGTAGTCACCTAACTCAAGTTGATTTGATTTTGCAGGATTTATTTGAGATGGATCCTGATGATGTAGAAGAGATGGATTTGAACAGGCAAATGGTGATGATAGCTTATAGGACTCAAAAACACTCTTATATAAACATAAATTACAAGCCAAGTGCAAACAAAAAGGTTGGCTTTGACAAGTCAAAATCTAGGTGTTTCAACTGCAATAGCTATGGTCATTTTTCAAGAGAATGCAAAGCTACAAGAAATCAAGGAGGCAATGATCAAGCAGGCTCTAGTAATCAAAGATATCAGCAACAGTCTCAGAAAACATTTCAGAAGCCTTATCAGAGTCTTCCTATGCCAGAACTGAAAGAAGAATCAAAAACAACTGAAGAGCCAAAGAAAGCTCTTGTTGTCAGCATTAAGGATGGTTACGACTGGAGTGCTTATGCAGAACAGTTTACTGCTGATCTCACTTCTGGTTTAGCACTTATTGCTGAAATTAATGATGAAGACTGGTCTGAAGACAATGATCCAAAGGCAAATGATGATTCAGACAATGATGAAGGCTATGACTGGAGTGACAAATCTGATCCCAAGGAAGATTCAGAAGAAGTTGCTCTCATGGCACAGTCAGAACAACCTAAGGTTGAACACTTATCATCTGATACTGAGACTTCACATTCTTATCCAGAAATTCCATTGGAAGTCAGAGAGAAAACGTGCACAAAAGCATGTTTTGAACAAGTTGAATACTACAGAACATACTCGTTCAAAATATGTGATAAACTCAAACAAGAAGAGTTAATGCACAACAAACTTAAAGCTAATCATAAAATCACTGATGACAAAATCATATCTCTTCAAACATCATGGAACAAAACTCTAAAAGAACTTGAACAAGTAAAAAGGCAACTTGAAAAGATGACTAAAACTCTAGAACAAGAGAAATTGGCACATGCTGCAACTCAGGTTGATCTTGCAAAAGTAAAAAGTTCAAAAACTATTGTTAAACAATTGGTAAATGGTAGAAAGGACAAAGAAAAAATGGGTCTAGGTTTCACACATGAGCCTATGCCTGAATCAATCTCAAACACCTTACCAGAGAACTTTAATACTCATGATCACTCACCTGAAAACAAAGCAAAGCTCAAAGCCTTTCATGAAAAGAAAAAGAATGTGCAATCTACTGAAGAAAGTGAAATTGAAAAGATAAATATTGAAATTTTTTAGGAGAAAGATTCAGAGAAGATAAAAAATGGTCATCCGATAAAAGATAAATCATACGAACCTCGACCAAAGAACAAGAAGTTGTTTGTCCCAAAAGGATCTAATGAATGTGTTGTTGACCAATGTGTTCAAGAAGTCATTGAAACAAATGACAAGAAGAAAGGGAAAACTAAAGAAGAGAAATTAAAATCAGATAATTCATGTTCTGATGATTCAAGTTCTTATGAATCAAACCAAAATGATCAAAAACTTAAAGAATCTGAAAAAGAATCTTCTCAAGATTCAATTGCATCCCAAAGAAACAAAACATCATCAAGAACAAGAAATCAAAGAATGAGAAAATCAAATGCTAAAGCTAAAAATTTTCAAACTCAAAGAACCGATCAATCAAATCAAATTAAACCTGTGAAGTTTGTGTCAGCAGGAACTTTTGACATGAACACAATCTCTGAAACGACATTAAAACCAAAGATCAAATCTAACTCTGATCTGAAAATAGGTTCAGGTCCTAAGTCTTCCGCTGTTCAACAAATACATCTGAATGTTATTTTAACAAGTACTGTCACATTTGTGATATGACAAATCACTCAACTGTTGATTGTTATTTCAACAAATATTGTGCCTTGTGTGACGAAAGGAATCATAATATTGAAGATTGTTACTTCAGAAAGAACTCGCCAAGGAATGGATAAGTTAATCCACGATTTCAAAGAAATCAAAATAATGGTTTTTCAAGTTTTATCACAACAACCTTCCTTAGGCTTGAGATCTCTTAGAAGAATCAATTCTGATTATGATGATCATTATACTGTGAGAACAAAGCAGTATACACAAGGAAATTTCATTCCACGATCTGTGAGAATGAACAGTGGAACATTTATCAAGCAAAATTTTTCTAAGAATATTTTAGTTGATGGTTCAAAATTTCTTGATGAGGATCTTGAAAATCATTTCAATGCTTTGAGGATTAAACAAAATAAAGATAATCAGAAATTTGTCAGAAGAGAAATTGATAATCCTAAATATCAAAAGAAACCTAACATGAACAAACTCCATTTTAAGCAATTTACCATTGTTGATAAGTATGGCAAACCCAAGACCATGTCGGCTTGGGTTGATAACTCAACTTAAATGTCTTTGAAATGCAGGTACGCCCAAGAAGACCAATAAACACGTGGTATGTTGATAGTGGGTGTAGCCGGCATATGACAGGCAATCATGCCTTACTTCAAGACTTTAAGACAAAAGATGGTACACATGTAGCATTTGGAGGTGATGCAGGTGGAAAGATTACCAGAGAAGGAACGGTATCAAATGGGATTATTAGCTTTGATAAAGTCAACTACTGTGCTCAGTTGAACTTTAATCTTTTAAGCGTTTCTCAAATTTGTGATAAATCATATTTTGCTTTATTTGATGACTCTCATTGTTATATTTTAAAGCCAGGTTTTCAGATTAGCAAGGAATGGATGGTTGTTAAAGCTGTTCATGATCGAGATGTATACAAACTAGATATGTCTCAAGTTGATCCTTCAACAGAAACAACTTGCCTAATTGCTCAAGCATCAAATGATGAAAGCCAGCTTTGGCATAGACGTCTCGGGCATTCCAACTTCAAAAACATGAACAAGCTTGCTACAGGAAATCATGTAGTAGGCATTCCAACAAAGAAGTTTGCTACATCAGATCTCTGTAAAGCATGTTTGAAAGGGAAGCAACATAGAGCGTCTTACAAGTCCAAGCTGATAAACTCAAATTCCAAGCCTCTATAGATGTTGCACATGGATCTATTCGGTCCAGTAAACATGCAAAGTATTGGAATGAAATCATATTGTTTAGTTATCATTGATGACTTTACAAGATTTTCTTGGGTTTTCTTTTTGCATGCTAATTCTGAAACGGCTGAATTATTAAAAGAGTTTATTATTAAAGTAGAAAATCAACTAGATAAAAAAGTCAAAATCATTCAAAGTGATAATGGAACAGAATTCAAAAATGCTAATGTTGATATGTTCTGTGCAGGAAAAGGGATCGCTCATCAGTTCAGTGCTCCTAGAACTCCACAACAAAATGGAGTTGCAGAAAGGAAGAACAGAACGTTTATTGAGGCAGCTCGTGCAATGTTAGCAGATGCGAAGATTCCAATCACTTTCTAGGATGAAGCCATATCAACTGCATGTTTCATTTAGAATCGTACTCTATTGGTGAAAGATAAACAGAAAACTCCTTATGAGTTGATGTTTGGCAGGAAACCAAACATAGATTTTCTTAAATCTTTTGGTTGTCCAGTTTTGATTTTAAACTCAAATGATCAGATTGAAAAATTTGAAGCAAAATCTGATGATGGATTTTTTCTTGGATATTCGTCAGTTTCAAAAGCATTTAGAGTTTATAACTCTAGGAAGCATGTTATCATTGAAACCTTCAACTTTAAATTCATTGAAAATTCATTTCCATCAGTTGCAAATGGTCCAGCTTGGTTATTTGATTTAGATTCTTTGTCAAACTCATTCAATTCTAACCTGTTTGAATCTTCTTGTGTCAACAGGAAACAGGTAGGAGATCTTGGATCTTTCAGTGATGATTCAGATTCGGATGATATGGATGATTCAAGCCCAGATTATCCATTCTTCTCATTTGTTAAAGATCCTGTGCTCAGTTCAGAATCTCATGATCAACAAGCTCAAGAACAACATCCTGTTTCTCAAAATTCAAATGTTTCTCAACCTAATGATGGACCTGAAATTCTACATCCTGAGTCTGGAACTTCATCTATATCTGAAGATGTAGATGTTAATGCAAGCTTGATTATTTTATCAACTCACCGACTCAAGTTCCGAATTTCACTCCACATTCTACACATGTGTTGCATCAGCTTTCCAACTTGAACCAGACTAATCTTGATGTGAATGTTCAAGAAGATGAGATCCCAACGTCTCGTGTTCACAAGAAACATCCTATATCACAGATTATTGGTCTTTTGAATGAGAGAACTACGAGAAGTAATTCCAAGCAAGCAAACATTTGCTTGTACTCGTGTTTTCTATCTCAAATTGTTCCTAAAAACATCTCTGAAGCGTTACAGGACAATAGTTGGATTGAGGCTATGCAAGAAGAGTTATTACAGTTCCGCAAAAAGGAAGTGTGGAAGCTTGTGGATTTGCCTGAAGGAGAAAATGCCATAGGCACAAAATGGTTGTTCAAAAACAAATCAGATGATCGAGGAATTGTTGTTCGAAAAAAAGCGAGGCTAGTAGCACAAGGTTACACCCAAGAGGAAGGAGTTGATTATGATGAAGTGTTTGCTCCAGTTGCAAGACTTGAAGCAATTCGTGTCTTCCAAGCATATGCTTCATATATGAAATTCAAGGTGTACCAAATGGATGTTAAAGGTGCTTTCTTGAATGGACCAATCACAGATGATGTGCATGTCAATCAACCTCAAGGTTTTGAAGATGCTGAATTTCCTCATCTTGTGTATAAGCTGAGCAAAGCTTTATTTGGTCTACATCAAGCTCCTAGAATCTGGTATGAAACATTATCACAGCATTTGATCCAAAATGGATACACAAGAGGGAAAATTGATCTGACTTTATTCATAAAGAAGGATGCGGATGATCTCCTATGTGTTCAAGTATATGTTGACGATATCATATTTGGTTCTACAAGTCAGAAATTATGCTCAGAATTTGAAGATATCATGAAAACTCATTTCCAAATGAGTTCTATGGTAGAAATAAACTTTTTCCTTGGATTACAAGTGAAACAGTTTGCAGATGGAATTTTTATCAATCAAGAGAAATTTGTTGACAAGCTTTTGAAAATGTTTAAACTGCAAGATTGTCAATCAATAAGAACTCCAACTGATGTTAACACCAAGATTGATCCTGATCCGAAAGGAAAATCAATTGACCAAACTCTATACAGATCTATGATTGGATCTTTGATGTATCTTACTGCATCTAGACTTGATATCATGTATGTTGTTTGTGTCTATGCCAGGTATCAATCAGACCCGAAGGAATCTCATCTTATCGCTGTCAAACACATATTCAGATATCTCAAAGGAAAACTGGCTCTAGGGTTATGGTATCCTTATGAAGGAAACTTCGAGTTACATGGATATACTGATGGTGATTATGGGGGATGTTGCCAAGATCGTAAATCTACAACGGGTGGTTGTCAGATTTTGGGTCCCAGATTATTCTCATGGCAGTGTAAGAAACAAACAAATGTCTCAGTCTCAACTGCAGAAGCTGAGTACATAGCTGCATCAGCAGGATGTTCTCAAATCCTTTGGTTACAAAACCAACTGCTGGATTACGAGTTCAATTTTCTTAAAACTCCAATTTACATTGATAACACCGCTGCTATGTTTATAACAACTAATCCTGTCCAACATTCAAAAACAAAGCATATCGAAATTCGATATCATTTTCTCAGAGATAACTCTGAAAAAGGTTTAATCATTTTGATTCAAATATCAACTGAAAAACAATTGGCTGACCTATTTACAAAAGCCTTTTTACTAGGAAGGTTTGAGTATTTGGTTGAGTCTATTGGTCTTATTAACCATATTGAAAACTGATTTTGATTTATCAAAATGAAAATAACCCTCCCTTCTTTTAATAAGAAAATTAAAAGAGAAACTGTCAAAGTTAACTGCCTGATTGTATATATTGTGTGTGTGTGCTAAAAGAAAAAGCAAATTCAAAACTAGAATATTGCAAAATCATAATAGAAAAATATAAAATGAAAATACAAAAATATAGTTTAGTTGTTCATTTCTTATTTTAGAATTGAATCTGCCATTGCAATATGTGAGAAATGATAGTACATCAGTTTTAATCAGTTGCATACTTCACTCATTAATAAAGTCTGACGTGATCAGATATGATGTGCGGGTAAGTTCAAGCAATTATACTGAAAAAAGTAGATTCTTGTGATTTAACTAAATCATTATGCATTTGTGTGTATCCGTCTTAGTTCTAATGAGTGGTGTTGACTTATCTGATTGTTTGCTTGTCAAGTTACAAACTCACACCTGGTGGTGATATGATTAACCATGAGATCTGTTTATAGCATCTGTTCACTTCTCTGTTATGAGTCATCATAGACCTGAAGTGACGAGATATCCTTTGTTGTAAGTCATTACAGACCTGGATATTCTCACCTGATGCAAAAGATGCCAATGTGCACAATCCTTTCAAAAGTCCAAAATGGATGTCCTATGATTCTTCATGAATCATCTCTATCTATTTCTTTATGAAACGGATTCAGAGATTACCTAATGGTTCGTCCATGGTGGTTTTCTCGGAGATTATCAAATGGTTTTACCCTGATGATTCTCTCATTGACCTAAACATGAGATCTGGTTATACATATATGTCAGGCTTTTAAGTTGAGTAAAAGTGCTTGCTTGCATTCCTTGACGAGGGTCAGACTCTCTAAGTCTAAGTGTGGGTTACATAATGTCATATCTAATCGAACCTTAATCAATCCAAGAATTGAAAAAGTAAGTGTGCTGACATCTTTGCCAAAGTACTCATTGTCTGTCCTTAGATATAGTGTCTCCTCTGCTACGGGAACGCTGACCTGGAACACACCTGATCAGGATTTAATCACTGTCTATGACTATCCCCAATTTTTTTTGGTTAATGTGCTGATTATTAACTGATATGATCTCACTGTAGGCATGTGATTCATTAAGTATATATTAGAGTTTTATTCTGCTTTATTTTGATTTTTGCATGATTTTCTGTGTGAAGGCATGTTGATGATGATTGGTTTGTCTTTATTTTTCATCAATCAAATAAACTTCTAAGTTTGTGAACTTAAAAGTTTAGGGGGAGTAAAGATTGAAAAAGAATTTCAAAATAAATGATTGGATGAAAAGGATGATGCTAAAAGTTTACAAGTATATGTGTGTTTGATATGATTCAAAAATAAACATGAAAAGATTTCAAATTAAGTTGAAATGTGGAAAAGCTTCTTGCAATCAAAAATAAAGAATTGAGATTATTTGTAATTTTTGAAAAATTTCAAAATTTTGAGACTAAAATGACGGGAAATTATTTGAGAAATAAAAAGTAAAAGTTTGAGTGAGAAAGTGATTCTTAAATGTTAAAAGTCAAAAAGTCAAAGATTTTTAAAGTCAAAAAGTCAAACTTTGACCAGGTTGAAATTTCATGATGAACAGTGAAAAATTTTCAAAATTATAGTTTTGATGAATTTGGTAAAAAATTCCAAGTGTTAGACGTATGGAAAGGTCCTCATACGCCTGAACAGTGATCAAAAGTCCATTTTAGGAGTATGATGATATTTCAGAATTGTGTACAAGTGTTGGGCGTTTTGGTTCCAACTCATGCGCCTAAACAGTTGTCATAAGTCTAAAAAATTGGTTTAAGTGTTGGGCGTTTCAACCAAGATCATGCGCCTAAACAGTACCAGACTTTCCATGTTGAACATATTCCAAGTGTAGACGCTTTGAAAGTCCATGCGCCTAAACAATTCTCATACGAACTGAAGGTTCATGAAATTGTCCAAGTGTTAGGCGTTTCAGGCTAGGTCATGCGCCTGAACAGTGCTCATGCGCCTAAACAATGCCCATGCGCCTGAATAGTGTCCATGCGCCTAAGTCCTCCCTTGATAAAATCTGACCAAGTGAGTTCATGCGCCTAGGTCTCATGCGTCTTAACAGGAGTAATATGCCTGTACAGTAGTCATGAGCCTAAATCTTATGCGTCTCAACAGTGGTCATGGCCCTTCATAATGGTCATGCGCCTAAGAGTTTTTCACACTTATATAAATTCAACACTTGACAGAATTTCATTTCACTTGTTCTTTCACACACTGATACTCTCTGTTCTTACTCATACTCATCCGACGATTATCATCTTCATATTGTTTAAACTGATTTACTGAAATCCTTGTGATATTTAGGTATAATCTTTGATTCTAAACATCATGTTAAGGGCAAATCATCAAAACATCAAACATTAAACACACATTTGATTGGGCCTTTGAATGCTATTCGGGCGTTCGAACCCTAAGGGTTTGAAAATTTTGAAATTTTAAGACTAAATGTGTTAAAATGTTCAAAATTAAATCTGAAATTGTTGATAACACATGTTTTCGACCAGATTGACATCATCAAAACTCAATTTCATCATAAAAATTTCTTGATGATCTTGTGTTCATCAGTCGAATAAAATAATAAAAAATTAAAACTGAAATGAATCAACAATTTGTAGTTTTTAATAAAATTTCAATGTTAATCATCAAAAACATCTCTTAATTCTCATAAATCAAAAAGAAACAAATTACTTAGTGATTATAAATTTCTAAAACTTGATTTTGTATATAACAGTAAGTGTTCAAACACTTAGAAAATTTTGAATAAAATCAATCAAGATTAAAAAATTTAAAATCTATTAAGTAAAATTGAAAATTAATTAGTGTGCATAATTTGTCATATGTTACTTGGTTTAATCTCTAAATAAGAATTGATTTTTTATCCAATACTTTTGAGTGGTTTAGTGTATAAAATACTTAGAAAAAATCTAAGTGTTATTGGATAAAAATTCATAAATCATTATGAGATTTACATCAATGTAATACATTCATTCTTATACTTGTTTCTTTGTAAATGACAGATGGCTGAACTCAAGTTTGAGCCTAAGCATAATGTAGCAGCTTTCCTCAATGAAGATGTTAGAGAGGCAGCTGGCTATGAGGAGATGATCAGATTTCTCTTGAGAACTAAATATGTGTATGCTATGTGTGCTCGTCCAGCCATATATGCAAGATTGATTAAAAGATTCTAGAGGACAGTTGAGATTGAAAGACATGAGGAAGGAAAGAAAGTTTTAAGGGGATTTGTGACTGGATATAGAATGATAGAAGTTTCTGAGCAGTCAATCAGAGAAGCTCTAAGACCCGGTGAAAATGATGCCCAAGATTTATCAGAATTTACTTTTAATGAGTGTAGAGATACTTTTATGATGACGGGTCACCCAGATAACTTTCCCAAGAAACAGTTTTTCAGAGCAAGAGTTTTTAATCACTGGAAACTTCTATGCTACATCTTTTAACATTGTATGTCTAAAAAAACTGCTGGATGGAATTCATTTCCTGTTGATATTGCATCTCCTATTGTTGCATCGGCCACAAACGGAAGGTTTAATATGGCTAGATGGATCATTAATGGATTTATATTCAACTTGGAGAAAGGAAAGAGGAACAAATACTTAGTGTATCCCAGGTTCCTGCAAATGATTATTAATGAAGAACACCCTGACTTTCATGTCTATGGTGTAAATGGTGAAAGATTAGATCTAGAACACATGACTAAAAATGTGTATAAAAGACTGGCTGTAGTTACTAGAGCCCAGAACATTCCAATGTTTAATTATATGAGGGCAGTAGCTAGGGATGAAGTGGATATCAATCAAGATCACTTTCATTTGATTGAAGATGAACCTGTTGATCCTAATGATTTGATTGAAGATGTTATACAAGAAGTTATTGAGGAAGAAGAGGATGATGATGAAGATGAAAAAGAGTATGATGGTGATGAAAGCTCATCAAGTGATGATGATAATGATAATGATGATGCTAATGTTGGAGGAAATGTTGATGAAAATGAACAAGAGATTGACAGTGAAGAAACTATGACTGATCAAAGAGATGAACATGTTGGTGATGATGAAGCTGAAATTGAAGTAAATGAGCAAGTAGGAGAGGATGAGAATGAAGGTGATGATAATGAGAATGTTGTTGAAAGTTTAGAACAAAATCAGACATTTGATTTTGATTTCATTAATGCAATTTTATCTGAACCTGTTACACATAATGTAACTTCTGGTGATGTGCAAGAAGAACAAATTGTTATTGTGGATGAAAATGTGATGAAACAAACTCAAGATGCATTTGTGCAAACTGAAGGTGATAGTGATGAAGCATTGATTGATGATTTGAAAGTTAAGAATGCTGAACAAGAAGAATTGATAAAGAAACTACAAGAAGAAAATGCTTTGTTGAAAGCTGAATCAGAAAAGAAAGATTTGCTATTGATTGATCTTGAAGAAAATATGAAGAGATTGACTAAAGAGGTTGAAAAGCTAAGAAATGATTTGAAAGAAAAAGAAAAAGAAACTGAAGCCTCAAGAGATTAAGTCTATGGAGTTAGTGAAGAAAAGTCATGAGCAGAGACAAGAATTGATGAAAATGTTCCCTGAGAAAGAAAAGCAACCTTACCAAGTGTCCATTGATCAAAAACAACAATGGAATAAAGCTAGATCAGCTAGGGACATAGTGAGAAATGTGCTGCAAACAGGACAATCAATTTTAGAGCTATTAAATGCTATGATTGTGCCTGACAATACAAAAGAAGTGAAGATTGTTGCTTGGAAATATGATGAAGTGTTTGATGCATTTTTTATTAAGAGAGTAAATGCTATTTGTGATGCCTATCATTTTTACTCTAGTATCATTGCACTACCAGTCCAAGACTTAAAAGAATTACACAAGTTACCTCTGATTAATCCTACCAAAGCATCAAGAGGAGAAAACTTTGTGAAACTTCTGGACTATGGGATCTCAAGAATGGCATCCTTTCTTAAAACACGATGTGATCAAGAAGACAAGTTGTATTTTTAATCATTAAAGAAAAGGAAGAAAGGAGAATCAAGCTCAACTGAAAAAGAAAGCTATCTGGAGACGTATAGTGATAAGTACTTTGATAAAGTTACTAATCCAGAATTAAAAGTGATCGATGGTACTCAAACTTCAAAACCAATCCTAAGATGGTTTTATGATTCAGAAACGTTTCAGTTGATGCTGGTAAGGAATGAAGATGATTGGGACAAAGAAATGATAAGTCTGTTTGGAGTTTTTGAGTTGAAATTATTGCATCCAAGCTACATTTCATTTTTATCAAATCAGAAGTTTAAGCGTGTATCATCTGAAGCAGCAGAAAATGATAGAAAGTATTTCATGACAATAATTAAAGTGATGAATGCAGCCATGGAGCGTATTTCGTTGAGAAAAGCTCTGGCATATGCAAACATTGTAAAGAAAGATATACAGAATATAGAGTTCATGAGGATATCAAGCAAAGGAGTTTTGGAAATTCATACAAAAGATGATCAAAATCCAATTTATGCAAATATTGACATTCCTGGTTTGTCAAAAGAAACCTTGATGGTAATGGATGCTATGGAGATTAAAACTAATGAATCAAAGCCTGAACAAGGTGTTTTGGCAGTAAAGTTTAAGTCTACAATAAAGAAAGCTTTAAGAGAGCTAGAGATGTATAAAGAAAAGCCAATGTTCAAGATTAAAGAAGAACCTGAAGATTTTTTTGACTGAAGACAATGCAAATCTTAGGGGGAGTATTGTTGGAGCTCTTGAAGATTAGCATTTAGTCTTTAGATTTTATTTTTGTCATAGTTTAGGGACTTATTTGTAAATATATGTTCCTTAGTTTTCATTGTTAGTATAAATAGGATATTGTGTATTTGTGCAGGTAGATTTTGGAGATTTTCAGTTAGAACTCTCTTTATACATTGTATCCAATTGCATTTGCTTTCAATGAAAACTCTATGAATTTTTGAAGTATTTTGCTCTTGTTGATTACTTTGTGCTTATAATTGATCATTGCATTACAATATCATCACAGATCAATCCATTTGAACCTATCATTTAGCAATACATTCAGGAGTACAAAGATGTTCCAATACCTTGGCTTCATCATGATCTGCCATCAGTGCTTGGTTTGGAGATGCATCCTCAACCTGAAAGGTCCAGTCAAAGCCTCCTTCTTCAACAGCAACTGCAGCTTGCTGCTTTGGCTTCTCATTCTGGTTGCCTCCTTCAGTGTAGTTTGGTCTGGCTTGTGCTTGGCCACTATTTGTTCTAGGTGCCTTGCACTCCCCGGCAAAGTGTCCCATTTGGTTGCAGTTAAAACACTTTACCTTGCTTTTGTCCAGTCCAAACTTTCCACTGGCTGCATTGCTAGGAAACTTCCTCCCTGTCCTCTTGTAGAACTTCTTGGCTCTGTGAGTGAGAAAAGCCATCTGCTGGACTATCTCCATGTACTCCAGATCATCTAGATGGATATAGTCCAGGTCTTCAAAGGTGAAAAGAAAGTTGCCTGAACTTTTTTCAGCAGACACAAAAGCATGAGAGGAGCTTATCTCTTGGAATGGACTTCCTTGGGTGTAGCTCTCCCTTGGTGTCTCAGGGAAGGTGATGAAAGGACCCTTTTGAGAGTTTTCAGGGTAGTAGATGAGATGATGTTGTGGTTCTCTGCAATCCCTTTCAACCATATGGAGGGCTGAACTCTGTTGATTGCTAGAGTTACCAGATGGATTTTGCATGTTCACCTCCATCTGGTAGCCACTGAGGATACCATACAACTCTTTAAGAGTGAGAGTCTTAAGGTTCTCAGTCCTCTTGATGACAACATAGTAGTGAGTCCACTGTCTGGGAAGAGAGGACATGAACTTCCTCACAATGTCCCTGTTCTCAAGAGTTACTCCAACATCTATTAGAGTATCCACAATCTCAACATACCTAAAGTATTGCTGAGTCATGGTTTCACCTGTCTTGTAAGTGAAGTTCTCAAACTGCTGCTTCAAAAGGTCCTTTTTGTTCTCCTTTGCTTCAGTGGACCCCTCATACATGAGTTTTAGTGCATCCCATAACTGCTTGGCAGTTTTGCACTTCTTGAAGCCTCTGTAGATAGAGTTGGGAAGAGTAGTTTGGAGGGCAGTCATGGCCTTCTGATTGATATCTATCTTCTTTCTATCTTCTTCAGAATAGTCAGCCATCTCTTTTGGAATCATGCCACCTCCAGCAGCAGCTGAAGAGGTGCATGGAATGTAAGGTCCAGAGACAACAGATTCCCACATCCTGGAGTCTTGAGACTTGATAAAGCCTTCTATTCTTTGACACCAAGTATCAAAGTCTTCAGAAGTGATAAGTGGGGACTTTGTCTTAGTGCCAGTTTCCATATCAGCCTTTGAAAGAGCTGCCATTTGAGTTGTTAAGTGTTTTGTGAAAAACTGAGAGATCTAAGATGGTGAGATCTTACAATCAACAGCCTGGAATGCTCTGATACCAATTGCAGGACCGTTAGAAGGGGTTCAATGCAAATCAGTTTTCACAGTGATGAGAGATTTAGAACACTTAACAGATCAAATATGGAACTGGTATCTTTATGGTGATACTTAGAACAACACAAGTAAACAAGAGACAGAAACTTAAGAACAGGATAATTGGTTTTCAAGGAAGATGTATATTGCTCTCAAGTTCTATTACAAGTGTTACAAAGCATGAAAATAAAATACAAGGACCTGAGATACTTTATACAACATCCTACAACCAGCCATACTTTAAAAGCCAGCTGAAACACTAATCTAGACAACAAGATCAATTTAAAGTCAAAAGGCAGATTGCCTTTTAACATATGACTATGACATGCCATAGCTCACATCCTATTGTAATACAAAAAGGATAAAAGTACATAAAGTAAAAAGTTACAGACTCAAGACCTTAATCTACAGCTTCCTAAAGCATGGACCTTTTCACCAACTTGTGTAAAGTTGGTGAGCCTGCAGAGTGGCAGCGGAAAGTTGGTTAGCTTTTCTGAGAAGTTGTTGATCAGAGAGAGCATGTCTTCTCTGTCTTCGAAAGAAATCAATCTTCTATCTTTGAGGCTTCGGAAGACTTTGCCTTCTAAGCTTCGAAAGACTTCATCTTCGGCTTTGGAAGAATTGGTCTTTTGGCTTCGGAAGATTTTACACTTGTGTAATTTCTTTGCAGTGTGTAAAACTTCCGAAGTAACTTCTACCATGCACAAAGTGCATGCATGCAGAAGACTTCTTGACTGTTTTCTGTGCATCAGCCTCCTTGGAATACCTTACAATAAGAAATTATGTTAATTGTGTTTTCTAAAAGTAGCCTTAGATTTTAAAAACGAAACTCATGCTATAATGTTAGCATTTTTGGTATGATAATAACACGGATACCACGAAAATAACACTAATGCTATGATAGTAGCACCAATATTTTTAAAATAAAAATGATACTATGATATTAGCATTTTTAGTATGATAATATCACTGAGACTACAAAGATAACACTGATACTATAAAAGTAGTACTTATACTCTGATAGTAGTAGATTCATTATTTTCATAATGTTTAAGTGACAGAGGAGAAAGATGCAATGAAATTTTGAATTTCAAACTGGTGAAACAATCGTGACTTTATTATGTTGATTATTTTTAGAGATATATTATGAAAATTTTGAATTATTATATACATAAACCAAGTGGTTTCTAAAAACAAAATTTTGTGCAATTTCTAATATACCCCTCATTTCTAGTTATCAGGTAACACATATGGTATCAAGGTATTTGTTCTCATGTTTTTTTTTTAAATATGTTTGTATTAGATCTACTCCTACATATATATATATATATATATATATATATATATATGTGTGTGTGTACAATATAATATATAAATATACATACATATGTAAGTGTGTGTATATATAGATATTTATAAACTTCTGTTATATCTTGTTTCTAATTTGTTATATTTTAGTTTTGGCTTGTTATTAGTTTTTAAATAAAGTATAACTAGCTTGTGACACCTAGTTGCCACTATGGGCTAGCAATAATGACAAATATCAAGATTTTATTATGGGCCTAGGCCCCTACACAATTACAAATGGGCTTCTTTATAAATTAATTAAAACTAGATATTTATGTCGTCGCGATGCGACGAAAATTCTGTTACAATCTCAAATATCATAAAGTAGACATCAAAACACGTAGTAATGACAGTCATTCTTGTAAACTCTTAAAACACCAGAAAATCTGATTGCAAACCCAAATCACAATAATGTCTACACACTTACAAAATCCAAACCAATAGGAAAAAAACCAAAACAAAACGCACAAAAATCTGGGTTGCATATAACCACAAACCCGTGCCATCGACAGGGACATGATCCTGAGTATCAATACACAAATAAAAGGCACATCGCAACAACGTCCCTACGCCGTAAAACCCTAATGCGTATCCAGTCGTAAAATCAAACTTCACTCGGTTGTAAAACCCAAAAGTGTATTTCGTTAGAAAAACCGTACTTTATCGTAAAACCGACTGATACTCTGCCGTAAACTCCGTTTTAAAAGTAAGTATCGAAAAACCCGAATACAAACATATGCAAAGATGAAATTTAAAAAAACAACAAAAACAAAAGCTGAAAGAAAAATTCCTAACCCAAACGAAAACACTTGAAGCTTTGGGATTAAATTGAGAAAACCAAAAATTTACTATCCCAAATATAAAAACTTAAAGCTTTGGGGTTAATTTGAAAAAACCAAGAATTTTGGGGTTAATTTTAAAAAACCAAAAGTTTACTATTCATGAATGTTGTCCATTCATATATATATATATATATATAATATAATATAATTGTATTCAAATGAGAAACCATGATCTAATAAAAAAATGAAATTCATGAAAAACACAAGAAAGATTATGGAACATTGATCTAATAAATCATATGGATTAGAAAATTATAAGGGTGCCATATCAATGATTTTTTGATACTTAATTAGGCCGGAGGCGTAAATTTAAAACAAGAACCACAATTATTGACTATCTTAATGTTTTATAATTATTTTAAAACATAGATATGTTTTTATATATTACCTTTTATGAATGTTTTGTATGTTAAATATCATTTGTCATTGGTGAACTAAAAAATAAAATTATAATAAAAATTATAAATTTAAAATTATATTTTAAGATATGATCTGATATAGATCACATAGTTTAGCATGTTTTAAAAATAACTAGAATATTCAATTTTTCTAATTTACATATATAATATTATAATCTATACTAATATGTAAAGTAAAATTTTAGGATACAAATATAATTTTACAAATAAATTAAGACACAAAATAAAACTTTTTAAGTATTAGATACAAGTGTTTTATGTAATTATTTCTATTTTGCCCCTCAATTAATAAAATTCTTCTAATTAATACATTAAATTAGTGCACATTATTAATACATTATTTAATAATATGAGATTATTTAATTCACTATATTATATATTATATTATTTAGAATACTCTTAATTAACATTTAAATTTATTAATAAGTATTATATTATTTAAATACTTAACTATTTAATTACTACATATTTTTATAATAATAATCTATATCTATATTATCTATACTTTTATATAAAGCATTTGATAAGTACACACCTGTAATTTACACAAAATTTTAGACATTAATATAACTATATAATCATACGGTACACATGTTATATACAAAAGTTTCTTATTTGTCCATATTTAAGACTTTTCTCCTAATTAATATATTATTTAATATACATTTATTATAAGTATTATCAAATTTATAATTTTTTAAATTAATATTAAACTATATACATTTATTATTTATATTTTTATAACTTAATAATATTTGATGTAAGTATTATTTTATTTAAACAGTTAAATATATATAACTAAATATGTGCATAATTATAATAATAATAATAATAATAATAATAATAATAATAATAATACCCAAAATATATCCACATTTAAGACAAATCTAAGAACAAGCTTGATAACAACCACCGCATCACTAAATATAACAAATAAAAATCTTATGATTAGTGAAGGTGTAGTTTTCTTATTTTTTTATCACAATTATTTTCTTTTTCTTTGAACTAATAAAAAACCTACTTTAATTTTTTTATAATCTTACATTTAACCTCTAAAAATTTTTGAAACAAACCACAATACTTTTTCTCTCGTTGTTCTGTTTTTTCCAAATCGATACCTACTCATTTTTATAAATATATTTTATATTTAAGCATTCGAGTTATGTCAAATTGACATTTAATCAACGAACTTTTTTTAAATTTTATACTTAAACCTTTGAGTTATGTCAAATTTACATTTAATAACCTGAATTATTTTTAAGTTTTATACTTAAGTTTTCAAGTTATGTCAAATTATTTTTAATCAATTTACAATAAAGTTAGTTAATTATAGGAAAGTCACCATTTAGGCATTCGTTATTTATTCTTTGTTTTGAGATATTTTTATTTTTTATAATATTTTTTTCTATTACATTTTTTTTATCAGCATTTCACATATTACTTTTTTTCGGATAGTTAATACTAACGTATAAATTATCAAAATTAAACTTTCAACCTTTAGAGCCCCTGCTGCACAGCGCGGTCACACATACTAGTCATTTAATATTAGAGAGAGATCAGAAACACAAATATAAAGTTAACCAAAAATCAATACGTAACCCTTCAAACTTTAGTTTATTATGTAGTATAGATTTTTTAAATAAATTACACATAAATTCAAGCCTTTTTTCTTTTAATTTAAGTATAGTATTGTTATAACTATTTTTCAAACTTTTTTTAGTTGAAGAACTAGATAAACATAGCTTTACGTTTTCATGTACGAAACTATGCGTAGAGTGTGTTTTAGTATGTATGACTGCTTTTTCAGTTATGTGTCGGAAACCATCATGCTTTTCATATTACCATGCGTAAGTGTGCATTTTACTATACATAACTATGTATAAAGTGTGTGTTATCAGATATATAACTTTGTGTTCCTAGTTATGTGGCCAAAACTATCATGCCTTTTTCTGCATCCAGAACCTCTATGCGTTTTTGCGTCCAGCCACAGTCGTTTTCGCTTCCAAAATTTCAGAACACAATCCTTATCTCTTGTTATACGTGTCACATAATAGTCACTTCTCACCTTTCTTAGGAATTCTATTTTTTTATTATAACTCTCTCCTATATATATATATATATGAATATAAAGTGCAAAAAATATACGAAGCGTACGAAGTCATTAGAGTGTGGCAGGTGTCTTTTGGGAGAGAGGTAAGTCCGCGTCATAATTACACATATAAGATATATAATTACGCAAGTGAAAATTACTCAAGTTATAAATAATAATTAAGCAAGTTAAATTTATAGTTATGCAAATTATTTAAATAATTACACGGTTAAAAATCACTCAAATTATACGCACAACACATAGATGATTTTCAAAGAAAAATTGTTAATTGTTTGAAAAAGTATACGAATACGATACTCAAATAAAAGAAAATAAAATTTTGATTTTGTGGTGTAACTTTTTTTAGAAAATAAAATCATATAAGAAAGCTATAGGCGTTTTAAAAAAATGGTGAAATTTGAAAAAAAAATCAATAATTATAAGTTATTTCCAAATTTACCCCTCTAGACCATTACATGCGTGATTATTTTATCTATAATCTGAATTGTTCATTTCTTATATCTTGGGTTCATATTACCCATCTTATACTTCTAACAAAAAACACTATTTTGAGTAATAAACTTTGTCTCACTCTTTAGGTAACATGATTTTAGAAGTTTTGAAGTTTATAAGCAAAATACCATAATAATAAGCATTACTAAAACATGTTATTATCACGTGAAATGTCACAAGAATAAATATTTAATGCAAAGCATTTTTATTCTCAAAACATTTATTATTAATTGTTTAATAAATAACCGTATTCATTTCTTTTTGGTTTATCTTTGAAAACGACCAATAATATTATTTATTTCACAATAAAATCCAAAATACTTTTTGTAAATCTATTTCTCAAAACATCAATACATTTTTGAGTGTAACTCACGTTAAAGCTAATGGATTTCATAAAAAACTGTATCCATGCATCACCATCACCTATTGCTTTATCGATGTGTGTAAATCAACACAATTTTTGTTGTAATGGTAGTCAAATTAAATAGCACAATAATATGGTAAATGAACACAACAAGATGTACTACATTTTTTTAAATAATTTTTTAATATAGCAATACTATAGTTAAATTAAAAATAAAAAAACATTTAATTTAATGATCTAATTCCCTATATATTAAAGCAAGTAGGAAGGAACAGTAATAATTATATTTATTTAATAGTAGGTGCTTCAAAAGATGATAAACGTAATTGTTTTCTGGCTTTTTTTTTCAAACGACAATTGTTTGTTAACTAAAACCACCTCAAAAAGGGGTAAAAGTTATTTTGTTAAACTAAAAGTTATTTTTGAGTTTAGGTGGTTTCGAAGTCCGTCGTCATTTTGGCATAAATTTTGGTTTGGAAATAACTCTGGTCAAATAAAATATGTTTTCATTATACGATAAAAAACCGATTTGCTTTACGTTTCGGTGAAAATTTAGTTCCTAAACAGTTCGGGATGATTGTAATCTATACTTTATCGGGAGGAGTCTGGTGTAATGACAATTGAACTTCTTGGTTCCGAGCTCAAGTAGTACTAAATTCTTATTACAACAATTATTTTGTTTAGTAGGATTGTATTAAGATTATGTTGTTTCAGTTGTCTTGGAAAGATGGAATAGTCAATAATGATGGATCTGTGTTCATCTGAGATGTTCTGTTATTCTGCAATTGTGTCCGTTATCGTGGCTTGGCTGCCAATTCGGTTCTAGGCATTGATATAAAGCACCCGAGATCAGATCTATTCGTCATCTTTAAGGTTTTGTCTTCAAGGCATCTACGGCTGTCATGGTTTATTTTAACCTTGGCTCACCGTGTTCATCACACGCGCAACGCGCGTTGATGGATTTAACTAGTTTATTTATAAAAGTAATATCATATAACATTTATGCTTAAAAAATAACAAACATTACAAAACAATAATTATGGAATTCTACACAAATGCCAATTCAACCATTTCTTTCGTCTGTTTAAATCTTAGTAAGTGATTAATGATCAAGGATCCTAAAATATTTATACTCATTTAGTATTTTATCCTACCTAATACATAAATATATATATACATATATAAATATAGAAAAAAAAATTAATGTTAACCCTTGTTTATTACGATAATCCATTAACCAAAGTAGTGGTACAGATCAGGCCACATCATCACTATAAGTTAGAGTTATAGTGGTAAAAAGTGTTCCAAATGAACGTTAAAATTTTTTTTGAAAAAATATTGTTAGACTACATTCGAATTAAAATTATTAAAATATTCTATTTAATGGTGTAATTCGTATAAAAAAATAAATCATATAAAAAAGTTAAGAAAGTTTTAATAAAAGGGTTGAAGTTTGTTTTAATTGAAGGGAAATTTTAAAAATGGAAGGAAATTTGTTATATCAGTGATTTAACACAGTGTAAAAGTTAGTTACACTTAATAATAATGGTGTAAGTGTTCGTTAAAACCACAAAAACCATTGATTTACATACATATAAGTTACGAAACATTGATTTGTATAAATGTAAGTTAAAGCCGTTGATATTTAGTTGTTTTACATAGCTTATTATTCATGTCAACACATATGTAAAATAGTTTAACTATCACCCGACTTAATTCATATTTATGTAAATCAATAAATTTACATAATATAGTAAGGGTGATGCAACAGTCACAAGGTTAGAGAGAAACAAACAACACTTAGCAGATCAAATAGAGAACCGGCAAATGAAACAATGAACAAAAGTAAATGCAGGATCGGTGTTGGTCTCTCAACACAAGTTTATCTCTTAAACTCACTAGGTCTCACTCGGATGATGAAGCAGAGTCTCTAACTAAGTTGATAATAATATAATAAGTAAAAGAACACAAGAACGGTTTTCAAGATACTCGTATATATTAATTCTCAACTCAGTGTTACAAGACTCTTTTCAAGCATTTATACTTGGTGAGTTACAATGAGAAACTATATATACTACTATCTACAGCCGGTTATACTTGGAAAACCAGCTGGATATTACAACTGGACAAATACTACATTGCTAGAAGTAAGGTGTCTAATATCCTAGATTAGGTAGTCATGACAGGTCCATAACTTACCTTTTGTTACTAACTAAAGTTGGTAAGTGTACTAACTGATAGAAGGTTAACAGTGGATTAAAGTATGGTCAACTACATGGGCGTGGGAAAGCGCCATGCAGTATATCAGAGTTGGCAGCGAGTGTCAGTTGGACCATACTTATGTCCACCGGTTCATAGTTAATTCTTCCAAAGCTTAAATGGCTTCGGAAGAATATGTTCTTCCGAAGCCATTTATACTTTAGAAGAATCAACTTCTTCTAAGACTTCTGTAAGTCTTTATGACTTCATTCTTCGGAAGACTTTTGTCTTTGATATTTTAAGTGCTTATACTTCGGAAGGAAAACTACTTAGTCTCGGAAGACTTAGTTTTCCTTCGGAATCTCTTCATACTTAAGCTTCGGAAGAGCAGCTTTGTCTTCGGAAGACTTCTTCAGTTGCACTTCAAAAATCTTCTAAGTGTTGTTTTGCTTGCACCAGCCTCATATCATCCACATATGATCCAAAAAACTCCCCCCTAGGCTGATGCTACCAAAACTTCACTTCCTTCTACTCCTCAAAGCTTTCAACACCAAGGAAAGGAAATATTTATCTGTTTCCTTTTTATTTCCTGAAGTGGTGTTGAGAAGCTTGTCCAAGTCATTTGTAGATAAAAGATCCAATCTGTGGCTCTCGATGACATGTACCCTTTGCTGTGTCCCTCTGAAGAGAGTTAGTTGACGGGAATTGTAGTCATATTCCCATCTAACTATGAAATCTGAAGAAGGGCCTTAAACCATTTGAAGGAATGAACCTCCTTTTGTAATGGCACCCTCTTCTTCTTCCTTTCTCATCTTCAACTCCTCTTCGGTCTTTGCTTTCTTGATCAGCTCAGCAAGATGAAGGCTGCTTAAATGATTTCTAATATGAGCAGCTTCTTGAGAGTTGGAGGGGTTGGAGAATGGTTTCTCTCCTAACTCAGCAATATCAAATCTGCTGGAGTGTAGCAGAGATGGTATATCAAGTCGGTTGATTTCACCATTCTCTCTTTTCATAGCAAATCCATGAGAAGGTTCATCAAACCTCCACTGGACAATTTGCTTCTGAGGATTGAGGGGCTTGTTTGATAGTTTGTCCCCTTTCCTAATGTCCAGTAGAGTCACCAATCTTCTCCTTAACTTCTTCTCTTCTTCCTTGAGAGAATCTGAGTTTGTTACTAGAAGTTGAAGAGCTTGATCCAGTGTTCCCTGGGCAGATCTAGGAATGCATCTCTTGTGAGGGAACAGGAAGAGCCATTAATGTATCTCAGCTTTAGGGACTCTTCTTCACAAGAGATGTCACTCAGGGTTGTGTAGTTAATGAGCTTCCTATTGATCTCCTTGAATTCCTCTAAGATCAGAGTCTTGGGTGGTTCAGAAGATGGCTTGGGTAATGGTTGGGTTTTGGGTTGTGTTTTGGGTTTCAGGATGGGTAATGGTGGTGGTTGTTGAGAAGCAATGGATGAGGGTGTAGATAAGGCTGATTGTGTGGGTTTAGGGGTGTAAGGATCAGTAGTAGGTTCGGTTTTGATGGGGAAGGGAAAAGGTGTGGATTCAGGTTTTGTTGGTTGTGGTTTGAGTGTTGGTTTGGGTACCATCCTGAGTACACCTTGATCTTGAGTTACCTCCTTCCTTCTTCCTAAGCGAATGTGAGCTTTGATTTCACTGACATGTCGCAGTAGGGTCTTTGGACCTACTTGCCTGCCTGTGAAGCCTTAGGCCCTGAGATAAGCTTTCATCCAGGCTTTATCTCCCACCTTCTTGGCAGCCATAAGTTGGGCCTCCTCTTCCTTCTTCTTCTTCTCTTTCAACTTTTCCCTTACAGCCTTCTTCCTCTCTTTATTGATTTGATCTTTTTCTTTATGAAAAAGAAACAAGATCGTGTCATTTTCATGAGGAATCAGCTCCTCCAGAGAATCCCCCTTGAGAATTAGAAGGCTATCCTCTCCAACCTCTCCCTTTGCTCAGCCTCTTCCTGCTTCTTCCTTCTTTCCTCCTCTTCGGCTAACCTTGCTGCTTCCTCTTTCTCCTTTTGCAGCAAAGTTTCCTTCTCCAACTTTACAAGCTTATCAAGTGGTAGTAGAAGCATTTCTTCATTGTCCACTCCCAGGCTGATGAGTCGGTCTATCACCTCCACTCTCCTCCTATTGTTGATAGACTCTTTAGCTGCTGCTGCTGCTTTGTTGCTTGCAGCCATCAGTTTCCCAGTGTCAAGTCTACCTTTCTTTTTCAACTTCTCCAATCTTTCCTACTCAAGAAGCTCCTCAACAGTCATCTTCTTTTTTCCTTTAGGATCTGAGGAAGATTCAACCTTTGGGGATTCTGGCTTAGAGGATTCAGGTTGGGGAGAGTGGGATTGAACTTGTGGTGCTTGTTGTGTTTGATAGAGAGAGGTTTTGAGAAAGTCCTCACCATTTACCTCAGAGGCTAGATCAAGGATAGCCTATGTGATAAGCAGATCATCAGACAAAGATGACAGTTCAATTATCCCTTTCGCAGCTTAATTTTCTGCTTTGGAAGAGATTGGAATTGCATAACCCGTCCCAACTGAGTCAGTTGCTGGGCCATCTGTCCTTATTTCCCCTTCGAAGTCAATCTCAGGTTTAATAGGGACCTTAGGTTGACCAACTTCCTTCTCAGAGGTAGGTGGTGCACTCAACCTTTGAAGCTCTTCAGCTCCAAAGTAGGCAATTACAACATCAGGGGAACGTTGTTCAAGTGAGGAGCTTATTAGGAATTTGGTTAAAAATCTGTTGAGATCAATAAGCATCCTTAGGTCCACTTGAATTGTAATGGGAGGTGGCGGAGGGAAGATAGTTGCAGGGTGTTGTTGTGTAGGGTAATATGAAGATAGGGAGGTTGTGATGGCCAAGCTTGGTTCCTCGTGTCTTTGTTTTTGTACATTCTCCCCCTTTTTGGTAGCATCATCTTGAGAAGCAGATGAGCTAGAGGAAGAACTTAAAGAAACTTGAAATGGTACATGCCTAACAGACTTCTCATTCTGTTTCTCAGCTAGTTAGGCCTTGAGATTTTCAATCTCAAGCTGTTGAGTGGCAGAACTATCCTCTAAAGTCTTAACCTTTGATTCCAGGTTTGAGACTTTAGATAGTAGGTCTCTGATGGTAAGTTGCAGACTTCCCTCATCTTCTTTTGAAGAATCACGGGGAGATGTGGTTTCTTGACACACTAGTTTCCCTTGCCTACTAATGTCTTTTTCAAAGGCATCAATTGGCAGGGTTGTCGTACACTCAGTCTCACTTATGTTACAACTGTCCTGAGAGGCCACTGAGACACTCTCAGTAGTGGCAGCTGAGTCTACATGAGTCCTCTCCATATCTGTGGGACTCACCTTAGTTTGGTCTAACTGATGTAGGCTAGAAATGAGAGGTTTCCTAGGGCTCAGTTGATCTGGAGAGCGGTGTGATAGATTAACATAATGGCCCTGATGAAACATGAGATCTTCATCAGATCAGGTTAATAGGTCAATAAAGGATACAGAGGTTATTTCTAATGACCCGGCACCTTGGTCAGCACCTAATCGCTAACCCTTTTTGGCTACTCAAGAGAGTGTTGAGACTCACCCTGAGGGCTTTCAGCTTGGGTTGTGGGCTCATCAGGTTGAGACTGAGGAGGCTCAACACTGATATTGAGGTCAATGGTGGAGGATGGTTGGACCGCTAGCTGAGTGGAAGCCCTGAGTTCCACTCTAACCTTTTTAGTTTGAACAGAGGGAACTTGTTGGACCTGAAAGGATCATACATGCCAATTGAAGTGGTGGTTGATGGTTGCTCTGCTGGAATTCTCCCTAAGTCCAAGAAGTAATGCGGATGAAGAATCTGCTAAAATAGAAGACAAGTGTCGGCTATCCGCATTTGTTTATGCGGATGACCATGGAACATATACTAACAAGTGTTTGTTCTCCCGCATCAACAAATGCGGACAGCCGAACAAATGCTGCCAAGTATTTGTACATCCGTACTTACTAATGCGGATGTTCAGCAACAAATGCGACTAAGTGTTTGTTCATCCGCATTTCTCAATGCTGATGACCAAACACCAATGCGAAAGAAGAAAAAGAAATGCCGATGAAGATCAACACATCCGCATTAGTTAATACGGATGAGCAGAAGAAAATACTGATGAAGACTTTTGTACTTAGACTAGTTTCCTGATGAATAGTACAGGGATAGTTTAGTCATTTTGTAAAGGCCTTTTGTCAGCCTATAAATACAACCAGACAACTAGAATATTAGAATCTTCGATAGTCATATGTTTCAGAGGTGTCTTGTTACTGTTTAATTCTAAAACCCTAGCATTCATTGTAACTTTACACCACCATTAATACAAAGCATTTATGATTATTTCGAGCATTCAATGATCTGTGTTTATATCATTCCGCAATATAACCACTCACTCAATTATCATATTCGGTCCTAGTTGATTCACATCAACTGAGAATATCATTCTCACCACCCAGTCAATTGGTATCAGAGCTATGGCTCTTGGATTCGTCTCAAATCTGCCCAGATCTGAGCGAAACTCGATTGAACTGGTGATTGAGTTACTGTTAGTGAGTTCATCAACTTCTAACATGTATTCATGCTGAAATCCTCCTGAAACATCGATTGATTCACTGTTCATCTGTACCGAACCAAGAACATATCATTGAACAGCTTATTCTACCCGAAAATCAGAACAACTATATCATCAACTTCATAATCTTCAAACATTAAAGCTAACAAAATAGTTACAGACGGTTTTCTTAACAAAATAACTATTACTGTTCATCAGATATGTTAAAACATTCAAAAAGTAGACTGTTTGGACCACTTGGACTTAAAAATTAATCTAATTCTTATTCCAACAATCTAAAACAAGTTTATTACAATGAATTCACTTAACTTTTCTGAACTTGGTCATGCTTCTAAACCTCCTATGCTTAAACACAAATCTGAGTTTAAGCAATGGAAAATCAGGTTTATGAATTACATTACAGGTGTAGATCCGGATTATTGGATTTCCATATGCAAAGGACCTTACATCCCTGTGTCACTCTCGGCTGACGAAGCTGCTTTATACAAAACATCAAGAATACCCATTGAAGATCTAACTCTTGATGATGATGAGTATAAGAAAATAAAGATTGACCTTAAAGCATACTCCATCCTCACACAAGCTTTGAAAATGGATGTACTCAAAAGACTTGAGAAATATGGAACAGCAAAGGCTGTGTGGGATGCACTGCTCATCATGTGTGAAGGTAGCAGTGAAGTGGCTGAAATCAACAAAGACAAGCTGGTCAATCAATTTGAAACCTTCCATCACTCTAAAAGGGAGTCAATCTCAAAACAACTACATAGGTTTGTGCAGTTGGTCCATGATCATGAGATTATGGGGGTTACATATAAAAAAAAGGAGCTTAACAAGAAGATGTTGCACAGTCTTCCTGAGAGGTTGGAAACAAAATGTAACCATGCTGGAAAACACACTTGATCTGGAAAGCACCACTCTGGATATAATGATTGGAAAAATTGAAGCTCTTGAACTTGATGAAAGGAGCAGAAACCTTGGTGGACCACAAGTCATTGAAGCATACAAATTTCCATCAGAAACTCATCCTGTGGAAAATGCATTCATTACTGAAGAAGACGATTTCCTCTCATCCAAAGATCAAGTAAAATCAGCTGGATTTATTGCTGCTCCATCAACTAACAAGCCATCAACCTCATCTCAATCAACTGGATTTACTACCACACCCTCAAGTATGCCTGAAGACCAGAGATTTGAAGAGCAAAAGGCTACCTACAATGCCTTTGTTGCAAGTTTTGAAGCTTACTTGGGAGGAAGACTCACTTCTGCTCATTTAATCCAAGAAGACCTAAAAAAAATGGATCCTGATGATGTAGAAGAAATGGATCTACAGTGGCAGATGGCTATGATAGCCATGAGGGCTAAAAAGTTTTTCAGGAAGGGTAGGAAGCTAAGTCTGAATGAGAATACCAAACTTGGACATGACAAATCCAAAGTTAAATGCTTCAACTATGGTATGACTCGCCATTTTTCAAGAGAATGCAATGCTCCAAGAAAAAACAACAACAGCTTTCAGAGGAGTTCTCAGGGCCAATCATCATCTCAACCGAGCTCAAGTTTTCAATCCAATAATCAACATCAATATCATCATCAAAGCCAACATCAACAACCATACCAAAGTCAGCCACAACTGAACAATCAAGCCCATGTAATCAGCCACAACTGAACAAGATGGAGTATGTGATTGGAGCTTGTATGCTGAGGAAGTGAAGCCTCAATTTCAAAATCATGCTCTTATGGCTCACATAAATGATGGCCCAACGCCTATGCCATCCGAGGTAAAATCTAATCTTTGTAGTGATAAATGCATTGCTGAACTGCAGGGATATCGTGAGCACAATCACAAATTAGCTGCTAAGATTAAAGAAGAAAAGGTAAAATCAGAGATGCTTAAAAGAGAACTGAAAAGCTTTGAAATTAAAATCAAATCACTTATCTCTGATATTGAAAAAATGCACGGAGAAAAGTATACTCTTGCTGCTGAAAATGAAAAGTTAACTGAATTGTTGGCTCTATCCAAAGCTAAGCAATCAGCCACTGAAGTGAAACTTGAAAAGTTTCAACTCTCTTCAGTCAAGCTGCAAGAGATGCTTGATTCACAAAAGGATCCTAAGGATATGACTGGGATTGGATACAATTCATGTCCCCCACCATACAATGATAATTACTGTGACACCTGGTAATTTTCCGTTACCAAACTCCGTTAGTTCTGTTAGGTCGAGCATACACGTGTCGTGAGCACACACTAGTTGTCGTTGAACGTTGGTGACTTAATAACAATTATCTATGGTAAACAAATGATAACCTAATGAATAATGTTGATTATTAGTTGTGGTTATGTGATTCATGCATTTTAAGTTATTGTTTGTGAATATTACTTAATAACGTGACAACGTGTAACTATGATCTCATATGTTTTGTTGTTAGTTGTAAATGTATATGATTATTATTGTTGATTAGTAATGTTTATATTTTGTAGTTAAAACCTTTTAAAAAGTGTTAAAAAGATTAGTTTTTATAAAATATAAACAATGGGGTTTATTTTGGAATTGGAATGGAATTAAAAGTTACCATATATAAACCAAATTAAACCCTAATTCACCTCCCACACCCCCCTTGCGGCCGAAACCCATCCCAAACCCTTTCACCATTCGATTTTGATCCAAGAACAAGCATACAAGTCGAATTTGAATTGGTTTCAAGTATTACAAGTTGTTTTCAAGTGTTAATCATCATCTAAGCACATCTAAAGGTTAGTTTTGATTAGTTTTTCATGGTTTTTGTTCTTGATGAACCCTAATTCGAAATTGATGATGAAAAAGTGAAATTGATGATTGTTAGATGTTAATTTGATGTTGGTTAGATTGTATGAATGTTAGATTATGTTGATTATGCAAGAATTCCATGGTTTGATCACATTATTCACACATTGCCTTAAGAGGAAACTTTTTGTTCTTGGAATTCATGATTTGATGATTGTATGATGTTGGATACATTGCTTGGATGTTGGTTTATATGAATTGTGCAAGAAAAGTCATGAAATCTAGGGTTTGTTCATACCTTACTATAAGTGGAAACTTTTATGCATGATGATTGGGAATTTTGATGAATTAGAGATAATTATCATGTTAGAATGAATGTTATGGACTTGATTAGGTATAAAATTGATGAAACTATGAAGGAATTGGATGTTAGATTGCTTTTGGGTGTTACCTTCTAAAAAGGGAAACTTTATTGATGTGGAACATTGGATTTTATGAATTGGGCATGTTTATAATACTAGGATCATGCTAGAATGTTTATTGATGATTTCTAAGGTGTTGGAATGTGTAAATTGGATCATGTGAATGTTGGATAAATTGCTTGAGAGATCTAGGATCCATAGGATATGGTGTGATGTTGGTTAAGGGTAGTGAATAGGAAATCATGTTTGGGATTGGAATTGATCGTTTTTGTGGTTGTTAGTTGGAATGAATCTTGTTGATTTATATGATTTTGATTGTCATACACGCGTGCGAATCTGAGGCCCCTACTTAGTAGGATTGGCAGGGTTTAGGGTGTGAAGTCGTGAGTGGCTTCACATGGCATGTTGTGCATGATTAGACTTCATGAATGAATTATTAGTTGTGATATATTTATGATTATGTTGAGCATGTTGATTGTTTGAGATTCGCATAAGTTGTATGATGATCTAGGTTGAACTTGGGTTGATGATGTGATATGCGTGAATACTTTGTTTGATAAGCATGTATGATAAGTTGATACATTTGATTAAACGAGATTTCAATTAATATGTCACCAACGGGTCAAACGGGTCAACTAGGTTCGAGGAGTCTTGTTTTTCAAAACCCTAGGGTTAATGTTTTGATGAGCACTTAGGGTTGTTATGTTTCTCTGGTTGCACGTACTTATGTACTCACATGTTCTAGGTAACCTTTGACGGGTTGTCTTTCCTCTCATTGCAAGCTTTGCACTTATTGTTGGTTTACGCATCAGGTGAGTTCATGCCCCACTTTTAAACACTCTCTTTTGGGGGAGGTAGCATACTTGTTCACAAACGCTATATTATTATTATAAGTTGTGTATGTTTTAACATGGTGTATCATACCTTGAAAGTCCTCACACTTTCGGATCGTTAATAATGGTAACTAGCGGGAAATCTTGGGTAGTACTACTGGGTTTGACAAGCCCCACCTGTGCGACTCGAGGTCAAACGGGTGCAATATTGTCCTAAACACAAACATCGTTACGACCTGGTAAGTCGTGACGGGAGGCAACAAACGCAACACAGTCAGCTTCGATCGCGTAATCACTATGGTTATTACTTATGAATATAGACTAGCTATCTATTTCAATGCACTTCTTATGTGATGCAAATTATTATTGTTTATGTTAAATGCAAACTCTTGAACTCACCAACCATTGTGTTGACATTTTTAGTATGCTATTCTCAGGTCGTTAATTCAGATTGCCATTAGGAGCACAACACGGGTCCAGCATGCATTCTAAGACTTCATCTTAAGTCATGACATTTGAATTTTATTTGTGAGATTTAAATAATGGGTTGGCGCGTGTTTTGCCAAATTTACATTTACATACTTTGGGTTTGTCTTATTTACAAAACGCTTCCGCATGGTTTTAAAACTTGAACTTTGATTGGTTTATTTTTAAATGTGGCATATAGTGTCGTTCTGAGTAACTAGTGACTGTGATCCTGGTTTGTTCACACGCCTCGTGGTAAAACTCCGCACATGGATTTTGAGGGTGTGACAGATTGGTATCAGAGCCATTGGTTATAGGGAACTAGGTTGCATACACACTAGTCTATAACCGTACACAGTTAGTTAGTCACTCTTTGCTTATTCTCTTACTGTATACCCATTGGCTTACGCATCACGTGCACTGCAGCATGGCATCATCATCACGGGTTTTGGGTAAAAGACCTGCGCGTTCTGAATCCCCTCCTTCTCCTCCTGTACCTCATCGAGAACCCAATTGGCCGCGGTATCCTTACCCTTCTAGAGAGATAGATTTGGACCAGCCATTTGTGCCACCCGAGCTTGATCCTCCTCGAGATTGGAGATACTATGCTACCTATGTGAACCGTATGGTTTACAGGGAGCGGGTCCCAGGCCCTGCTACTACTGGACCCAGGACCAGGTCAGCTACTGCCTCTACGACACCTGCTCTTCCCTCACTTGACGTTCCTCTCGAGCAGGCTGTGGCAGCTTTAGTTGCGACTCTTAACACTGAGCGTCGGCGTATCAGAGTACTCACTGACGAGAACTCCACTTTAGCATATGAGGTGCGCCAGCTACGCCTACTAGTGGAGACACTCCAGGATCGACTCTCGATGGCTATTACTGGACATCATACCCTGACTGGTACTGTGATGCAGCTTGTGGAGCGTATGGATGAGCAGGAGCTTCATAATGTAGGTGTGGAGGATAGGTTGACCGGATTGGAGGCACAGTTTGCAGCACTACAGATTGTGGACCATCCTGCACCAGCAGAAGATGTTGATGAAGACCCCGAGGAAGAGCCCGAAGAAGCCCCAGACGGCGGAGATAGTGATGGATCAGATTTGTTTGATTGATTCTTTTCTATTTATATGATCTAGACTACATAGCGTTTTTTTTAAAACCTATGTGGGAAGGGTTGTTTCCCACACAACTGAAAACTTGAAATTTTGACATTGATTGGATATTTTGTGAGTTACTTACAATTTATTTATGATATTATTATTTTGGTTATAAATGTTGTGGTTGTGGCAGTACATTATTTCTTATTATTTACCATACTTCAATGAGATTAATATGTTGGATGTTACTCATTATTGTGTTTGTAAATGTAAAGTGAAATATGGACGGCCGAGGCAGTGGACGTGGACGTGGCCGTGGGCGTGGCGGAGGACGTGGCGCCGGCACCGTGAACTGACCCCAGCTGAATTAGCTGCTCTGATTAATCAGCATGTGCAGGCGGCATTGAACACTCAACCCGCTCAGTTTGGAGGTAAACGGTGACTTTAGTCATCGATTACGCAAATATTCCGTTAAGTGATAAATTCATTCGGTTCGATTTAAATACTCTGTCATGCGAATACAGGACCACCTGGGTGTACTTACAAGGCATTTATGGATTGCAAGCCCCATACCTACAGTGGATCTGAGGGAGCTGTAGGGCTCGTGAGGTGGTTCGAGAAGACTGAATCAGTCTTCGCCAAATGCAACTGTCCAGCGGTGGACGAGGTGAAATTCGCCACGGGGACACTTGAGGGTGCAGCACTCACGTGGTGGAATGCGCAAGTGCAGATGCTTGGTCAGGCGATGGCAAACGCGCTGCCATGGGAAGAATTCAAAACGATGATGACAGAGGAATACTGCCCTCGTAATGAAGTTCAGAAGCTAGAAGCCGAGTTCTGGCACTTAAAGATGGAAGGATCTGACATTGAAGCTTACACTACTAGGTCTCATGAGCTGGCTACACTCTGTCCTGGCATGGTTGATCCGCCGAGCCGACGAATTGAGCTCTACTTACGTGGGTTGGTGCCGGAAATTCAAAGTATGGTGACCGCTGCAAATCTTCCTACTATTCAACAGGTCATTCGATTGGCTCATAAACTCACCGATCAGGCAGTGGAGCAAGGGAAGTTACCTAAGCGGGGCGCTGTGACAAGCATGCCCGACAATAAACGCAAGTGGGAAAGTAATGCCAGCAAGGGATCGACATCTGGTAGTCAACCTCAGCAACAACAGCCTCAACAACAACAGCAACAAAGGAGGTTTGATAACAACCGCAACTTCAACCAATCGTCTGCCCCAACTCAAGGACCCGGTGGTTATGCGGGGAAAAGCCCCAAATGCAATCGATGCAACTATCACCACACTGGCAGGTGTGATAGCTTTCGATGCCAGCGTTGTGGGAAGGTTGGACACGCGGCAAAGGATTGTCGTGGGGAGTTGATGAAGAAGCCCCAGCAGCCTCAGCAGCCCCAGCAGCCTCAGCGGCCCCATGAAACGCCAAAGGGTTGCTTTGAATGTGGAAAGAAGGGCATTACAAGAGAAATTGCCCTCAATTAAAAAGAAATGGTAATGGCAATGGAAATGGTGGTAATAACAATAATGGGGGCAGTGGTGACAATAATGGTGGCAACAATGGTGGAGCAAAAGGGAGAGCCTTTGTCATGGGATCAGGTGAGGCTCTAAACGATCCTACTACTGTTACTGGTAAATTTCCTATTAATGGTCGTTTTGCTTCTATACTGTTTGATACTGGAGCCGATAGGAGTTTTATTTCTACTAAATTCTGTAGTCTCCTAAGTGATATGCTTTCTGCGTTGGACCCTAAGTATACCGTAGAATTAGCTGATGGTAAGCAAATCTCCGTTACGCATATCCTTAAGGGTTGTAAGATAGAACTCGCTGGTCATACCTTTGATATCGATCTCATGCCTATTACACTTGGGAGTTTTGACGTGGTCGTAGGTATGGATTGGCTGTCTGAGAAGCAGGCAGAAGTCATATGCCATGAGAAGGTTATTCGCATTCCTTTAAAAGAGGGAGAGATCCTCTCAGTTAAGGGTGAGAAGAGTGGTGCAGTGATAGGCATCATATCTTTTATGAAAGCGCAGAAGTGGCTACGCAAGGGTCACTTTGCCATATTAGCCCTTGTGACCGATAAACAACAAGAAGAGAAGAAGATAGAGAATATCCCGGTAGTTCGCGACTTTCCAGAGGTGTTTCCAGAGGATCTGCCTGGACTACCACCTCATCGTCAGGTTGAATTTCAGATTGATTTGACTCCCGGAGCAGCTCCAATTGCGAGAGCACCTTATCGGTTAGCACCAAACGAACTGCAGGAACTATCTGCACAACTTCAGGAGCTATTGGATAAAGGATTTATTCGACCGAGCTCATCACCGTGGGGAGCACCTGTACTTTTTGTTAAGAAGAAAGATGGTACCTTTCGTATGTGCATTGACTACAGAGAGTTGAACAAGGTCACAGTCAAGAACCGATACCCTTTGCCTCGTATTGATGACTTATTTGATCAACTTCAGGGATCAAGCTATTACTCAAAAATTGATTTGAGATCCGGTTATCATCAACTGAGAGTTCGGGAGGAAGACATCTCTAAAACCGCATTTCGTACTCGTTATGGTCATTATGAATTCTTGGTCATGCCCTTTGGGTTGACTAATGCACCAGCGGTATTCATGGATCTCATGAATCGTGTGTGCAAACCCTACCTCGATCAGTTTGTTATCGTGTTTATTGATGACATATTGATCTATTCTAAGACCAAGGAGGAGCATGAGGAGCATCTACGTCTAATTTTGGAATTGCTTAAGAAGGAACAGTTGTATGCCAAGTTTTCTAAGTGTGATTTCTGGATTCGTGAGATGCAATTCTTGGGTCACATTGTTAACGAGAAAGGAATACATGTGGATCCTACAAAGATTGAGGCTATAAAGAACTGGTCGGTACCCAAGACGCCTAGTGAGATAAGGCAATTTCTTGGACTGGCAGGGTACTATCGACGTTTCATCGAGGGATTTTCAAAAATCGCTCAACCTCTCACAGCCTTGACCCATAAAGGAACAACGTATAAATGGGGTGAGAGGCAAGAAGCCGCTTTTCAGTTGTTGAAACAGAAACTCTGTAGCGCGCCGGTATTAGCATTACCAGAAGGAAGTGATGATTTTGTGGTTTACTGTGATGCTTCTATCCAAGGACTTGGTTGTGTCCTGATGCAACGTGGCAAGGTAATAGCCTATGCCTCGAGACAACTGAAGGTGCATGAAAAGAACTATACTACTCATGATTTGGAGTTAGGTGCAGTGATTTTTGCCTTGAAGATATGGAGACATTACTTGTACGGTACCAAATGCACTATTTACACCGATCACAAGAGTCTTCAGCATATCTTTGAGCAGAAAGAGCTAAACATGAGGCAGCGACGCTGGGTGGAACTATTAAACGATTACGATTGTGCTATCAAATATCACCCAGGAAAGGCGAATGTAGTCGCTGATGCTTTGAGTAGGAAGGAGACTGCTAAGCCCCGGCGAGTGCGTGCTTTGCAGCTTACGATTAGCACTCATTTGCCTGAACAAATCAAGGAAGCTCAGACAGAAGCTTTGAAAATGGAAAACATTGGTTCAGAATCCTTACGTGGGATGGACAAACAGTTGGAAGTCAAATCCGATGGAATCCGGTATTTCATGGATAGACTTTGGGTACCCATGTATGGAGATTTGAGAGATTTAGTCATGGGTGAAGCACATAAGTCTAAATATTCCATACACCCTGGTTCTGACAAAATGTATCATGACCTGAAAGCGCACTATTGGTGGCCTAATATGAAGGCAGACGTAGCAACGTATGTGAGCAAGTGTCTGACCTGTTCCAAGGTTAAAGTGGAATATCAAAAGCCATCTGGGTTACTGCAACAACCTGAGATTCCTTTATGGAAGTGGGAACAGATCTCTATGGACTTTATTACTAAATTACCCAGAACTTCTAAAGGTTGTGACACGATATGGGTGATCGTGGATCGACTGACTAAGTCAGCTCACTTCTTGGCGATCAAGGAGACGGACAAAATGGACAAATTAACCAGAATTTACCTGAAGGAGGTGGTCTCAAGACATGGCGTGCCGATCTCGATTATCTCTGATCGTGATGCTCGTTTTACGTCTCATTTCTGGCAATCGTTACAGAAATCTCTGGGAACGCGGTTGGATATGAGTACTGCATATCATCCGCAGACCGATGGACAAACCGAGCATACTATTCAAACTTTGGAGGACATGTTACGTGCTTGCGTAATTGATTTTGGAAATAATTGGGAAGTTCATCTACCTTTGGTTGAATTCTCGTACAATAACAGTTACCATACTAGTATTCAGGCAGCACCATCTGAGGCGTTGTATGGCCGAAAGTGTAGATCACCAGTTTGTTGGGCTGAAGTTGGTGATAGTCAGCTCACTGGCCCTGAATTGGTGCACGAGACTACCGAAAAGATGTGCAGATACGGAACCGTATGGCTGCAGCGCGAGACAGACAAAAGAGCTATGCAGACAAGCGACAGAAACCTTGGAGTTTCAGGTCGGTGACAAAGTGTTGTTGAAGGTCTCACCATGGAAAGGCGTCATTCGATTTGGCAAAAGAGGCAAGCTTAACCCGAGATATGTTGGACCATTTGAGATTCTTGAAAGAATAGGTCCAGTGGCGTATCGGTTAGACCTGCCTAAGTCATTAATGGCGTTCACAACGTATTTCACGTCTCAAATCTGAAAAAGTGCTTATCTGATGAAACTTTGGTTGTACCACTCGAGGAAGTACAAGTGGATGAGCAATTGCGTTTTGTTGAGGAGCCTGTTGAAGTAATGGATCGTGAGGTCAAAACTCTTAAGCAAAGCAAAATACCTATAGTCAAGGTTCGTTGGAACTCAAGACGTGGACCGGAATTCACGTGGGAACGCGAGGATCAGATGAAGCTCAAGTATCCTCATCTGTTCGAAACGACGGTCACAGCCGGGGAAGGTACTGATTAAATTTCGGGACGAAATTTCTTTCAACATGGGGATGATGTGACAACTCACTCGATTTCGTTATGCCAATGCAGTAAACCAGTGATGTAACACAACCATGTAACGCAATTTTCGGGACGAAAATTCTTTCAACATGGGGATAATGTGACACCTGGTAATTTTCCGTTACCAAACTCCGTTAGTTCTGTTAGGTCTTGCATACACGTGTCGTGAGCACACACTAGTTGTCGTTGAACGTTGGTGACTTAATAACAATTATCTATGGTAAACAAATGATAACCTAATGAATAATGTTGATTATTAGTTGTGGTTATGTGATTCATGCATTTTAAGTTATTGTTTGTGAATATTACTTAATAACGTGACAACGTGTAACTATGATCTCATATGTTTTGTTGTTAGTTGTAAATGTATATGATTATTATTGTTGATTAGTAATGTTTATATTTTGTAGTTAAAACCTTTTAAAAAGTGTTAAAAAGATTAGTTTTTATAAAATATAAACAATGGGGTTTATTTTGTAATTGGAATGGAATTAAAAGTTACCATATATAAACCAAATTAAACCCTAATTCACCTCCCACACCCCCCTTGCTGTCGAAACCCATCCCAAACCCTTTCACCATTCGATTTTGATCCAAGAACAAGCATACAAGTCGAATTTGAATTGGTTTCAAGTATTACAAGTTGTTTTCAAGTGTTAATCATCATCTAAGCACATCTAAAGGTTAGTTTTGATTAGTTTTTCATGGTTTTTGTTCTTGATGAACCCTAATTCGAAATTGATAATGAAAAAGTGAAATTGATGATTGTTAGATGTTAATTTGATGTTGGTTAGATTGTATGAATGTTAGATTATGTTGATTATGCAAGAATTCCATGGTTTGATCACATTATTCACACATTGCCTTAAGAGGAAACTTTTTGTTCTTGGAATTCATGATTTGATGATTGTATGATGTTGGATACATTGCTTGGATGTTGGTTTATATGAATTGTGCAAGAAAAGTCATGAAATCTAGGGTTTGTTCATACCTTACTATAAGTGGAAACTTTTATGCATGATGATTGGGAATTTTGATGAATTAGAGATAATTATCATGTTAGAATGAATGTTATGGACTTGATTAGGTATAAAATTGATGAAACTATGAAGGAATTGGATGTTAGATTGCTTTTGGGTGTTACCTTCTAAAAAGGGAAACTTTATTGATGTGGAACATTGGATTTTATGAATTGGGCATGTTTATAATACTAGGATCATGCTAGAATGTTTATTGATGATTTCTAAGGTGTTGGAATGTGTAAATTGGATCATGTGAATGTTGGATAAATTGCTTGAGAGATCTAGGATCCATAGGATATGGTGTGATGTTGGTTAAGGGTAGTGAATAGGAAATCATGTTTGGGATTGGAATTGATCGTTTTTGTGGTTGTTAGTTGGAATGAATCTTGTTGATTTATATGATTTTGATTGTCATACACGCGTGCGAATCTGAGGCCCCTACTTAGTAGGATTGGCAGGGTTTAGGGTGTGAAGTTGTGAGTGGCTTCACATGGCATGTTGTGCATGATTAGACTTCATGAATGAATTATTAGTTGTGATATATTTATGATTATGTTGAGCATGTTGATTGTTTGAGATTCGCATAAGTTGTATGATGATCTAGGTTGAACTTGGGTTGATGATGTGATATGCGTGAATACTTTGTTTGATAAGCATGTATGATAAGTTGATACATTTGATTAAACGAGATTTCAATTAATATGTCACCAACGGGTCAAACGGGTCAACTAGGTTCGAGGAGTCTTGTTTTTCAAAACCCTAGGGTTAATGTTTTGATGAGCACTTAGGGTTGTTATGTTTCTCTGGTTGCACGTACTTATGTACTCACATGTTCTAGGTAACCTTTGACGGGTTGTCTTTCCTCTCATTGCAAGCTTTGCACTTATTGTTGGTTTACGCATCAGGTGAGTTCATGCCCCACTTTTAAACACTCTCTTTTGGGGAGGTAGCATACTTGTTCACAAACGCTATATTATTATTATAAGTTGTGTATGTTTTAACATGGTGTATCATACCTTGAAAGTCCTCACACTTTCGGATCGTTAATAATGGTAACTAGCGGGAAATCTTGGGTAGTACTACTGGGTTTGACAAGCCCCACCTGTGCGACTCGAGGTCAAACGGGTGCAATATTGTCCTAAACACAAACATCGTTACGACCTGGTAAGTCGTGACGGGAGGCAACAAACGCAACACAGTCAGCTTCGATCGCGAAATCACTATGGTTATTACTTATGAATATAGACTAGCTATCTATTTCAATGCACTTCTTATGTGATGCAAATTATTATTGTTTATGTTAAATGCAAACTCTTGAACTCACCAACCATTGTGTTGACATTTTTAGTATGCTATTCTCAGGTCGTTAATTCAGATTGCCATTAGGAGCACAACACGGGTCCAGCATGCATTCTAAGACTTCATCTTAAGTCATGACATTTGAATTTTATTTGTGAGATTTAAATAATGGGTTGGCGCGTGTTTTGCCAAATTTTACATTTACATACTTTGGGTTTGTCTTATTTACAAAACGCTTCCGCATGGTTTTAAAACTTGAACTTTGATTGGTTTATTTTTAAATGTGGCATATAGTGTCGTTCTGAGTAACTAGTGACTGTGATCCTGGTTTGTTCACACGCCTCGCGGTAAAACTCCGCACGTGGATTTTGAGGGTGTGACAATTACATTGTCATGCCTGAGTCAATCACTCTTACTGAGCAAAATGAACCTAAAACTATTGAAACTAAATCAGTAGTAACACAAATTACAAGTCCTCAAAATAAACCAAGTGTTTATATTGAAACAAATGAGGAGAAAATCAAGTTAGGTCATGCAATTAAAATCAAAGAGTGTTCAGACAAGTCAGTAAATGTCATTAAACAAAGAAGCCCAGTCAAAGCTATAGTGCCATTTGTGAAATTCATCCCTGCAATTTCCAAAGAAAAGAAGAAAACTGATGCAACTGTGAAACCATCTGCTGAAAGCAAATCTGATTGTGAGATCAAATCTCCAAAGAATTCAACCATATCCAACAAAGTTTCACTGAAAAGCAAAGGGAAAACCCCTCTGATTCAAAAGACTAAAAGCAAAACAGATTCACCATCAATAAAACTTAAGCAAGGAGTTGGTTTTGACATCTTCAATAAAGATCATGTAAACCAACAAGTAAAGGAGGATAGAAAAGGATTAAGGAAACAACATCAGTCAAAAAGAGTGAAAAACAGTAGTATTGTGAAACAAACTGCTAACAGGGCTGATATTGCTTCCTCTTCAAAATCAAAGATTGATGCTCAGTTGAAATCTGGTAAATCTACTGAGGCATCAAGATTAACCACAAAAGACAAACTCATGTATTGTGACATTTGTGAAATGTCAAATCACAGAACAGATGAGTGCTATTTTAATCAATACTGCTCAATCTGTGACATGAACAATCATTGTACAAAAAATTGCTACTTCAACAAATATTGTTCTGTCTGTGATATGACCAACCACAATACATCAGATTATTTCTTCAAACAAAAAGGCTTGAGAATTCCACAAAACAAGCCCATCTCACCAATCTCATCTGTTAAACCTAAAATCGAAAGTCATTTTTATAATAAACAATCTTGGATTTCAAATTTTGATAATGACTTAGGTAATCCGAAAGAGTTGAAGAATGTTCAAAGAAATATAAACTACAACATCAAACAAACTCATGAGTTTCATAAATCAAAAATGAAGTTTGACAATCAAAAACGTGTCCAATTTCTTAAAAGAAATAGGGACCAAAGGTTTGAATACTCTTCTGACTCTTCAGATGAAGTTGATGAGATGAAATCAGCAAGATATCAAAAATCAAACAAAACTTCATCCTCTAAGTCGTAATTTAGAGGAAAGTATCAAGAAGTTACTGTCATGGATAAGAACGGGAAACCCAAGACCATCATGGCTTGGGTTCCACATTCTAATTAGTTCTTTTCATGCTTGCAGGGTCGTCCATACAGGTCCAATAGCCTATGGTATGTGGACAGTGGGTGCTCCCGACACATGACTGGAGATAGTTCCCTCCTTCATGATTTCAAGCATATTCAAGGAACTACTATGGCATTTGGTGGAGATTCACAAGGTGGCAGAATCACTGGTGAAGGATCTGTGACAAATGGGATGTTGAGTTTTGATAGAGTGAACTACTGTGAACAATTGAATTTCAATCTGCTCAGCGTGTCTCAGATCTGCGATAAGAAATATTCCACTCACTTCACTGACACTCATTGTTACATTCTGAAACCAGGATTGCAAATTCCTGAAGAATGGGTTGTCTTGAAGACCCCGAGGAAGAATAATACATATGTCTTAAACCTCAATTCTGCTGTACCAAAAGAAGAAACATGTCTTCTGTCAAAAGCATCTTTTGATGAGTCACAGCTTTGGCATAGACGTTTGGAACACTCAAATTTCAAAACATGAATAGATTGGTCAAGGGAAACCATGTAATTGGTTTACCTCAAAAAGAATTTCACTTTATCGACTACTGTTCAGCGTGACTCAAAGGGAAACAACATAAGCCTACTCACAAGCCAAAACTTGTGAACACAAACAATTCTCCATTGAAGTTACTTCATATGGGTCTTTTCAGACCAACTCATGTTATGAGCATTGCAAAGAAACAATATTGTTTGGTGATCATAGATGACTTTTCAAGATTTACATGGGTCTTCTTCTTACTTCATAAAAACGAAGCGTCCCAATTAATAAAAGATTGTATCACTAAAATTGAAAATCAAATTGATCATAAAGTCAAATCAATTAGAAGTGATAATGGGACTGAATTTAAAAATGAAGATATGAGTTCTTTTTGTGCAACCACAGGCATTGCTCATCAATTCAGTGCAGCTAGAACTCCTCAACAAAATGGGGTAGCTGAAAAGCGAAATAGAACACTAATTGAAGCAGCACGAACTATGCTAGTCGATGCTAAATTGCCAATTACCTTTTGGGCAGAAGCAGTTAACACATCGTGCTTTGTACACATCGATGCTAGCTGAAAGAAAACCATTCATTGGATTTTTTAAGTCATTTGGTAGTCCTGTATCAATATTAAACACCCGAGACCATTTGGGAAAGTTTTCTCCAAAGTCTGACGAAGGATTTTTTGTAGGATATTCCTCTGTCTCAAAGGCTTATAGAGTGTTTAATCCACGATCAAACATTATTGATAAATCAACCAATGTTCAATTTAATGAACATTCTTTTCCTAAATCAATAAATGGTCCAGGCTGTTTGATATTGACTCCTTTACAAGATCATTTGATAAATTCCACTTGTCTGCTGCAGGAAACCTACAATCAGCTGAATCTTTGGCTTCAGTAGAAAGAAGAAATGATTTCCCGATGATTCCTCCTACTTCTACTGAGCAACTGAATGAAGATGTTCCACTACAAGCTGATCCTGTCAGACAATCATCTCAAAATGAGAGTGTTTCAACTGAGGCTGGTCCTAGCACACTTCCATCTCCTTTAGAAGAACCATCGACTGAAGTAAGAAACCAAGATCCAACTACACTACGTGTTGAAACTGAGAGAACTTCAAATGATGAAGTCTTCAAAGTGCTGCTGATGTTGAAGCAGGAACTGGAAAAGACTTTGATTACTTTCACAACTCTCCTACATCACAAGATAAAGATGCCTCTCACCAAGATGATCTGAATGTCTCCAATCTTGATGTATCCATTGCTGGTGACTCAATACCAACCACCAGAATACACAAGAATCATCCAGTGGAAAGCATCATTGTTGAACTTAATGAATGGGTGACTAGAAGTAAGTCAAGCATTACAAACATCTGTTTGTTCTCTTGTTTTCTGTGTCAAACAGTACCCAAAAATATCAAAAAGGCTTTTCAAGACAATAGCTGGATTGAGGCAATGTAGGAAGAGTTGCTACAATTCAAGAAACAAGAAGTATGGGAACTGGTAGATCTTCTCGAAGGACAATACCCTATCGGTACCAGGTGGCTATATAGGAACAAAAATGATGACCGGGGAATTGTCATCGGAAATAAAGCAAGATTGGTAGCACAGGGATATACACAAGAAGAAGGAATTGATTATGATGAAGTATTTGCTCCTGTTGCCCGATTAGAAGCCATAAGGCTCTTTCTTGCATACTCAGCATCCATGAAATTCACTGTTTATCAAATGGATGTGAAGTGTGCTTTTCTGTATGGAAAGATTGCTGAAGAAGTCTACGTGAGTCAACCACCAGGCTTTGAAGTCCCAGATTTCCCACATAGGGTGTACAAGCTTGACAAAGCCTTATATGGTCTTCATCAAGCCCCAAGGAAGTGGTATGAGACTCTATCATCATTTCTGCTTGAACACGGGTATGAAAGAGGAAAGATTGATCAAACTCTCTTCAGAAAAAAAAAAAGGAAAAGACATGTTGCTGGTCCAGATTTATGTGGATGATATCATTTTTGGCTCTACAAACAAGCTTTTCTGCAAGGATTTTGAAGACCTTATGCATTCTAAATTCCAAATGAGTGCTATGGGGGAACTCACATTCTTCTTAGGAGTGCAAGTCCAACAAACAGCAGATGGAATCTTCATTAATCAATCAAAATACGTGGAAACAATGTTAAAGAAATTCCACTTTGCTGATTGTCAGTCCATCAGAACTCCTGTTGATACTAAATTAAAGATCGATCCAGATCCTAAAGGCAAATCAGTGGATCAGACTCACTATCGATCTATGATAGGTTCACTTATGTATCTAACAGCTAGTAGGCCTGACATTATGTTTGGTGTTTGTGTGTGTGCAAGATATCAAGCTGATCCCAAGGAATCTTATGTTAATGTTGTCAAGAGGATATTCAGATATCTTAAAGGTAAACCTGCTCTCGGATTATGGTATCCAAAGGAAGGAGACTTCAATCTCTATGCCTACACCGACAGTGACTACGGGGATTCAACTTCAATAGGAAATCCACTTCTGGCGGTTGTCAATTTCTTGGTCCCAGACTGGTCTCCTGGCAGTGCAAAAAGCAGACAAACGTGTCTGTTTCAACAGCAGAAGCTGAGTATATAGCAGCATCAGCCTGTTGCTCTCAAGTTCTCTGGATTCATAACCAGATGTTTGACTATGGTTTTAACTTCTTGCACACTCCAATTCATATTGACAACACAGCAGCAATGTTTATCACAAATAATCATGTTCAGCACACAAAAACAAAACATATTGAAATTAGATATCACTTTTTGAGAGATTGTGTTGAAAAAGGGTTAATCAAATTGATTCAAGTTCACACTGATAATCAATTGGCTGATTTATTTACTAAGGCATTTGAACCTAATCGATTTGAATTCCTAGTTCAATCAATTGGCATGATTAACCTTGAATAAAAAAATTAAGAACATCAAAAACAATTAAAAAGTTACAGAAAATCACAAAAAGAAGTCATTTTGTTGAAGAATATGATATATACTTCAATTGGGAAATGATATAATTACAGTCGTTATATCATTCACTGTGCTTATCTCAAAATTTCAAAAGACTGACATGACTTATCTGATATGCGGGTAGGCTCAACTTGGAAAAGAAGATACATGCTGTGATGAACTAAAATCCATATTCAACTATGAAGCACTCACCTCAGAGTATTGGTACGTATTGGCTTATCCAAGTGTATGTGGGTGTAGTAACCTAAACACACCAGGTAATGATGCCGTATGAATCTCTTTCACCTACATTAGTTTCTTCTCTGTTTTGCTGAGCAAAGATCTGGAGAAACAAGCACATAGTGCTGATGTCATGATCCAAAAGATTCCCAATGTGGAACACATCCACCTTGGATGAATTAACAGAATATTACATTCCTTGTGAATAAACAAAAAGAATCCCATCATGGATCATCTTCCAAAGTGAAGTGAAAAAGAATCCCAATGTGGATCAAATTATTAAAAGGATCAAAGTAAAAGAATCCCAATGAGGATCAGTGAAAATAAGATCTCATACTGTAAATGACCTGGTCAAGAAAGTTGTGAAAAAGTTCTACCATGCATGTCATGCGGATGGTTGATCAATGCTATGCTTTTGAGTGTGGGGTACATGTTGAATACTCTAATTAATCAAAAACATGATAAATATCACATGCATCACAATATTAACCAAGCATGAGTTTAAGAGGACAAACATACCTTCAATCAATAAGCTCATAACCATGTCTATTTTACTAACAAAAGCTTGCACTTGTGTAATGTAAGATTGATATGATCCCAGGAAAAGTATACTTCCTCTTCATGAACAGAAAAGAAAACAAAATCATTACAAAAAAAAATATTTCATTTTCAAAAGTTTTAAATCCTTAAAGTTTCTATCCCATATGGATATAAACTTTAGGGGGAGCAATTTAAAATTTTGATTAGCTTGTACAGGTATTTCCTTTTTTAACAAATTCATTACAAAATCAAAAAGGAATTGACTGTGTTGGTGTAGAAGTTATACTATAGTATCTCAGTCTATGTAGATATCTGGAAGCATAAAAGGCCAAGATCAGTCAAACACTTAGAAACTTGTATCACATCTGATATACAAGTCAATCAAAGCAAAAATTGACAATCCCATCAACAGTCAAAACTTCAAAAGATTCAAGTCAAAAGCAAAGACAGTTCTTCATAACAGTCAATGAATCAGCAGAAAAACAGAAAAGAGTTCACTCTGCAGAAACATTAATTTTGATTAAGTTCAAAATTAATGCGGGTAAGTGTATTGGTTAATGCGGGTGAAGGTAACCCAAGCATATAACCAATGTGGGTAACTGGCTTAATTCATTGAAAAACCAAGTGAAACTAATGCGGACAAGATAACTCTACCGCATTTGCTTCAACAACAAATGCACATACAAATTTTGAAGTGTTGAAAACTTATGCGGACAATGTTGTTCAACAGCATTTCTTTATGTGGTTAACTTTTTGTTCTGCCGCATTTCTTAAATGTGGTTGACATCAGTACTGAAAGTTTGCTGTATGTGTATTAAAATGAATAAAAATGTGCTTAATCTCTTCTGTCATGATGATGTTTGAAAGTCAAGAAATGCGGACAAACTCATAGTTCTACCGCATTTGTTGAAGTAAATGTGGACAATGAAGTTGTTCTATCGTATTTGCTACAATACACAAATGTTGATAAACTTTGTTCTATCGCATTTGCTACAGTGTACAAATGCTGATCAACTTTGTTTAACCGCATTTGCTACAGTGCACAAATGCTGGCAATGTATTAAAATATCCGCATTTGTCACAGTACACGAATGCTGTGAAGTGTTTGCACTTTCGCATTTGTAACATTAAACAAATGCTGATGAACAATTCCTTACCGCATTTGTTACAGTGAAAATCAAAAATCAACCGCATTTGTTTGGAAACTTGTGACATTTGTAAAAGCCATTAAATTGACTATTTAAACCAACTTCAAAAGGTCATTTAATACTTTTCAAATTAAGAGACTTATAGTGCGACGAGCGTTCATCACTGTTCATCATCATCATCATCATCATCATTATCACATACCTGTGATTCTCAAGTTCATACACCAAATTTCACCTCGATTTCGATTCTTAATCACAGTAGTATCGAACTAAGGTGGTTATTTGAAATCCTCATGACCCAATTCGATGGACATACGATGAACTTAGAACCCTAGGTTAACTATAATCATAAAAATTAAAATCAATCTAAGAAATGATTGACATTTTCGAGAGCAATGAACTTCACGGTTATGAACATAACAACAAACAAGTGATTTGCAACAGACCTCGTTCATCGCATGAACAGGGTACAAAAGGAATCGACAATGTTAAAATCAAAACTTAAGTTAAGTGTTAAAAGATATTAAAAGCAGAATAGATCATCTCAATAAACATGAAAAACATAATCAATGTGGTGATTGATTACCAAAATCAATCTAGGTCTAATTCCTATGGAACAGTACCTATGAATCCTCAATTTTGACCAACCAAAGTCAAACGAAGAAAATTCAACTTGATTCCTACTTTACAATCTGATAATTATTGTTCAAAGTTCTAATTCATATGCATCTAATGCAGGGTACAATGGCTAATCTCACGTGGAGCAAGCTCCACAATGTCAGTGGTTATCTTGACCCTGATGTACCCGAGGCTGAAGGACTTAGAGATATGATCAGATTCATCTCTACCACAAGAGTTGCTCATGCTATCACAGTTCTGTCATTTATGAAAACTTCATAAGGTCTTTCTGGAGCACAGCTGTAGTTGCTGAAGTGGATGGTGTTAGAACCTTGACTGGAAGAATCACTGATGATCATTCATTATCCATCACTGAACAAACTGTGAGACAGTGTCTACAGTTCGATGATGATGCAAACTCACCTATGGAACTTGAAGATGATGAGATCATGACTTTCTTTGCCAACATTGGGTATGAAGGAGGTTATGAAGGCAAACAAATAGTTAAAGGACTGGTTGATTTACAATGGAGGTTCCTCATTCATATATTCCAACATTGTTTATCAAAGAGGAAGACAGGATGGAATGATATCCCAGTGACTACTTCATCTGCTATTTGTACTTTATGCACAAACAGGCCATTCAATATGTTAGCCTATGTGTTCAATGGCCTGGTATCCAACATTCAAGAAGGGAGGAGGCATATGTTTCTAATGTATCCAAGGTTTCTACAATGTCTGATCAATGAGGCATTTCCTCAGATTGTGCCTGAAGGACGAGTGATGGACATTCCTCACTATAATGCTAAGTCCTACAAGTACATCAAGAAGAGAGATCCAAGGAACTTCTACAGTGGAACTTTCTTTCCTTTGCTACCTTGGATGTTACAGCAGATTAACCAAGAGGAAGAAGCTCCTGTTGATGTGCAAGATCAAAAAGAAGAACAACAAGCTGCTCCTGATCAACACAATGTTGATGAGCATGCTGGCATGGCTGAAGAAGGACAAAGGCCAGTGTCACCACATGTGGATGTAGGTGGTGATCTTCACACTAGGCCTTCTGTTCAAGAAGCTGAGATTGCATCACCTTTTATGCCAACACCCATTCCATCACCACTCATATCACCCATTCCATCACCACACATATCACCCATTCCATCACCACACATATCACCCATTCCATCACCTCACATATCTCCCATTATCTCACCCCATATTTCCCCTGTTCCATCATCACCTACTACTACAGAACCTGTTGAGTTTGGTGAATCTACCAGCTCTTCAGAGGATTCCAAATCATCTCCTGATGAAAAGGATGAAATGATCTCAGAACTATTACAGAAGGTAGCAAGAATGGAAAAACTCCTGGATAGAAGATCCGGTATTATCAAAGATAGACTTCAGGAGTTAGATGAAAAAAAGAAGGAAATTAAAGATCTCAAGGAGAAATATGAAGCAGAAAAGAAAGAAAAAGATAATAAGATCAAGGAATTAAAGGCTGCTCTTCAACATTCAAGGGATGAAGTCAGTGGACATGTAGCTCTTGACCATCCAATCTATTGCTATGGAAGAACAAGAAGGCCTGTTGGAAGAACAAACTGATGTAATCATTGATCTGCAAAAACAGATATAAACTTTGAATAAGAGAGTTTCTGAGTTGGAGCTAATGATCATGATTAAACAAGAAATAAAGAAAGAAAAAGAAGATAAGGATGATAAAGATGAGGGGGAGAAGAAAAATGATAGTGACAAAGATGTGGAAGGTGATAGTTCTTCTAGAGAGAGTAATGATGACTCTCCTCCTGCTAAGAAGATGAAAACCACTAAGTCTGTTAAAAAGGCTGGACACAGTGGAACAAAACATGAAGAACAGAGTTTGACTATGGTGATGTACACAAGCAAACAATCTGAAGAATCCTAAGATGAAGAACTAGAATTCAGAGACATGATTAAAGAACTAGATATCTACTCATCAGAGGAATTCATAATTGATGATGAATTCTGGGTTTCAAGAAAGATCAACAACAAACTACTGAACCCATAGTGGTGATCCCTCAATCTCCTATGCCTTTGGAAAAAGAGTTGAGATTGTAGATTGTACCAGCTATCACTCTGTCTGATGAACAAAAGGAAGTTATCAGAAGACTTTGTGAAGAACAACAGAAACAAAAAGAAACAGCTGTAAAGAACAAAGAAAGAGAACAAGCTGAATCTGAAAACAAAGCTGCTGAAACAGAAAGAAAAGAAGATGAAATAGCAGAATCCTCTTTTGGTCCTAGACTGCAAACATATACCAGAAAGAGGAAGTATCTATCTGAAAAAGCTAAAGGCAAAAGACCCATTGAGGAAGAAGAACCTGTCAAAAAGAAGCAAAAAGATGATCCTCGAAGTCTAGCAGCCATTGTTGAATTTCTTGAAGAACATGAAAAGGTTGAGGAACAATTGAAGAAAAGGGCTGAGTTTGTACACCTGGAGGAAGGAGAAATTGAAGGAGGCTATATGGTTGATGAACCAATAGCAAAAGAAAGTCCTGTGAAGGCTGAAACTTCAGTACAAGAGATGGTTGAGAAAGCTCAAACCGATGATCTGATGGTAAAAGCAATGTTCCTGATCAATCACGGTTATGATGCTGATGAAGTGTTTGGGATGACCTATGAGGGAATGGCTGAAGAGGAAGAAAAACTGAACAAGTTGTTGGAACCTACTTTTGTGACTGAGTATGAAAAGGCACAAATAGCCAAGTCACCTGTATCTCCCTTAATCTCAAAATCCAAAAAGACTGAAGCTCCTCAATCACTGTATCTGGATCCCTATAACATGACTGATAGGGAGATGAAGGATTATCTCTCTGAGCAAGGCTACACAAAGAGAAAGCTTGGTAATATGAAAACAAATTCACTGAGGGCTACAATGCTAAGATTGATTAATGAAAAGAAAGAAAGATTAAAGAAGCTTGAAGAAGAGATTGTGAGCAAGAAATCAAGATCAAGGGTCTCAGCCCAAGACATCCAACTCACCCATGAAGATCATGATTCTTTGGCACCCATACTTAATAAAATCCTGAGTGGTTTGCTGAGCCTTCTCAAATGAATCTACAAGAAGAGCTCACCACTGCAGAGATGATTAGGGGTGTATCTACTCCCAAGGGCAAAGTAGATGTGAAAATTATTGCCTGGAAGTATGATAGTGATTGGAATATGTTTATGATCAAAAGAATCTCAGGGTTGGTTCAGTTCTTCACAGAGTACTCTGCTCTGGTGAACTCCCTGCAGATACATGACTTGAAGGAACTAGCTAATCTGGAATTGATCAACCATAAAGCTATGTTCAGAGGGTATGAGTTTGAAGATATTCTGAAGATGTTTAAAAGGACTGACAACTTCAAATCATTGAAAGCCATTTGTATGAGGAAAGACAGATCTTTTCAAAACCCTCTAGAGAAGAAGAAGAAGACAAAAGAGGCTGAAGATGTAGTGTTCCCTGAGTTGAAGGTGAAGCCTACAGAGTCTGTAAAAAGAAAGATGGTAGCAGGTACTCACACCTCAAAGCCAATCTCTAATGTCTTCTATGATGAGAAGACTTATGAGTTGGTGATTGAAAGGAGATGGGGAGGAAAAGAGGGTGCTGAAATTTGATTATTCAGTGGATATGAAGTGAGATTACTTGATGAATCATACATTCACTACATTTACACCAGGCACTTCAGGGAAATTAACAACAAACTTGGAGAGGCTGATATGCTCTTCTTCCTTAAGTGCATCAAGATCCTGAAGATGGCATATGACCGAATCAATGCCAAAAGAGAGAAAAGAAAAAAGAAAAAGACTCCTCTGTAGTTGGGGAACATTGTGAAATTAAAGGTTGATGTGGAAAGAGCTCTATTGATTTATAGGGATGGGTTGTCCACAGTGTCTATATGGAAACCCATTTGTTTGAAGAAGCTGCCTATTGAAGCCATCTACAAAATAAGTCAGATGAAGATCCATGTACTGAACAGAGACAAGATGTTTGATGCTAATGATTTTGTCAACATGATCAAGGCCATTCTGGATCCTTCTCTAGGAGAACCAATCACTGCTCCTCCTGCTGTTCAAGACCCAGCAAAATCTTCACAACCTCATCCACCATCAAACCCTTAAAGTACCTAGGCTGTATAATCCTTAGGGGGAGTATTGTTGGAACCTGAAAGGATCATACATGCCAATTGAAGTGGTGGTTGATGGTTGCTCTGCTGGAATTCTCCCTAAGTCCAAGAAGCAATGCGGATGAAGAATCTGCTAAAATAGAAGACAAGTGTCGGCTATCCGCATTTGTTTATGCGGATGACCATGGAACAAATACTAACAAGTGTTTGTTCTTCCGCATCAACAAATGAGAACAGTCGAAGAAATGCTGCCAAGTATTTGTACATCCGCATTTACTAATGCAGATGTTCATCAACAAATGCGACTAATTGTTTGTTCATCCGTATTTCTCAATGCTGATGACCAAACACCAATGCGAAAGAAGAAAAAGAAATGCTGATGAAGATCAACACATCCGTATTAGTTAATGCGGATGAGCAGAAGAAAATACTGATGAAGACTTTTGTACTTAGACTAGTTTCCTGATGAATAGTACAGGGATAGTTTAGTCATTTTGTAAAGGCCTTTTGTCAGCCTATAAATACAACCAGACAACTAGAATATTAGAATCTTCGATAGTCATATGTTTCAGAGGTGTCATGTTACTGTTTCATGCTAAAACCCTAGCATTCATTGTAGCTTTACACCACCATTAATACAAAGCATTTATGATTATTTCGAGCATTCAATGATATGTGTTTATATCATTCCGCAATATAACCACTGACTCAATCATCATATTCGGTCCTAGTTGATTTACATCAACTGAGAATATCATTCTCACCACCCAGTCAGAAATTGTTCAATCAGAGTAGATTGAACAAGGGTTCTTTTGAGGCATCTTGTATAAGTGAATCTGATTGGGTGGGAAGAAATGATTGGCATTGAAGTGGTGATATATGGTGTGGGTTCATCACCTGCTAGGTATGCAGAGATGTCACGAGGAGCCGTTGGCTCAAGTATACCTGGAAGAAGATCAATGAATCTTCCGGTGAAGTTGGTAGACACCTTCTTCAAAGTTTTAAAGATGCCCGGTGTCATTTGAGGGACGAGAAGGATATCTTCACATTGAAGCTGATCCTGCTCTAGCTCACAGTTGATAATGTGTTGAATAAACCTGGGATACATGTAAAATGGATCCCTGGTGAGGTTACCTCTGAGTTTATTCAGCACAAACCTTGAGTAATTGAATCGGAGATCTTTGACCAACGCATGGACTAGACAACCCAAATCGTATGGGATTTGATCCCATCCCCCTGATTTGTTGGAGAGACAGTGGAGAATGATATGCAGCAAGAACTTCGAGTTGTAGGAGAAGTTGAATTTGTATATAGTTGACTTGCTCACATCACCACCGTAGCCCATCTGAGTGTAAGTGTCCACCAAATCAGACTTGGGGAATTCAGTAAGGGCTTTCATCATGAAGCTACAGATGCTCCCTAATGGTTCTTTCACTGATAACAAGATCCTGCCTGCTGATTCTCGATCTGATAACCCTTTTTGAGCTTCTATCTCCATATGGTATCCATCAAGGATTCCATATAGTTCAGTCATGGTGAGAGTGTTGAGATTCTTATTTCTCTTGATTAAGACATAGTAAAAAGTCCATTCATGAGCAAGTGCACTCATGAATTTCCTCACTATGTCCCTTTTCTCAAGAGTTACTAACATAGACTGAAAAGAAGAGATCAAGTCCATGTACCTGAAGTATTGCGAACTCAGGGTCTCACCAGCAATGTGTGTGAAGTTCTCAAATTGCTGCTTCAGTACATCTTTCTTGGACTATTTGGAATCAGTAGAACCAGAGTACATCAACATCAAAGCATCAAATAGATCTTTAGCAGTCTCACAGTGCTGAAAGCCCACCATTATGGAGTTTGGTATGCCTGTAAGCAGCACAGCCATGGCTTTGTAGTCAATGTCCATCTTCTTGAAGTCTTCATTAGAGTAGTCTTCAATAGCTTTCTCAATCATGGCACCATTACTAGTCGGGGATGCCACCTTTGGGTTGTAAGGACCATGAGTGACTGATCTCCACATTTGACTATCTTGGTACTTGATAAAGCCTTCAATACATTTGCACCAGGCTCTAAAATTATCAGGTGTGATAATCGGAGCCTTGGTCATGGTTCCCATCTCAGACTCAGAAGATTTCTGGTTAATAGCCATTTGAGTGAAGTGAATGAGAGTGATGAAACAAGGATGATTTGGGAGGGTTAGATCTCACAATCAAGAGCGTATGATGCTCTGATACCAAGTGCACGATTGGTGTTGGTCTCTCAACACAAGTTTATCTCTCAAACTCACTAGGTCTCACTCGGATGATGAATCAGAGTCTCTAACTAAGTTGATAATAATATAGTAAGTAAAAGAACACAAGAATGGTTTTCACGATACTTGTATATATTACTTCTCAACTCAGTGTTACAAGACTCTTTTCAAGCATTCATACTTGGTGAGTTACAATGAAAAACTATATATACTACTATCTATAGCCGGTTATACTTGGAAAACCAGCTGAAATTACAACTAGACAAGTACTACATTGCTAGAAGTAAGGTGTCTAACATAAACTAATATCCTAGATTAGGTAGTCATGACAGGTCCATGACATACCTTTTGTTACTAACTAAAGTTGGTAACTATACTAACTGATATAAGGTGAATAGTGGATTAAAGTATGTCAACTACATGGGCATGGGAAAGCGCCATGCAGTATATTAGAGTTGGCAGTGAGTGTCAGTCAGACCATACTTATGTCCACTGGTTCATAGTTAATTCTTCCGAAGCTTAAAGAATAAGTTCTTCCGAAGCCATTTATACTTCGGAAGAATCAACTTCTTCCGAGACTTCTATAAGTCTTTATGACTTCATTCTTCAGAAGACTTTTGTCTTTGATATTTTAAGTGCTTATAGTTCGAAAGGAAAACTACTTAGTCTCAAAAGACTTAGTTTTCCTTCAGAAGCTCTTCATACTTAAGCTTCGGAAGATCTTCAACTTGTCTTCGAAAAAGCAGCTTTGTCTTCGGAAGACTTTTTCAGTTTCACTTCAAAAATCTTCTAAGTGTTGTTTTGGTTGCACCAGCCTCATATCATCCACATATGATCCAACAGTAAAGAACACAAGCAAGGCACAAAGTGTTTGGTTTTCAAGAATGATGTATGTCGCTCTCAAGTGTTTTACCAATGTTACAAAGATTAGTCGCTAAGGAATGATACATGAAATACTTTATACAGCATTCTACAGCCAGTCATACTTTGAAGGCCTGCTGGAACACTAATCTAGAAGGCAAGTTCAATGTAAAGTCAAAAGGCAGATTGTCTTTTGACTTGTGACTATAACATGCCATAGCTCACATCCTTATCTAATACAAAAAGGATAAAAGTTCAAGTAGAACGTTACAGACTATAAGATCATAATCTATAGTTGACAAAAGTACGAAATTATCACCAACTTGTATAAGTTTGTGAGTCTTTAAAGATGGCAGTGGAAAATGGTTTAGCTTTTGTCAAAAGCATGTCAGAGAAAGCATGTCAGAGAAAGCATGTCTTCTCTATATTCGAAAGAAATCAGTCTCTTGGCTTCGGTAGACTTTGTCTTGAAGCTTTGGAAGACTTTATCTTTGGCTTCGAAAGAAATGGTCTGTGTTTGACACTTAAAGAATTTCTTAGTGATTTTGTCAAATCTTCCAAAGTAACTTGCTTTGTACTTTAGAATGCATGCTGAGAACTCTTTGGTTTCCATCAACCTCTAAGATAACTCTTACAAACTCCACCTAGGCTGATGCTACCTAAACTCGAGAGTAGCTTTGAGTCTTGATCTTCATTTGCTAACAGTCCTCATTAGAATTAGGAACATCCCTTTCTTCATTGGTTTATCCAGATTCTTCAGACTCTCAAAGTACTTCTTGTCAAAGAGATCATGCAGAGGAAGTTCAAGCATATTCTATAGGAAGTATATGTTTTGACCTCCTTGATCTCTAGTGACATACCATGTGTTTGGGTTTGTAGAGAAAGCCCAGGATGCAATGGGTCTCTCAGCAATAAAAGGCTCTACATGAATTGAAGTTGATTGAGCAGCCTCTTCTTGTTCACCCTAATGTTGTTCTGACCTATCCTGAGGTGCAGAGATGGATGCCTTGGACTTCTTCTTATTTTTATTGTCCCTTCTGAATACCATCCTCTTCCTCTTTCTATATTTTTTACTGAGAAGGTTGGTCTTGAGTACCAGATGTTTCTTTTGTATCCTTCTGAGTTGGGTCCCTTTCCTTCACATGTTTAGAAGGAGAAGGCTCAGGACCTTACTGTGGGTTAGAAAATGAAGCTAGCTTTGATGCATCTCTAGCTTCAGGTTGTGTTGTCTCTTATGGTTTGATCTTCACCTTAGCTTCAGGTGCAGCCTGACTTGGTGGAGAATGCAAGTCTACCAGCTCACCCTTTTTGATCTTCTGCTTGATCCCTCTAATGTGCTCAGTCATAGTGAATAGAGACATTGGACCAAGTCTTCTTTCGGAGAACCCATACAGCTTCAAGAAACTCATCATCTTTATTCTATCAACAGACTTCTTCTTATTAGCTCTGATGGTGGCTCTTGGCTTAGCAGCCTCCTCTCTCATTTTCCTCTTAGCAGCTTTTTTTTTGTTTGAGCTTCTTGTTCTAGTTGCTTGAGATATTCAAATTCTATGTATTCATATGAGAAAGGGTTTAGAGCTGCTGCCTGATAGAGACCTGTGACACTCAAGTAGGTTATCATGTTTTGTCTTTCTTGCTCTTTCCCCATCCGAGTTTCTTGCTCAGCAGCCACAGTATCTTTCTCAGTACTTTTTTGAACTGGAGAGGGTAAAGAGCTTTATATAATATTTTTCTCTTTCTCTCTTCTTTGATCTTGAGTAGCAATTCCGCAGCCTTAGTCTCCCTCCTCTCTTTTGACACTTTAGTGTCTACCGGTTCATTCAACTCATCCAAAGGAAGACAGATGATTTCATCAATATGGTAGTTCCTAGACCCCAAATAATTCAATCTGGCTGCCCTCAACTCATCCTCCCGAGTGTTTGGCCTATGGGCAGCCCTGATTGTAGCTTGCATAAAGTTGGGGGTCTCTCTTTTTCTCTCTCCCCTTGCCTTCCTCTTCCTCTCCATTTTCTCCTCCTCAATCTCCACATGAGTCATTTTCCTTTTCCTTTTGTCAATCACTAGCCCATGTGACTCAGGGTGGAGAGAGCTTTGGTCTTCTTGTCTTGGTTATGCACTTGAGCTCTGGCCAGGAAGAGGTTGTGAGACATCTTCACCAGCTGGTGTCTCACTGAGGGTATTGGGTGATAAAGTAGATCACATCTCAAGGTTCACATGTTCTACTACTAGGCTTTCAATTGAGGTTTCCTCTTCGAAGCTAATCTTAGGGTCTGCCTTAGTATCCAGTTGACCAATAATTTTTCCTGCTAGCCTCTATCTATATAATATTGATCTTCTTCTGAACTCTTCAAGCACCCTTTGTTGGATTCTCTCAGCTAGCCTATCAGCCTGTTTATTGTGATTTGGGTTGGCAAGTAGTAGGTTAACTAGAGGAAGACTCTCATAGTGTCTCAAGGTTTGAAAATTGAACACTTTTTATTGCTCGTGAGACCTAGAGAGTACCAACGCTTTTCTGTCAGCATCATACCACCATCCCACTATGGGGTTGTCAGTAGGGTAGGATGTGGTTGACATTGCCCTTGGTATTCCCTCCTCAAATAGACTTTTAAACATGGCATCCATATTGATATGGGCCTGGGGAGGTTGTTAAGCATAAACAACTGCAAGTGAGGGTGGTGAGTCCTCATTGTCCATTCTCTAGGCAGAACTCTAGGTTTTGTGGTTGCAGTTAAGACATTCTCCCCCTTTTTGGTAGCATCATCCACTTGCATAGGTGAGCTAGAGGTTAGGTCCACCACTTCCATAGGTTCTTTGGTCATGGTTGAGCTTGCCTGGTAGGCCACTTAGCTAACTTGCCCTTAAGATCGATGATCTCAAGTTGCTAATTAAGGACCTGCCTTTGTAGGATAACACCTGAGATTCAAGGTGACTTACCTTAGAAACTAAGTATGTGCAGAGTGTAGGCAGTTGTTGCACTTTTAGTTGAAGACTCCCCTCATCTTCATCAGAAGAATCATGGGGGGGTAAGAGAACACGACCAAAGTCAATTCCCTCACCACCAGGGATTTGTTTTTGGTTCCTGGTTTTCCCTGGTTCATAACAGCTGGCTGGGTTGTCATGGTTGAGGTCTTAATGATGTAACCACTTGCAGAAGTGAGAGCCTCTTCCATATGGACTTCCTAAACATGTTCAAGAGAGTCCACCTCAGTTGTGGTTGGATGATATGGGCTAGATGTGGGTGTTGCAGGAGCACTCATCTCTTTTTGAGTAGGGAAGGGGAAGAGAGACTCATTGTACTCACTGAACTCTAAATCTTCATCATTATAGAAGTCAAGGTACGAATTGGTTGGTTGAGATCAAGAGTCTGGGGATGGTAGCTGTTCCTAAAGGTTGTTCACTTGAGTTTTGAGACTCCAAGTGAAGGCTTTCAGCTTGGGTAGTGAGCGTATCGAGCTGAGCATGAGGAAACTTAGCATTGATTTAAGAAGTGATGGGAGTGGTTTTCTCCTCAGGGGAAGTGGGAGCTCTTGGTTCCACTTCTTCCCGCATGGGAAAATATTTGAGGGCCTGCTCAATCTGAATAGACTGAATAGGGATTCGCTTGTATTTTTTATGTGATAGGTGATGGTTCAACATTGACTGGTGCTGTCAAGTTGTCACCTTAAGCAATGAGCCCTAACATTTTTAGGACCATGGCTGTTTCTACCCTGAGAAACCAATAATGGTTTTTCTCATAATCTTGAAGATGCGGGCTTCATCTGTTCCAATTTAAGAGTAGTACCTGTTCCCCCAACTGTGAGCCCAGTTCGTAGTTGAGAATGTGCTAGACATATCTTGAGAACATATAGTAGTCTAAGGAGTCCAAGTTAGCAACAAAGTTTGTGTAAAGGAACCGGTAGTACTTGAACTTGACCCCTTGAACCATTTCATGGACTATATAGGATAAGTCCTTGGAGATTTGATCCCATCCTCCATGTTTTGTTTGATAAATAGTGAATAATAACATGGAGGAGGTACTTCCATTGGTAAGAGATCTTACCCTTCTTAAAGGTCCTCATTGTGAAGTCCCCTTCATAGCCCATCTGTTGGAATTGGTCATTAACAGCTTCAATGGGAAAGGAGAGATCACCTTCAGCATCATCTAGCCTCAGATTATTGTTGATGGTGGCTGGAGTTATGAAAAAAGTCTTCCCCTGCACTTGAGCTAATAGTGCCTTCTTACCGTCCAAGATAACCTCTTGGCATGTCCTCCGGTAATCCAGCAAATGTTCTTCATACAGTGGAGGGTCTATTGTTAATGCGGTGAGGTATCTTATGATTTCACCTTGTTTCATGTTTTGTCCAGTTCAACGACCCTCTACATCTCCTACCACCGACTACAACCATCTTCGTCTATCTTTATTTCTCTGTCTACTTCGACGAGATGCTGGTCTTCATCGCTAGTGGATTCACCTTCAACTATCATCGCATATCTCTCTATGGATCCAGGTTTGTTCATCACCGATCTCCCTTCTTCCACATGACAAATTTGATTGACTTTTGAATCTCTAGTCCAAGCTTCTAAATCGAGAGTTGGAGATGTGGTGGTGACTATCGATGATCAAAGATGGGAGGGGTCTTTTATGAGGTGGTAACAAGCACGGTGGTGATGAAAGGAGGGTGATGGCAGTGGTAGGTTTATGTGGTGGTGGTGGTGGTGGTGATGTATGTATGTAGATTGCATGATTAGGGTAAGGTGGTAGTCCATAAATATTTAAGGACTAGTTTTAGTAAACCCGTGTATTACACGGTTTAAATAAATAAAACATTAAAATAAAATAAAATTTTATTAATTATAAAATGATATTCTCAGATAAGATACAATTGAAATTACATATGTGTAAGGATTACAAGTGATAAACAATGATATTAACTTTTTAAACTTTTGTTTTTAAGCTTTTTTTTTCAAAAATAAATTAAAAAATTTTTTCAAAACAAACCATTTTTAAAAAAAATATCATTTTCAAAAAATTTCTTACTATAACTCTTAATTTTAATTACTTTTTGTTTATATAATTTTTTATTTTTATAAACACTAATTTTAAAATATTTCGTATTTAAATGTTTGATGTTTTTAGAAATTTTTTTTTTCTAATTTGTTACTTTTAAATAACATTAATTAAAAACTTTATTGCTTAATATATTAAAAAACTATTTTTAATCTAAAAAAGAATTAAATTAAATTTTTAGTACTTAATGTAATAATTAATAGGAGGGAGAAGCGGGAAATTTTGATAATATAAAATGTGGTGGTGACACGTGTCACCATTAGTTACCCTTTTATTAGAGTAGAAAGATTTTATTTATTATATATTTATTTCTAATAGTAACCATTTCACAAAATTTAACACAGATAAAAAAAATAATTGTCAATCAATGTTAGGGGCCTAACATGTTACGTTTACAAACTTTAAGATTAAACTTGTAAATTTTCAAACCTGGAGAATAAAAGCACATTTTAAAGGCCATTGTTGTAATTTACTCTTTATTTTAATGTATAGTTGAGATTAGGGATGGCAAAGGGCGGGTTTGGGACAGCTATGGGTAATCCCAACCCCATACACGATTAGAAAAGTGTGTATCATTCCCAGCCAAAAAGTGTCAGGTATGTATTGGATATAAGCGCGGGTAATCGGGTATGCCTGTTAAGGTTATAAAAGTTACTCGTTGGGTATACTCATCGGGTATCTATACATCATATAAAGCTATACTTGCATATGTGTACTAAACAATATTTTTTGATAATCCGTAATTTTTTTTGTTTATGTTTCACTACTACTACTCTCTAAATGTTAAGATTTTTATTATAAATTTGTAAGATACATATGATGCAAATGATATAAAGTTTAATAGCTTATAGTAACACATAATTATTAAGTAAAAAAATACTAAGTAAAGAATATAAAAAAATATAATTATATATAATATAATTATTAAATACAATATACTAATAAATAAAACAACTTCGGGTTTAATTATCGTCTCTAGATAAGACTCCCTGAGATTTACATTTAATGCAGCAAACAGAAATTTTCTTCGGGAGTGGGTGGTCCATTTTCCTCAATACTAATAGTTTGGTGTATTTGGGATCAACATGGCTGCTTCCATTAATGAGAGTTCGTCGAGGTTGGCAGCTTTAGCTCAGCAGCTCCGCCTTTACAAGCCGCCGGGTGTCGGTGACGACGAAGAAACGATTTCTGAAGAGGGGTTTGCTGAATCTGCAACCCCCTCAGTTGTTAAGGAAAGATTTATACCTAAGAAAGCCGCTGTTTTGATTTGCCTTTTTGAAGATGAGCAAAATAACCATGGGCTCCGTGTCATTCTTACAAAGAGATCTTCTCGCCTCTCTACACATTCAGGTAACTATCACCTGAATTCACTCGATTCATTCTATTCCCTCTCAATCGCAGTCCCATTTGGCATTTGCTTATGTGTGATTGACTGGAAATTTGAGTTAATTAGGTGAAGTCTCATTGCCTGGAGGAAAAGCTGATGAAGATGACGTAGATGACGTTGACACCGCCACAAGGGAAGCAAAAGAAGAGATTGGTCTTGATCCTTCACTTGTAGATGTTGTGGCTCTTCTTGAGCCATTTTTGTCTAAGGTATATCTATCTATTTTATGATAATGATGGAGATTTGGCTTTATTATTACAAACTAGCATTTGTGAATTCTTTTTGCAGCATCTTCTGCGAGTAATCCCGGTAATTGGCATACTTTCTGACAGAAATGCATTCGTTCCAACTCCTAATGTTGCTGAAGTTGATGATGTTTTTGACGCTCCTTTGGAAATGTTTCTAAAGGTTTTCTTCTTTATAGAATCTAACACCTATTAAAACATATTATTACATAATTGTAAATGCTACCCATTTGATTCTAAATTTGTTTATTTGAACATAATTGCTTGAAATTGACCCCTTAGTAAGCTGGGATTATGCTTTTGAACTTGTAAATGCTAAAAAGAAAATTTGATTCTATAATGCAGGATGAAAACAGAAGATCTGAGAAAAGGGAATGGATGGGGGATGAGTATCTGGTTCATTATTTTGACTACGAAACGGGTGGTAAGAGATATGTGATTTGGGGCTTAACCGCTGGGATTTTGATTCGTGCTGCGTCGGTTGTGTACCAGAGACCGCCTGATTTTCTTGAACAAAGCCCCAAATTCAAGGTCCCTGGTGTCTTAAACAAGGACACCATAATGCCGTAAGCCTTTATATGTGTTCATTCAATTGGTATTGTGGCCCAAGCCTTTGATGAATTATTTTAGCTTTATATGTTGATTTCAATGTTAAAACAAAATTTATGATCCAAGGCAGGCAGAATTTATAAACGAAATATGCTCCTGGGAATATCACACTTGGGGCTATTAAATAAAAGCCTCCAAGAAGCTCATAATGAAAAATTAGATCTCTTTTCTGCCTTGTATACATACAAATCTCGTCACTTGCAATTAATTGAGGAATAGGTATACATCCAATGGAAATAAGCCCACATGCCTTGTGTTAAAAATGAGACACAATTAAGTAGTTGAGCCATCTATGGCCTCTTACTAATCAATCTTAATATTTCTACCAAATTGTGAACAAAATAATTGAAGTCCCCAACCGCTACCCTTGTTGCACGTGCCATCACAACGGCCGCCGCCGCCGCCACCACCATTACCCACCCCATTGTGGTTCACTCTATCTATTTTAGTATAACATCACCCTTATTAAAAATATCAATCACATGTTTCCTTAAGTTCAGGTTCTGTGTATAAATAAAAATAACAAAATTACAATTCTAAATACAAAAATTTAAAACTTCATTTCAAAACAATATTCATTGATAATAAAAATTATATATTCAAATACAAAACACAATTGTTAAAGTTTTAAACAATTATAAAAACAAAACATAAATACGTAAAAAACTTTTAGTAAAAACATGATAAAATAGTTATTTAATAGGTTAATTTTAATGAAATAAACAAACATGTAATATATATGAATTAGAAAGAGAAAATATACAACGGATTTTATGCTTTGAGAAAAAATAGGTAATCTATGGTTTAAAAAGAAAAAATATACAAAAATCCCTTAATGATTTGATCCGTTGTTACAGTGACAGTTTTGGTTATTTCATAATATTGACAAACCTTAAAAAAATTATAAATAATAAATAAATAATAAAAGCCCAATTCTACTTCTAGATCTACATTCTCTCCTTATCTTTCTCCTCTCCTCTTTTGCTTGTTGTCAAATACCCATTTCAAATTTTTCAAAGTTAGATCACGAACTAGTAACTATTTATTTGGCTAAACCAAAAGCTAAATGCCATAATTATTAATTTCAAATATTGAGATGGCTTTGAAAGCAACTGTTAAGATTATTATTTTGTAACCTTGAGGTTATAAGTTTTAATTGTAGTATGTTGCCTCTTGCATAAAAAGTGCAAGGTAAGGTTGTGTGCATCAATTCGTTTTACAATCCAGTTTTTACCCGAACCCTACGCAAATCAAGAGCTAAGTCAGCATTTTTAAATATTGGTAATAATTACATTAACGTTGCTTTTAAAAGGCAACTCTCAATTGGTGTAATTCATATTTGCTAAGTTTCCTGCATAATTTGGCCTAGCCTCTTGCTAGTTCTTTTCGTTACTATTAATAATAATTCCACCGTTCAAAGAAAAAAGTAGCCTTCCAAACGTTTGCACCAATCTCTAGTTAATGAGAAGCTTATTACAACATTGCTGCA
>CM046472.1:15697006-15948601 GCA_025506415.1 Flaveria robusta
AGCATACGCCCCAGTAACCATACCTATCAAGTCAAACAAGCCGAAAGAGGTAAGAAGTAATTATCAAATGACATATATAAACAAGCTAGCACTAAATGTTTAAAAGATAGGCAAACAATGTTCTGTCTAGTAATTTTTGTTTGTATTAGGATCTCCATGACGCAAAAGAGGTAAGAGACTAACTAGTTATCAACATCCTACAATGTGAATATCTACCCAATGTTTCATTTTATTTGATCAACATGTATATAAAACAATATCTTTTCTCTTAGAATAATTCTCGAATAGCAACTAGAAATCATATCAGCTTAATTACCATGAACCATCATGCCATTGTGTTTCCTCAAGATATCGAACTCCTTTTGAAATTGAAAGTGCTATTTCTTTCTTTCTATGTCTTGGGTAGAGATTAGTGAATTCTACCAAAGCTCCAATAATGGAAGATGTGGTTTCCACATGCCTGTATTGAGCAAATATTTATTTGTTATCTCCACATGCCTAAATCAGATTAATATTTATGTTAATTAAAAGACTACTGTAAAATGTTTGGAGATTTACTCTTTCTCAACAACGATATCTGCAAAAATCTCTGATGGATTAAGAAGCTGTAGAAATGGTTTTGGAATTGGTGGCTCCCAGACAGAAAATCCTCCACTTATAGGACTCTGAATGTAGTTAAGCAGAAGGTAAGCGGGTGTTTTAGTTATGTATTTGTGCTTCAACAATAAATAAAGGATAAAAATGATATAAAAATGATTAATCATCTAAAATTTGATATTACATGCATAGATAGTTAGCATTTTTTCTTAAAAATAAATATGTAATTAATGTATCTTACTTGCAAGTAAAGAAGCACGTTCACTGCTTCATACAGACGCGCAGGATCATCCTTGTCTCCAGCTATTTCTTTTGGCATGTTTGATAATAACAGTAGACACTATAGGAAAAGATATATGATCATTTATTCAATATAAACAGAAACTTTATGTGCATATAGAATGTCCCTGTTCGAATCACGATACCCTTAGTGCTTCTGATGTACAATCTGAAACGGTCCATCCGTGATCTTGATCAGAGAAAGTCCATGATCCTTTAGTGAAATGTCGACACATTTTAGTGAAATCTCCTGAAGGATTGTCTCTAATCTGCATATAATTATAGTGGTATATGCAAGTATGATCAATTACAACTTGGATATAGAATCATGCATTCTTTAAAGACACAACCTGTGATTCTTTTAAGTAGAAGTGGGCTTTTTTGAGACAATCTCCATATTCGTCAGCCATATTACTTGCAGCAATGGCTTGAACTGCAAGACTACAATCCCACACTTGACTACCAAAACTGTGCATTGTCATGCCATCTTCTGCAATCCATAAGTAATCAGGTACTCTAGCTAGGTGATATTTGAACTCATCCCCATCTGGATTCTCTGCCCACCAACACATCATTTGTAGACTCTATCCAAAAGAAGAAAATTCAGTTAGGGTCTTTAAGATAGTTCTTCTCTTTTATTTATTTTGAAATTTCAGTTAGGGTCTTTAAGACAACACTTCCCTTTTATTTATTTTTTCTTTGGTCATTTTATTTGGAAATGCCGCTTACTTTTTCAACGCATCCTATGGTCATGTATCTAGTCTCTTCTGATTCATAGCGCATTAGCTCGACAACCCTATCAAGAGACCTCTCCCTAAGTTTAGAAAACGGCCAATACTTGAGAACTGGCTCAGTAAGGTAGTGAAGGCTATGCCACAACGCATCTTGAAGAAACGAATGTGGATAGTAGAAATCCTCCTGCAAACACCACATATAGAGACTCTCACTTCATGCTTCAAGCTTACATTGCGTCAAATAATCCATAATAAATAAAAGTTGTTAGTTTTTTCATATGCATGCTAAAAGAAAGTACTGAGTTGGAATATAATTTGAGATTATCTGTGGTATCTATTACAAAATAGCAAAATTTCACCTTGATACCATGGTTCTTTAAATAGATCATTAACCAGCACCTACCTTACAACAGTTATTCCGTTGTTTATTCCAATTAATATCCTCAAAAGGGGTGGGATGGATTTCTTTTCGTAATGATGAAACAAGTGGCGTTAATGGTCCTTGGATTCTTTTCCCATATAAGTACGACATGGGCATGTACGTTGTCCGACAGTAGCACCACATCTCAGCTGCATAAACAATAAGAAATAAAAAGTCTGAGAACATTTTCAATTACCAGAGCCTATTGAATAATATGGTACTAGTAGTAATTATGAAAATAATGAAACCATATTGCAATTATTAGTTTCAATCAGTTCCGAAACATATAACAACCTGGATGAAAAGGGAATGCCGATGGGAATAGCCAGAATTCTGGTGGCAAAGGATTGCAGCCCTCCCATTCATACACTCCAAGAACCTACATATGTAAATTTCATTCGAAGGAGGAGCCTTATAAAAATCGTATCGATTCTTATCAAAGAAAGTTGTGGAAAATTTAATTAGCAAAAACTCTAAGAAGTCTATAACTAAGTTCTAAGAAAGTATAGTGTTGTTTTTGATCCAGTGGTTTGCCAAAATGCATATAAATTTAACCTGATTATGTTGGTTATGTTGGTTATCTGGCATTAAGTTATTCGGTAATGGTTCTTATGGCTAAAAAAAGTGCGTAAGAATTTCATGTTTTCTTTCGGACTAAAAGTGCATATTGTATAGATTTTAGGGAATTGCATTACGATTGTGTAGTTGATAATTACCGAAAGATAAACCTTTCCCCAAGAGGGAATAGAGGACGCGCCTCCATGATCAACTATCCACTTGCGAGCTCTAGTGATGGCACCATCTCCGTCATCTTCTCCCTGTCCTAGTATTCGTAAGGCCACATAGCTCAATGCAGATCCAATCATTGTGCTGTGGCCTTGGATATAAAACCCCCATCCCCCGTCACTATTCTGCAGTTATAGAACACTTTCTGTTAAACATGTTAGTGTACTTATTCTTTCTGTTGATTGAACAGCTAGAAAATAAAAATTAAAAACATATACTGATTATAAAGACCAGAAACACACATGGAGAATAAAACTAGACATTGTAGCATTCAAGGCTTTTGGTTTACATTTTAGACTTTGTCTTTTATCATTAAATCAGAAAATGATGATAGATCACTCACCATACTAAACTTAATTTTCTATACTAACGTTTTCTAATATTTTTTCTACTTTTACGGTTTGATTCGCGATCAACAACAGACTATTGTTGGCACTGTAACAGGATAGAACCCAAAACTGTTTTTCTTCCACGCCTAAGATAAGAAAAGTATTGGTATAGCTTTAATGGTTGGAAGAAAGAAACCCAACCAGTATAGCATATTAGAAGTGAAACAATGGGACAGACTGATTTGCGAGCTTCCCTTCGGACGTATCTGCCTAGTGCTCCAAGGTTTCATACTCGACTAATAGAGATGATAGAATGAGCCAGCCCTATCAGTGATCTAGTAAAGCTATTAAAAAAAGATAGAAGTGAAAAAACATCTGGCTAGGTTTTTTGTTTCGTAGCCGGGAAATAGAATAACATGTGGGCTTGTTTTTTTGTTGGTGGTTGTTAGTAGAGGAGCAATTAGGACAAAATCTATGACATGAGGCACTTTGAAACCAGTTTGGCTCCCTCACAATATGTAACCCACTTATAACCCGTTACCAACGGTTATTAATTCAACTGTTACCAATGGTTATAAACTCAATCGTTGTGAGATACACATACACTATAAATACAAGTAACTATCAACCATTTTCTATATCAATAAAATTCTAATCTTCCCCCAACAATGATAAAATCCTTATACTCGAAAAAGTATCAAGCACTTGACGAATAGTATGCCTTGACAATGTCTTTGGTACATGTTCGAACCGGTAGCCCGGTGATGATTTTTGGGATAGCGTTAAAAATAAAATTAACGAGAAAATGAGTTATTCAACCGAGATGCATAGAAGGGATGAAACATCAAAATTGAAAAGAATAAAGATAGTTGTTGAAAGATTCCACAGTTGCTAAAGTAGACGGATGAACATTTGGAATATGCTATCAACGATGCAGATGTTGTTCAAGAATCTTTTGTCGTATAAAAATACGAATACGAACGAGCTCATGGAAGACCGTTTGCTAAGTTAGCAATTTGGTTGTTTTTTTGATCAACAATTAGTTTCTAATTTTCTATAAGTTTGAATTTGTTTAATGTTATATTAAGTTTAATTTTAAGTTAAAAATCGTTTAGTTTTAAGTTAATTTTATTTTTAAGTAGTAATTGCTTTGATTTTATATTTGAAATTGCTTAATTTTAAGTTAATATTAAATAAGTTCGAAATTATGTTATATATATATTTTTGTTTATTTAAGGGGAATTTCTGTAAAGGATTTATTAAACATAATAATAATAATAATATATTTTTCATCGAACCCAAACAAGGTTTGAAACCCAATACGGTCTCAACCTGACCTTACCCGGTAGGTTATACCCTTCCTGAATCAAACTAGAAAACTGGTTTTTAAAACATTGACTAAAATCCAAACCAGTTCAATCCGAAAAGGATTCAACCCGACTCAAACTGACTTTTAAACCTGGTTTGTGCACCTCTAGTTGTTAGTAGTGGGGCTTAAATGATCAATTATGAAAAAAAAAATTTTTTTCAGCTATGTAGGTGATTGTATACAAACAATGATTAGGGGTGATTGTTGGTTGGTTCACGTGTGAAGGAGTGAAAGTTGATGTACACTTTGCTGGATAATTCCGAATTAGATCTAGTTGGTTGAGATATTTTATTTGGGTTTATTTATTATGTTATTTAGTTGGTTGAAACAATTATGGGACAGATTTGTTTATCAGTTATATAGAAGTTTGATTGTGTCTTGAGTTAGAATGATGACTATATAAAAGGTGTCAATGCATGGTTTGTAATTGTTAATGGAGTTTTCTAATTAAATATAGACAAAATTGCATAAATAATTCTTATGATTTGATCATATTGTAAGCTTGATTCTCAAATTTTAAAAACTATAAGTTTGGTCTAAACTATTGTTAGATTGTTGTAAGTTTGGTCCCCACTATTAAGGTCTATTAGTTTTTAACGACCTGAGAACTAAACTTGTAATATTATCAAATCACATGAACCATTTGTATAATATTCTTTAAAATTTAAAGCAATAAAAAAATCAAGTAAAAGTTTTTAAAATCAAATAAAAGTTAAAAAAATAAAATAAAATTTGAAAAAATAAATTAAAGAAAGACAAAGATGGCATTATGACTTTCAAACTTTGTTGCCAACGTAAACAATTTTTTTTTTTTTATTTTTAATTTTATTTTTATTTATTTATTTATTTTTTTTCTCTTCAACATGAGCATCCAAGAAAAAAGTGACCACCTTTGATTCAATTCACCTACCTAGTTGGTTAATTTGACTTTAATATCTTCATGTTCGGTTGTAGCCTGTAGGTGTCTATATGATCGATTTTCTTCCTCATCATGCAGTGTTGATTACTTTACAAGATTTTGTTACATTTTTTTTAGCATAATCAAAATATGATGGATTAAGTGATTCGTGTTTTATATTTTAGAAGTTAAAATTTTTTTTCAACCACAACATATTCTAGAAGTTATATTTTGAAGTTACAATTGATCACGAAAATTTCAGATTGTACATTTTGAAAGTGACACTTATAAAAATATTACTCGAAATTTTGTGACTAGTCGGATGTGTATTTTTCAACACAATTTGCTATATGTTGAAAAATATATATAGAAGAAAATCAAACTATAAACTTTTAATTGGTTTTGATTGTATATATCAAAACCCATATGACGTTTTATTTTTGAATCCAATGTCATCCGTATATATGTATGTATAAATACATGTGTATTCAAATACCAAATTATCTATAATATATAGACTATAATTTCCAAGTGTGCGAGTCACAACACGTTTAAAATATATCTTAAAATCTAACTTTTTCATAAACAAATTAGCAGTATTTACGGTCTTAAGAATTCAAACCAGATTGAATCTTAAAAACAGTTCAATAAAACAAAAGATTTTTTCAGTTTTTTTTTTTTTTTTCTTTTTAATTTTAGAAAAAACAAAATTCACAAATGGTCTACGTGATTTCGTAATATTGCAAGTTTAGTAACAGGTAGTTAAAAACCAACAAATTAACCTTTACGTTGGAGATTAAACTTATAACAATCTGTTAAAAGTTTGGATTAAATTTGTAATTTTTAAAATTAGGAACCAAACATGTAATATGATTAAATCATAGGGACTATTTATGTGTTTTTTTATTAATAAAATAAATAGTGTAAGTCAAAACACCAGCAGCTTTGTTTTGTATTTTCTTTTAATTGTCCCATTTTGGGCCAATTAACTTGGTTACAATTAGTAATCATAGCTAGACATTGTATTGTTAGTCGAAATTTGGTTGAAATTATAAGCAAATGATTATATCACAATTAAAAAAAGTCAGTCATTATATCTCATACGAATCAAAATTGGTTATAGCAAAAGGGAAACTTGGTTGATATTATTCACTGTTATATATACATGATTAATATTAGCCAATCATAGTAATCCACAGCCTAAATTGGCCGATAAAATTGACCTACAGGCAAACGTGAACAAACATAGTCATACTAGTTCATTCCTAGTCAAGCATGTCAACAATAGTCAAATCTCACTAACCCCATGATTCATACCAGAATTGTTTAGCTTGTCGCTAGATCGCATTTAGTAGTAGCTTATGTTAAAAAGGAATAGACATAATACAATTAGATTTGGATTATTGTTTAGAGTGCTACCACAAACTTAACTTTTTCATGGCAAAAATTAATATGAGCAATTGGGATTTTAGAGCGATTACCTGATGATTGTAGAAGTATCGTATCATCTCTTTCTTGTGTTCTTCCGTCAAGACCGCATCCATTGTACCACTGATGTATAAGGCTATTAACTAGAACGAAAGAAAAACTTTATCCTTAAGATTGTTGGTGCATTTGCACACTCACATATATGCATGCAAGGCAATGAACTACACACATACACATACTAGTCTGTATGTATGCATGCATACTATGCATATAATTTAATTGTGCATGGTACGTGATAAATGAAAAGATCTAGTCGTTTCTTGAGCTCTCTCGTTAAAATCTGAAATTTATCCAAGCTCAAGTATAAAATGAAGTTAGTTTAAGCCTGAGTTTCATATACCAAATTTGGTTAGCCTTAAAAGCCTAAACAAGCTTATTTATCAAATAACATGTTACATGTAATTATTATTTGTTCATTTACAAAGATACTTTACTTGGACAAACTGTATTCAGGTAAATAACTTACGAGTGGAGGGGTGAAAAACATGGGGCCGGCATTTTCAGCCGGCCAATGCCCATCTTTAGCTTGGATTGCACGTTGTAGTCTTACACCTTTCCTTACGGCATTTGTAGCAACTTCAAGATCCACTTGGTCACTTTCGGTTAGTCTCATTGGAGGTATGCTTGTAAGATCGATTCCATTTTCCTTCATAAGCTATTTGTTGCATAACATAACTCAGTGTTAGCTTTAAATTTATCAAATCAAGATTTCTATGTATGGAAAAAGATCTATATGAACAATAATCATGTGTTAGTTACAATTACAATAACTTTATTGTTTCCCTGCTGCGAACAGGTTCTTAGTCATAAATATAAAAGATATAATTACACGGATGGTCCCTTTGGTATGCTCTTATTTCACTTTTGTTTCTTAACTCCAAAAAAATAAAAGATTGGTCAAAAACATTACGCACATGTAACACTAACGGTCCCTAAATTGGATGGACTAACTTTCTATTAATTTTTTTATGACAAAGATCAAACTACCCATGATAAAAAAAGACAAATGAATCAATAAAAAAAACTTCTATTCATAGTAGACCCCATTTCTTTTAAATAAAAATAATAAAAAGCAATCTCCCTACTTTAACACCCCCAACCCATATGTTTTTCTTCCTCGCCTTCTCCGTCTGGAAACCTACATCGCCATCCACCACTATAGTTGTTTAGAAATATCAGAATCCATAAATTTGATTGGAAAATCCTAATCTGAAGTATCCAAAAATTCAAAAATTTAAATCTGAATTCGTTTATTGATTTTGAAAATTTCCAACTATTTGAATATCCGATTATCCAAAATATTAAAATATATATTTTTATTTTGATAAATGTAAAATATTTTTTATGTTAGATTGTGACTTTTTGTTGTATGTTAGGACTTTGTCAATATGTGTTGGTCTTTTTATATTAATTTTCTAATTGTATATATCGAATTATTTACAAAAAAATTTAAAAATAAAGTTCAGATATACGAATCACTATGTGTATCCGTATCCAAAAACTCGGATATCCAAATAGGATACAGATTGTAATTTCTAGTATCCAAAAATTTCATATATCTAAATTTTTGGATTTCCGACTTCGAATACCCATACCACCAACCACCACCATCACTGCCGCCTCCTCATCCACTCCATTGTCCTCCTCGCCGACACTATTATTTGTTTGAAACTACCCATTCCCCCTTTTCCAAAAAAGTAAATCATGGTTAAAGGTGGTTTCGTGCGGCGATTAGGAAGCATAAGAGAGTGGTGCTGGCGGTGATGGTCCACTGGAATAACCAACTGTCGTCGCTGTTCTCATTTTGACAGCCCTACCAACGCCGTGAAAGAGATGATGGTTATGGTGGAGGTGTTGGTGGTTTTGACAGATGGTGGTTGTATCATGACAGAGATGGTGGTTGTGTGTCGCAATCACTTAACTAAAAAGTTAACATCAATCCAATTCAAAGATCATTAGTAGGGATATAAATGAACTGAGCGGATTAATGAAAAGTTTGTTTATGTTCATCCGTTTAATAAATAAACAAACATAAGCAAAACTAACGAACATGAGCAAAATGAACGAACATGAATAGATGTCACGTTCGTTCATTTACGTTATTGAAGGTTCGATAATGTATCTCTTTATGTTCATTTTTGTCTGTTCATTTAAAGTATTTTTATTTTATATTTTTATTTTACTAGTTTTAAGCTTTTAAATATATGAAATTATAGTTATACTGTATATGTCTAGCAATATCCTCCATTTGACTATTTTAACATTCAATTTATGCTAAATTTTGACAAACTTATTAATTTTTTTGTTAATTATAATTATGTATAAGTATGTTTGAATAATTATGTTAAGTTTGTGTTAAAGCTTAATAAACTTTTGTTTGTGTTTGTTTATGTTGATGAACATTTGTTTGTGTTCATTTGTATTTGTTTGTGTTTATTTATGTTCGGTAAGTGTTCGGGAACAATTCTTATACAATTTATTTCCTTAGTGAACGAACAACAACAAAAAATCTCATTCTGTAAGTATTTGTGAACCATTTAGGAACTATTTCACTTCCTTAATGAACGAACACAAAAAAGGTCCTATTTGTGTTTTTTCGGTTTGTTTACGGCCGTAACCATTAGTTTTAAATTTGTGTAAATCTTTGAACCAACCTTGTAATTTCAGAGGGATAGAGCCCAAACTTGAAGTCAGGGAATACCATAGGGACCATCCATGTAGTTAAGTAAAAAAAATCGATAATCTTCTCTAAACACTGAACGATCATAAGTATTATGGGTTAGTGGCTCAAAGAAGGCAATTTTTAATTTATACAAGGATGATTGTTAAAGTCTTATAAATATGTAAGAGATACCTGAGTAAAGTATTGTAGGATAAAAATGTGACTTTCACGTTGTATATTAAACCATGGTTGATGATTTTTTCTATAATGTGACGTCGCTTTTAAATGTTCCAAAACACTAAATTTGGACATGAAAAATACTAATTATCAATATTTGAACACCCAAACCTTTTTCGTAAGCATTAGCGTACCTAGGCGTCTGGGTGGGGGGCAGTCGCCCCCCGTAAAAGTTTATTTTAGTGTTATATGTATGTGAAAATCCCGAACGTCCCCCTAAAATTGTGCAATCACCGCACTTTTGTCCCCCATAAAAAAATTTTATGAGTTCGCCACTGCTCGTAAGGTCGTTTTTACCTGTCTTCGCATTAAGAGATCACCACAAGCATGAAATCCTCCATTTCTTCGGCCATTTTTAAAGTTCTCGCGTACCCTTTCGACTTCCTCTTTCTCCTCTACCGTTCCAGCATCTGGATTAAATTCCCAGAATTGTCTACCCACAAAGTTATTTGTACTATATAAATAGGGTCCATTCCCTTCTGCTATCTTTAACTCCCACATCCTCTTAATTAGTCTGGTGAACAAGCCATAATTAAGAGATTTCTTGACCCAATTAATTAATCTGGTGTACAAGCTAGCTATTATTTATTGCATATATATAAATAAAGAAAGATTTGGGTATCAAATATAACAACATAGACGGTGTCAACAGGGATAATGGAAATTAGCTATCAACAACACGAAGGATCTTAGCATAGTGTTACGTGACAGCGTTCGGCCACAATCAACCGAAGTCAATGATATACCAAATCTTAGCAATAGCATTAATCCCTGAAGTCAATATCACGTAGATTGAAGTTGACGAAATGAGATTAAAGACAAGTGATAAGTCCAAAGCTAATGGATTATTTCTATGCATAGAAAGATGCTGATCATATAGCCAAAGAAACAGTATACAAACACATGAGATAGTTTTTTTCACCAATTTGTTTTTCTGAAAATGTTAAAGAGTACGTTAGCTTTCATGTAATATTTGCGGCAATATGCTTCTTGGCAGAGGGTCATGTTATAAAATTTATATGAAAACTAGTTTAAGAAATTAAATGTATTACACATCCTGACCCACGACATGTCACCATTAAATGTACTACATAAACGCCATATTATTCTTATTAAGTGGCTGCTTGTTTCAGCCTTTTAATGGTTCAGCCTTTTAATGGTTCAGCACTTAAACATTTAGAAATTGACAAACAGCCCTAACTTAGACATGTATTACAAGATACTAAGACTATACTGCCATCTTCATTCGTATATTTTCACTCTCTTCGCAACACCCTCGCCACCTCTACAAAGAAAGAAAAGCGAAGGAGCAAAATTGCATAGCGAACAACGAATAATAACAAGGAATGACGTAATAAACATATTCATAAAAACATGTATACTTGTATAACCCGATATAACTTGTAATCGTTCAAATCAACCAATACTTGTAAACTCATGAGTAACATTATAATCATATAAATATTTATACTTGTATATATAACCCGATATAAGTTGTAAAAACATTTATACTTGTATAACCCGAAACTTTCGCCCCTAGAGTGCACCCCTAGGACTGGCTTTGAAATGGCTCAAGGTTCATTAGAGAATATGGTTGGGTAGAGTTACCTTGAGTACGCTTATTGTTGATCAATGGTTGAGTTTTGACAGAAGTCTCCAACCATGAAACGAATACTAGCGATGAAGGCGATGGGTACAGTACAAATACAAGCTTATGTCATACAACCGAATCGAAGGTAGTTGAGATTCGAAAGACAACATAAAGAGCGTATATTAATATAATAGTGTGCTAACGAAGTGCTCGAGATCACCTCACTAAAAGCATGTATTGTGCTAAACTTTTACCAGCTGAAATTCAAGTTTAAACACATTTTTGATATGAGTAATTCTTGAAAGTCAAAACTTTACGTGTCAAGGAGAAGAGGTCTAGCAACTTAACGTGTCACAGACTTGAAGAAGGACAGTAGCCAAAGGTGGATGTGGGTCACCTTCATTCAATACTTGAGGACAGTAGCCAGAGGTGGATGTGGGTCACCTTCATTCAATACTTGAGGACAGTAGCCAGAGGTGGATGTGGGTCACCTTCATTCAATACTTGAGATTCATATAATCAACATTATATGCTGGTAAACAAAAAATGTAATCAGTATATTACACATAGGGTGAGGTATACGTACATCCATCGATGTTAACGGGCGTCTTTATACAAAAATGAATACAAGACGTATTGTCTAATAAGGCTCGTATTGTAATCTGAAACATCAAATCTGTCAAAATCTGTCTACGACTCGTTTTGAAGAATACGGGCGTAATGCACTTTCGGGGAGTGAAGACATTAGCAGTGGTATTATAACATACGGGAGCTGGTGTATACGAGCCGCATTATCATGAATGGACCGTATTATTTTTAATTTTTGGATTTTTTGAATTATTTGAAACGACGTACGTATTATTTTTCAATTTACGTGTTTTTTAGAATTATTTGAGACGATATTTTATTTACTGATATGTGTGCTAATTATTCGACCTGATGTAGAATTTTATCACTATGTATTGTTGGGTTTAATCTTGACGGGTCGGTTCACAAGTCGGTTTTTATTAATTAGTATTTATTTTGTTTAGTTAATTAAATAAATAGTTTATCAAATAACTAATGGATCATGGATAAGGAATTAGTCAATGTTGACAAAGACTCAAGCAGAATACGTGTGAAAGTTGGGTGCAAAGTGTACGTTGGGTGCACAATTAAAAAGAAGAATGGGTCATACTTTGTACCGGATATTTAGTTGAGATGACTAAGCAGGTAGTACTTTTAGGGATTTTTTAATGCTAGTTTTATTTTTCCCACGTTTGTTTTGTATGGTTATTTATAGCCTTTAGCTTTGTTGAATGATTCATGGTGGTTTTCCATTTTACTTTTTCTGCATGTGAAGTTCTATGCATTTCTCTTTTCTGTTCTTTATTACGTAAGTTTAAGTGTGTGGGTTTGAGGCTTGATATCTAACATGTATTATATAGATCATCATATTTTAAATTTTTTTCCTCGTTCTTACTTTTTATTTTATAACGAATCGACGATTGATACAACAAAATGTATTAAGATGTTCTAGAACGGAAGAAAAAAAAAACAGAATAAATGGGAGGCACTACCACAAAAAAAAAGCTTTTTTAAAGTAGTTAATTATCCTCAATCTAAAATGTAAATCGATAAATAATAACATACGGTTATAGAATGCACCATCGTACAAGTTTGCTTTGTAGTGTTGCAGTGTGCTATGTGGTTGAGTAACACGGATTACCAGGTGTGTTTCTATACCATCTGTGTCATCTATCAAGCACGTGTGTGAGGATCGTGATTTACAGTAAGATCGATCTCGTGAGAAATACGCGGAATGAAATCTCTCACGGTAATATGAAATGAACAAGTAGATACAAACAATTGACAACAAACAAGCAAAAAGTAAATAATTCTCTTTAGTACTGCTCTTTGATAATGATTACAAATTGAAAACATTTGCACAATTGTCAGGTCCTTCCATACAATGATCTAAGCAAACTATATATAATAAACCAAAAGGTCTCGCGCGAGAACTAGCTTTACGCGCGGATCAAAGTTTTCGCTCAAACAGCTTTTTCAAAATCATGTTTTTGATTTTCCGAGCCTGTAGGTTCAATCCCTACAACGTGAACGAGCTTTTGGTGTTTTAAAAGAAAAATGATTTGCTTAAGCGTTAAAGATAGAAAAAAATAAGAAATCAAATGTACCCGTGCATAATTATAAAAAATGATGGCAACGCTAATTCTCCTGTGCGCATTCAAGACTCACCGACCAATTCAGTTGAGAACGAAGATACAATTTTGAAGTTACGCAATGAGGACACGTATTTTACACTTAGATATAGCCCCGTGGAACATGTTGCGGAGAACGTGGATATCATGGTTTCGGATGACGAAGATTAGTATAACTTATTTTTTATTTATTCATTTTAAGATGGTTTTTATTTTTAAGTTGTAACTTTTTAAAATTTATAAAGTTATTGTTGAAAAAAATATTTGTGGCATGGAATGAAATTGAGTGCCATGAGTATGCTCTTCAAATTTTGTGGTGTGATGTAATATGATATGTTTTTATTTGTTGGTGCATGATGTAGTAAGGTACTCATGGCATGAGTGTCAGGCCCACCCTAATTATTTGACACAACATTTTACTCTTTGATATGTGTCGCTAATTATTTGACCCAGCATAGAATTCCATCAAAACTTGTTATATAAACCATCATATAGTAATTTATGTCATTGTTCAAAGTTTTACTTGATAACGCATCGACATTACAAGAAATAGAATTAAGATGCTCTCGAATGGAAAAAAAACATAAAAAGCAAAATAATTACTCGTAAAAAATGGTTTTCTTTAAACTAGTTAATTAACCTATATATGAAAAAAGCAGATCGATGACAGTAAATTGGGGGTACTCTCGGTATTTCGCATCCTCCTCGGGTATCGTGCTTTCTCTTTATACTTGAGCAGATGTTAGGTGGTGGTGGTGTGGGTGTGTCGGGGGTTGACGACCTTCCCTTGCTGCTCTGGTTCTCCTCCGGTGTGGGTGTGTTGGGGATCGTCGGGTTTTGTGGTGGTGGTGATATCCTTGATTTCGTGATCAGTACCACCGGTACCTCCGTCGCACGACGACGACGACCCTGTTACCGTCACGACAGTTGGTCTGCTGCCGTGACCCATCGCCGCCTTCTCTTGCTGCTCCGGTTCTCCTTCGGTTTGGGTTGTTGGGGGTCGCCAGGTTTTGTGGTGGTGTTGATATCCTTGATTTCGTGATCAGTACCGCCGGTACCTCCGTCGCACAACGACGGCGACCCTGTTACCATCGTGACAGTTGGTCCACCGTCGTGAACCATCACCGCTGCTACAACCGTCGCTAGTGCTCGCCACCGCTACCGTCAATACCCGAAAAGTTTAGCAATGGCGGTGGTGGTTTTGCACTCCGGGCACCTCCTTCTTTCCCGATCTACAACATGCATGAACCATTTCTTAGTGTTGACCTTCACAGTGGTGGTGTTGATGGTGAGGGTTTTGAGAGTGGTGGAGTTGGCGGTGGGGGTCTTGACGGTGGCGGTGTCAACGGTGGTGGTGTTGACGGTGGGTGCCTTCACGGTAATGGTATTGACGGTGGGGGTCTTCAAGGTGGTGGTCTTGATGGTTGTCCTTTTGATGATGGTGGTCTCGATTGTTATGGTATGACCACTTATATTGTTCCTTCTTCTCCTATATATGAATAAACGAAGGTGATGAACAGTTGGTTTAGTTGGTTTATTGATGTTTCAGATCTGGAACACAAATTTTGTTCGGTAATGATAAGGGTTTTTTTTTACCTCTGAACCTGTTAGATCTGTTGTGGCGGTTTTTTGTTGCTTTATTCGATGATGATGAGGAAGGCCTCACCTGAGAACATATTGGATCTAATTAACCTGTTTTTCAGGGTTTTATTGTGAAATTTTTAGATCTAAATCCTGTTTGTGATATTTGTATGTTCAATTATGATGATAGTACTGTCATCTGAGAAGCAACTATATTTTGCCGGCCTTTTTGTTTAAAGCATAGGTGTTTGCTTTGTGTTACTGTTTCTTCCCAAGCGTTGAACGTTAATACATGTACAATCTGAGCGAAAATTAATCTCGCGCAACGCGTGAACCGGATATCAACTAGTTTGATTAAATATATAAATATATGCAGATAATCAAATATTTAAAGCGGTTATATTTAAACAATAAAAAAGACATCTTTAAAATAGTATATAAACCGTTGCAAAAGTTAATGTACGAAATACAGAGCTAAGCGTTGTAAATAACGATTAATAAAGGTGACCGGTATAAATAATCTAGCAAAAGCATTGTAAATAATGTACCAAATACAGAGGTAACCATTGTAAATGCTTTTAATAAAAAAAATGATTTAATTGCAATATCCCAACAACGAATTATATATAGAACAGGATGCTAGATAAAAGTGAGATGATTCTTTTATCAATTTCCATAGGGTTAGTCTGATGCAAGAAGTCCGGCGAAGTTTTTATGGAAGACCAATAGCCCCCAGCCAACAATTGGCAAGACGTCCGGCGAAGACGCAGAGACAAGGCGGTCCAAGGAACAACAACAGCAAACAGTATCGGAATATGAGACTTACCAATTTCTACATATCCAACTTGCCGGAGGGTTGTAAATCATCGGATCTACTTACGGTATTTAAGAATTTTGGCGATGTCAAAGACGTATACAAGGCGGGTTCTAAGGATTTTATTACCCTGGACAAGTCGAAAAAAAAGGCTCCTATACTCTAACGAATTAAATTATATAAAACAGTTTGTTAAACAAAAATAAATGTTCACCAATAAATATAGCAAAATCATAGTACTATAATGGCATATCGTAATATCTAACCGATAACACGTGAAACCATATTTCCATAAACAACTAACAAAATTGACAGTCGCACAAATACCCTCCTATCCTACACGTCGTAGCCTTCTACTGTTTCACTTGTGAATGCCACAATTTCTATATTTTAAGTGAGCTACTCAATTTGAGTTAATTTATTCTATAAAATAATTAAACAAAATAACAAATAATAACGGATAATGGCCTATTAGAATTAATATTCTGTATTTTAAGAAACGAACTTTTAATTAAATAATATGATTAATGAAATGAATTCAAAGATATATATTTGACTAATAACATAATTAGATTAAGTTTTTTTTATTGGATTATAACTTATTAATATTTAAAAAAAAAGTTTATATAATATACAATTTTTTTAAAAAATTTTGTGCCCCCTGAGCGAGTGGGCCTTCGACGGAGGTCCACTTTGCCCCTCCTCAGGCCGGCTATGGACGTATACGTGGCGGCTAAAAAGAACAAGGAAGGAAATCTCTTTGGTTTTGTCAGATTTGATAACACCGGAGATAAGAAACTTATGAAGGAGAAACTAAATGCTAAAATATCTCATAGATATTATTCTTAATTTATTATTAAACTCTATGGTTGCTTTATGTCCTTTTTTATTGTGTTTATATTTTCCAGATTGTCAAGGGTGCTTGGTGTCTTTTCTCCAAAGTTCAAGGGCTGCTCGAATATCTTCTTCAATATATAAATTGGTGCTGCTGCTAGGGTTAAGAGAGCCACCCCAAGTCTCTGTCAATTTCATAATCGTTCTCTCTCGATCACTCGTGTTGTCTTCTTGGATTGTAGTTTAAATCTGCACACCCTTTGTGCAGATTTCTTAGCATTGAGTTGATTGTCTTCCTCTTATACTGATTAAGATTGAAATACTTTCTTAGTTGTAGTCTTTAAGTTTTGCAATCAATCTTGATTACCGATTGTATTGATATTTGTATTTGCTACTTTTATACCATTTTACATAGTATCAGATCCTATCGCTCTAGTATTCGTGTGTTCTTCCGCTATTAGTCACTGATTTCTTCTAGGGTTTCTCTCTCTCTCTCGGAAACCCTATTGACTATCTGTGTGTTCTTGGGGCTAAGATCTGAAAATCATCGGCTGTTCTTTGATAATCCTTGTGAAGTTAGAAAGAAGAGGACATGTCTAGGGCAAGAACCCTATATTTTGTTGCTGCGTTGCTGGTTCCTGTTTTGGATTCGTAACCCTAAGTGAAGGTTACTAGATTTAAGAAGAAGACATCTCTAGGGCAAGAACCCTATATTCAGTTGCTACATTGTTGTATATGTTTTGGATTCTTAACCCTAAGTGAAGGTTACTGAATCTAAGACTCATTTGGAGAACCCTAACTTGGGTGCGTATTTGGTGAGATCGTTCCATCTCTATCTCTTTCTTTATTCGTCGATTAGTCTTTTTTGGCTGGGTTAGGAGTACCAGCATCTATTGAGTTAAATTAGGGGTATCATCCTCAATTCTCTGTTATATGTTTGATCTATTCTGCTTGTCTATATGTGCATCACTTGTGTGATTCGTTTTGTTTGTATGCCTGCATTTAAAACAACTAATCTAATCCTTGATCTGCCGTTATAAGCAGTGTGAAAACCTGGCTCTGGGTTAGTTGTTCTTCTATGCGCGTGCGTGTGTGCCTTTCAATCTTTATCTGTTTTTTTTAACTTGTTTGTTAAAATCACTGAATCTGGAACTTTTTTAACTGTTACCTCCAGTGAAACTCATATCAGTAAACTTGATATCAGTAACCCTCTATATCATCATGCTAATGATACAAATACTTTGTCCATAATAACAATCAAACTAAAGGGAACTGAAAACTACACTGTGTGGAGCAATTCTATGAAATTAGCATTAGAAGTAAAAAATAAATTAGGTTTTATTGATGGTAACTGCTCTAGACCCAGTAATGAGGTTATGGGGAAACAATGGGATCGTTGCAACTCTATTGTTCTTTCATTGATATTAAACTCAATTTCAGAATAATTGTATGTGGGTCAAGTTTTCTCTAAACTTTCTAAAGAAGTATGGGATGATCTTAAAGAAACCTACAATAAAATTGACGGTTCTATGGTTTATAATGTTTATCAAAAAAAAAAAACTCTCTAACTCAAAATAGAATCACTGTTGCTGAATATTGTCATAAATTGAACACTATGTGGAAACAAATAGATGCCATTGTTCAACTTCCCTCTTGTACTTGTCAAGCCTTTAAGGACTTTTAATGATTTTAATCACTTAATAAAAACTTATGTAATTCCTTATGGGGCTTAATGATGTATATCAACCTATTAGATCTAACCTCTTGACTAAAGATCCTCTTCCAAAAGTTAAAGAAGCGTTCTCTATAATCTCAAGGAAAGAGTCAAATCGTGGTGGTAGTGGCTCCTCTGCAAAAAAATCAAACAATGGGATTTTTTTCAAATAAACCTCAAAATTCAGATCAAAAGAGATAACCTGGAAGAGGACCCAACCCAAATCTTAAGTGTAGGTCACACTATTGAAAGGTGTTATGAACTAGTGGGCTACCCAGCTAACTATAAAAAGAAAAATGCTAATCAACCAAGTAAAATGGGAACATCAAATAATTCTATTGCCTTTTCATCTAAAACTAGACCCTCTTCTAGTTCCACAAGTTTATTTCCATTTACTCCTGAATAGATTTCAAGGTTAATTGGGTTGATAAGTGATAATCAAGGGTGTGATCCTCAAGGCTTTGAAGGTAAATCAGTTGGTTTTTCTAGCAGTTTTAATTCTAAAAGAAACTTTTACACTGGAACTAGTTCCTTTTGTGATTCATTTAATTCAGTTTGGGTCATTGATTCAGGAGCAAATCAACACATGATATAATTTGATGAACATATGTATAATTGTGCTGATGTATCTAAGCTCAACATGACTATTGGCCATCCTAATGGCACTTATGCAAAAGTCTCTAAAATTGGCAACATTAATATTGCAAATAAAATTGTTCTAAAAGATGTGTTTTATGTTCCTGACTACTGTGTCAACCTTCTATGTGTTCATAAACTAGCACAAGACAGTAATCTTGAAATAATGTTTAACTCCACATTGTTATATTCAGGATTCCAAGTCAAAGAAAATCCCGGTTACTAGTAGACAGTGTGATGGTCTGTACTTGTTTGAGAATAGTGCTAAGGTGTGTGCTAGTAAGTCTGAGTCTGCTAATCTTTGGCATTCTAGGATAGGGCATTCCTCTGATACTGTTTGAAAATATTTTAATACAGTCTCTAGAACTTGATAACTTTAAATCAAATGACTTATGTGAAATTGATATGCTTAAAATTACACACATTAATAATGTATTTTGTCCCCTGTTTTGAATGCTTTTTGTTACAAATTCATTTGGAACGACATTTAATCGGGTTTTATATGAATTTTGTAGGTTTGGATGGTAACTTGATGAATTTGAAGAAAAACTCAAAAAATAAGTGAAATTTGGCTACTGACATGGCCATGTCGCATTCTAACATGGCCATATCTGGTTCAATTCAAGCTTTACATGTCTGATGCGCGACATGGCCATGTCACTTTACGACATGGCCATGTTCGGCGCAGATCTCATTTTTAAACCTAAATTGAGCCTCATTTCAAAGATACAACTTTGGGGGTTAAAAACCCTAGTTCTTTTCAGCCCCCAAAAGTACTTTGAGTATCTATTGAAGAAAAAGAAGTCAAGATTGAAGATCAAGCACTCCAAAGAAAAATCAAACAACATACAACCCATCTAGCTTGATTTGGTTTGATAATTTCTTCATCTAACCATGTATCTCTTTTATTATTCAAGTTTCTTGTGTGCTTTTGTAGTTAGCATGAGCTAAAACTCTTGATTCAATTAGATTAGATGAATCCTAGCTAACTTTGATAATGTACATGTGAATTTGATGATGATTATGTTGATGACTTTAACATGGTCTTGAATCTCCTTTAATGATTATGTGTGTTTGTTTGACTTGATTATATGTTGAATCTCGTGGGTATCTTGACCATATCATGTTGGAAAACCATATGTGTTAGGGTATTTATTCATGAATATGTATATGTATGTATGTGTATTTATGGCATTTGACTAGGAATGATGGATGGGGATTGGAGCATGTATGATTGTTATTCAAATGTGCATCCTTATGTATATGCATGGAAAGGCCATTACATTTGTTGTGAATTCCTCATGTCATTGTGTATGTGTGATTATGCTTTACTAGCGTAAATTTGTAGTTCATATATTCGTGGTATGATATTCAGAAGCTAAAGGACTTCATGATTTTGTTTACATTACGTGATTCGAGGTGGTTGGTATGTGTTTATCGTATTAGCTTTCCAAAGAATTATGGGAGTAAATAACCTTGACAGGAGTTTAATCCACATTTATATTCAACATAGTAGTATCATTGGTTCTTCATGGAATGACTTTAGGTGGTTACTATGTTAACATCATTTTAACTTTCCAAAGAGTCATATAATTAGGTAGCCTTGACGGGTGTATAGTCTATTTCCATGTTACACGTGTATAGAATGATCTCATCATGAATTTGTGTATGTTATCATTGTTTGGCTAGGTGGATTCGAAGTCTAAGTGAATCTTTTCTTTGCTTTATTATCTTTCTTGATTTCTATTTATATTTTTCTATTTATGTTTATTTTAGTTTAAAATATAAAAATACCAAATCATCTATATTTTTCGGCTAAATAATAACAAAGGTTTACTATTAGTAGTTACCGTGTCCTTGGATCGATACTTGATTCTTGCGTAAACTATGCTACATATACGATAGATACACTTGCCTATTTGTGTGTAGTTTTCTTTTAAGGTAAAAATCATTTCTATAAATTTAAAACCAAGTGTTGTGAAAATCATTAAAAAATATATATATACCCACACATATGAGAAATGTGCCATAAGGCAAAACAATGCAGGGTGCCTTTTCCTTTGAGTGACCATATGTCAAAAACTATTGGCGATCTTGTCCATTTAGATGTATGGGCCCATATAAGGTCACAAGTAAGGAAGGCTTCAAATACTTCCTTACCATTGTTGATGATTTCTCAAAAGCTGTTTGGTGTTATCTTCTTAAATCTAAAGATGAAGTTTTTTCATGTTTAGTCAAGTTCTTTGAACTCATAAAAAATCAATTTAACAAGTCAATAAAAATCTTTCGAAGTGATAATGGAACAAAATTTGTAAACAATCAAACATCAAGGTTTTTTTTTGAATCAAATGGGATTCTTCACCAAACCACATGTACCTATACCCCGTAGCAAAATGGAATTATAGAACACAAACATAGACATCTGTTAAATGTTGCTAGAGCTTTGCTGTTTCAAGGGGGTGTTCCCTTGAATTTCTTGTCAGAGTGCATTCTAACTGCTACATACTTAATTAACAAGATTCCCTCATCTGTGCTTTTTGGAAAAATTTCCTATGAGATTATATTTGGTTTCAAACCCTCTTTACATCATTTGAAAAACTTTGGCTGCTTAGCATTTAGTAATGTTTTGAATAATTCAAATAAATTTTCAAGTAGATCTGAGAAATGTGTTCTAATTGGTTATTCTCATGTTAAAAAAGGATACAAATTGTGGAATCTTGAAACAAAATCTGTTTTCTTCTCAAAAGATGTTCACTTCTATGAACATGTCTACCCATTTTGATCTGAATTTAAGAATATTGTAACATATTCCACTAATTCTAAAATTAAAAATTTGAATTTTTTTATTCATACGAGCCAAATGTTGTTTCAAATGAAAAAGTCCCGGGTGATGATAAGAGGGAATCAGCTCAATGTTCCTATTCAGCAACCTGTTGCTACCAACAGGGCCTCTAGCGAGGCTGCTCCCTATGATCAGTAGCTAGTTAATACTACTAGCAAGCTGCATCCGATAATCAGCAGCCAAAGTGCACACTTGATGACAGCACTGGCATGGCTGAAGAAACCACTAATGATGCACCAATGATGAGTACAACCCATCTAAGGGGCATCATAGATCTATCTTTAAACCCATGCAATCCTCAAGGACTACTAATCTTCCAAAAACATTTTTGAATACATAATCAAGGGAAAAGTTAAGTATGGTATTGAAAAAGTTGTAAATTATTCTCGCCTGTCCAATGACAATTTTTTTTAACCGGTATGAACAAATCTGTTAAACCTCGTTCATACAAAGAAGCCATAACTGATAAAAATTGGATTGATGCTATGATTACTAAAATGAAAACATTTCATAGAAATAACACATGGGAAATTGTTGATCTCCCTCCCAATTGAAAACCAATTGGATGCAAGTGGATTTATAAAATTAAATATAAATCCACTGGTGAGATTGAACGATATAAAGCCAGATTAGTTGCCAAAGGCTATAGTCAACAAGAGAGGATTGACTTTGATGAGACCTTCTCCCCTGTTGTTAAAATGGTTACCGTTAGATGTATTGTTAGCCTTGCTGTTCAAAATAACTGGTCTATGTATCAATTGGATATTAACAATGCTTTTTTATATGGTAACATCTCTGAGGATGTGTATATGACTTTGCCCGAAGGGTACTATCCCAAATCAGACAATAAAGTCTACAAATTAATTAAGTCTTTATATGGTCTTAAACAAGCCCCTAGAAAATGGAATGAAAAACTTACAAGCGTGCTTCTTGAAATGGGATTTAATCAAAGTCTGTGTGATCATTCTCTGAACATTAAAAAGAGTGACTCTGTGTTTGTTGCTTTGTTAGTATATGTGGATGATATCATCATAACCGGAAATAATCATTCTGAAATATGCATTATAGAACAAACATTAGGGTCTCATTTTATGATCAAAGACTTAGACATATTAAAGTACTTTTTATACATTGAAATGTTGTACTCTGAAAAGGGTTTGTTTATCTTAACGAAATATGCATGGAGTTATTATCTGAGTTTGGAAATCTGGGCTGTAAACCTGTTAGTACTCCAATTGAGCAGAGTTTTCTTGTATCTTCTAAACTTAGACAAGAAGAAACTCTTCTGTCTAATATTTCTTTTTATCAGAAATTGATTGGTAAACTGATCTATTTGTCTTTAACAAGACCAGATATCTCGTATGCTGTTCAGTTCTTGAGTCAATTTATGCACACCCCTTCTAATTCTTATTTGCAAATTGCATTTCGGTTGTTAAGATACTTGAAATCTTCTCCTGGAAAGGGGCTGTTATTTTCTAAATCTGACTCCTTTAATGTAACAGCATACGTTTATTTTGACCGGGGGAAATGCTTATCCTCTAGAAGATCAGTTACCAATATCTTCCTGGGAAACTCATTGGTTTCTTGGAAAAGCAAAATACAGGGCACTTCGTTCCTCTGCTGAAGCAGAGTACCGAGCCATGTGCTCGGCGACTTGTGAAGTTTTATGGGTCTTAAACTTGTTAAAAGAAATACAAGTTCCTTATGTTTTGCCAATTAACCTACACTGTGATAACTCTACAGCTATTTCTATTGCTGCAAATCCTTTTTTTCACGAACGAACTAAGCATTTTGAACTTGATCTTCATTTTCTTTGTGAAAAAGTATCAGTTGGGATTATAAAAACTATTTAGATTGGATCTATGTTACAAAGGGCTGATGTTTTAACTAAGGGGTTGTCTATTGCTCAACATTAATTGCTATGTAATCATCTTGGGTTGCGTGACATGTTTACTAATCAAATTGAGGGGGGGGGGGGTGTTAAATTATCTCATAGATATTATTCTCAATTTATTAGTAAACTCTAGGGTTGCTTTATGTTCTTATTATTTTCCTTTTTTATTGTGTTTATATTTTCCAGATTGTCAAGGGTGCTTGGTGTCTTTTCTCCAATGTTTAAGGGCTGCTCGGATATATTCTTCAGTATGTAAAGTGGTGTTGTTGCTAGGGTTAAGAGAGCCGCCTCAAGTCTCTGTCGATTTCATTATCGCTCTCTCTCGATCACTCGTGTTGTCTTCTTGGGTTGTAGTTTAAATCTGCACAACCTTTGTGCAGATTTCTTAGCATTGAGCTGATTGTCTTCTTCTTATACCGATTAATATTGAAATACTTTCTTATTTATTAATTTTTGAAAAATGAAGTTAGTTACACTACATAATCATGGTGTAAGTGTTTGTTACATTAGTGTTAACGGGTTATCATAATAAAGGTGAGTTAACAATCGTTTCTTCCCCTATATATATATATGTATATAAATATATATATATATATGTGTATATATATATGTATATAAATTTATATATGTGTATATATATAGAAGAAGTTTATGGTACAAACTGGATTTATTATGCAAAGTATACGAAGCCACTGTAGCGCGCCGCGTGGCATGTTTATATTTTCAACTTGAGGGTTTCTTGGTAATTACGCTTGGTATAGGACGTAACTAACATTGTTCTTGAGTGATTATGATCAGCGCATTGATAGGGAGACGTCATCCTATCCATTAATAATCGTATATACATTTTTTTTAAATTGAGATTATCACTGTATATAAAACAATGTTTGGAAGGGTTTCTTGTGGTGATTTTTTATTCAATTGAACGATCTAACGTTTTTCTTTGATCGTTGTAGAAATGATCGACGAGAGTGTAGGTATCTATTATTCGTTTTAGTTGATATCGAACTTCAATCGGTTGCTATTTCTTTTTTTTCTTTTTGTCGTTTGGACTTGTGTAAACTACGCTTAGCAATTTGAGTGTTATAGTTTTTACTTGAACATTAGATTTTCATTTGTTTCATTTTATCACCGGCGAGTAAGATGTTGTAATATGTTGCGTAGCTTATGATGATTTATTTGCATGATTTTGTATGAACGAGGAATACTTGTGTGATAAGTAGTAGTACATGCGTAATTAATTTAATCCTTGTTATCGTTGTTGCGTAATTTTGTAATGATGTATGTGTGATTATGTTATAATGTTGGGTAAATGTAGTATAAGGTTTGCGTGATTGTTGGATTTTGTTTTTTTTTTGAAGGTTGTTTTTAAGTTTCAAATGAAGAGAACCAATTATTTATACCCCAAGGACCCACATCATATAAACCGGTCGTGGGAATGAGATTTTCATCATTAAACAATATGTATGAGTTTTACATGCCTTATGCTAAACAAGGAGGGTTTTGTGTTTGAAAATGTGTTGAACATGTGAGTAATGATGTATTAAAAGTGAAGTATTTTACTTGTTCGCAGGAGGGGAACAAACCATTTAAAAGATATGATTTAGTAGATAGTAGTAGTAAGAATACAAGAAAAGGTATTCGATTACAACCGGGTGTAAGGCTCTCATTGCGTTGAAATGCTCTGATGGTAGCACTTTTGGAATTTATAAGTCTTGTGCAAAGCCTAATCATAAGTTAGTGTTAGAGAAAGTTATGCATCTTGTATGTTCTAATCAGAAGTTATCATTCATACAAGAAAAGAAAATATATGATTTGGCAACACTTAATTTAGAACCAAGCCATTTAATGATAAAGACTAAGCATGGTGGTTTTAAGCATGTAGGTGTAACAACAACTGAGTGTAAAAATTTTAAGCATAAGTTAAACTGTTATATTAGGGAATATGATGCTAAAATTATTGTTTAATGGTTGCATAGCAAGAAAGAGCACCTCCGTAAATATTCATTTGAATATTAAATCGATGAAAATGGTACACTTACTAGGTTGTCTTGGGCAGATGGAGAATGCAAGAGGAACTATGTAGCTTTTGGAGATATTATTTCGTTTGATGCAACATTCAACACCAACAAGTATGTATATTTACATTTGAACTTTTTCTTTTCTAAATATGTTGCATAATTAATGATATTGACATTTAAAACACAAAATGGTATGGTATTTGTTCCTTTTACTAGTATTGATAATCATTATCGAAATATTACTTATAGTGCTGGACTGTTGTCTTCTGATTCATATAAATGGTTGCTCAGTGTTTTTTTTTTTAAATCACACGATCATAAGCCGAAAGTTGTTGTCAGAGATCAAAAGGAACATAAAGCAAAGCAAAACATCTATGTATACTTCAATTAAAAGTTTTCTCCCTAGACTCCAATGCTCCTGCTCCATAATGTTTTTGCATGGCTCCATGTTCTCGCAAAGATCATGTAGTTGTTGAATGGCTTTATTTTTGATTTCACGAACCTCTAGGTTCGACCATTATAGGATAATTTGGGATATCCGAAACAACATTCACCATTAATGTTTTGAATACTTTCTCTTATAGAGTTTGTTCTTTAACAAGCTGTGTTGGAGCAGGCTCAACAACATTTGGATCTTTGATATGTTCTTTTGACTCTTCTTCAAAAAATTTAGCTTTATCAACCTTCATACAAACTCCACAATCACACATAACTTCCCCAATATTCTCAATCTTAAAAACAATTCAATGTTTTGATTCTTGCCAAACTCTGATTCTTCTTCAATGTTATCAACTATCACCTCCTCACTAACAATTTTATCTTATATAACTTCATCATTTCATCAACCACACTTTCTTAGGGTTCATCCATTGTAGATTCATTACCCTGATAAACTACACTTTCTTGAGTAGGGTCAAACAAATCATCCAACAAATCTGTAGAAACAAATTATCCAAACAAGTTTTCACTTTCATATATTTCTTTCTCTTTCTTAATTACCGCAAGCAAAAAAATGATCCCTTTTATCTCTAGCAATTCCATCTGATCTGATTAGTCAAAATCAATGGTAGTTTGTTGTTGTTGCTTGATGAGCTTTTTTTAGTAGATGTTTTAACTTTCATAGTTATCGTCTTCTTGTTACCTTCATTCAGATTGACTATTGGTTCTATGCATTCCCGAGCATAGTGACATGGCTTGTCATAGTTGTAGCAATGAAGAGAAGATTTATCAAAACCAATATTACCGTTGTTGTTCAAACCAAATGTTTTTTTCTTCATGTTTTTCACATTAAGTTTTTGGCTTTATAAACCACGATGGCCATTTGATACTTATTATCATTCTCCTTCGTATCATTAGGATTAACTTGCTGAAGAACATCAATCAAAATATCAGGTGCCGAGAGCCTTCCAACCATAAATTATGAAACCCAACAATTTCACGTTAATTCCTAACTAACACAAACTATACTATCTGAGCATTTATACATGCATATTGCTTAGTTAGGTTTAATTAAGTGAGTCTGTTATTGCACAAACATTCATGTAATGGTAATTCGGAGAACTACTGGATCACACACAAGACTTGTCCCTAAACGTTGGTGATTTATCAGAATAATATTGTTAGAAAAAATATAATTAATATAGTTTATGTGAAATTATATTTTATGTCATTTCATGCTTAGATGCTTACTATTGACATAAAAATCTAAAACTTTGAGCATTTATGTGTTTTTACATTGTAATAGTTTTCATAAATTAATTGTTATAAAATAATATTTTAGACTTTAGTTTATTTATCTTGGTTTAACTAAAATAACAAAGAGTATCTGGTTTAGTAAATACCCATGTATCACCCAAACCTATTTTGTGCCCATTTAGGAGAGTTATAAGTTATAAAAAAAAGTAAAAGCCAAAACCCTAGTTTTCTTACCCCAAAAATTGACTGCAACCATCACACCACCGCCTACCATTGCAATTTAGAGACCCTCGAAGACATAAAACATCTTATTTGATCTTTGTTCCGACAATTGATTGTAAATTCCAATGTTTCTTGCATCAAGACATCGTTAGTACTTGAGTTGAGGATTCAAGTAAGTTTTTGGATGATTTCTTCATGTTTTACTTAGTTGTTCCTAAAAAACCCTAGTTCATTCAAACTCATGTCTAATCAAGCAAATGTGTTGAATTGAACGTCTTATGTGTTTTTATGTTGTTTATAGTGATTGTGTGGATTGTTGTTTTTTAAAATCTAGTTTTGCATGAAAACCAAGGATTACTTAATATAGTAACTTTAATCTATGGATTGTAATGAAAAGTTGATTCTTGTCATAGTTATGGTGTAATGTTGATACTAGCATGTTAGTAGAATTATGATAAAGGATTTTGATGATTTAGAGTTGAGAGTTTGGCTTGGCATTTCATAGACTGCTAAAAATTATTATATGGTTGAGTTTTGGGTATGTATGATGGATTATAATGATGATTATGTGTTGTTTAAAACATAAGGATATGTTGGGAATGATTATGTTATAGAAATCATGATGTATGTTCATAGCTTACAAATAATAGTAACTTTATTGGTTTACTAACCTGCATGATGAGTTCTATATGTGTAGAATCTGTTACAAGGATTGATTGTTGGTTAGATTGATCATAGGAACATTTTAGGAAACATGGTTTATGGAAAAACATGATTCGTGATCATACATTACTATTAATGGAAACTTTATGAATACAGTATTAGATCTTTTTAACATGCCATGCTAAGAAGCTTGAAGAAGTACGCATGAATTATGATGCATGTGTTACTACGCTAAATTATTTAATGTGATTCATTACACATCTTTAATGGATTGCCCTACTTTCCTAAAAAAGAAATGTTTGTGAAATGAAAACCTAACTTGGAACTTTTTGTGCAATATTATGAACTTTATGAACATAATTGAACATGAATTCACTAAAATGAGTCACCAATGTGTTGTCTAATTTAAACCGGTAAAACTTGCTTAAGAAAAGTCAACTTTGGTCAAACATGTTAAATTTCTTAAACACACCAACAATCTAGCAAGGTAATCATGAGTAGTACTACTAGGTTAAAACAAATTAGTTGCGCTAACTTGACTTGAGGTCGAATGGGTGTAATTGATATAACACTGACCATTTTTCATGATAGATATGGTGGAAGGCAAACAACAACATCAAACAATCAGTTTCGGTTTCGAAACATTTGGTAACATGAACATAGGCCAGCTACCTATTGATATGACTTTGTTTACTTCATCTTATGAACATTTCAAACATTTATTTGATTATGATACTTGTGAACTCACTAGCAATTGTGTTGACACTTTAAGCATGCTTTCTCACTCACCAACACAACTAAGGTTAGGATTGCAATATAGCCGCATTACTTTCATCAAACATTCAAACTACATCATTTTACATACTTAATTGTTTTAGGCACCTTGTTTTGCATATTGCTTACATTTGGTTTTTACATTTATTTACACTTTCGCAACATAAACTTTAAATAATGTTTTCCTCGTGTTGAGCGATAAATTTGGTATTTTTATTTCATATAGTGGTCATTCAACATGACTTATGACTAAGATCTTGGATTGTTACATGCCTTTGGTAGAACCTCATAGTTGTAATTTGAGGGTGTGACAGATTGTTCATGATTCCAACAATGATAGAGAACTAGCCTGCATTAGTAATCTGGACTGTAGCCTTAGAAACTACACTAGCTTTACGCAAAGACACTCGCTCATTATTAATTACATGCATATGTTGCATTGAAGGAAATATATATCACTCACAGTGTCACCCGCGATGGTCTGGGATACAGTTGATCCTGTTCCACTATCATCATCACCCATACTTTTTTCTTCACACCCCCCCCCCCCGAGCTAAAGTGGCGTCAGCTTGAGCCTACTAATGAATCCATAGTATACAGTGAGCCATCGCACGCTCAGGCAACACTTAGGATTAAATAAACATATATACATATAATTACATGAAAGAATTAAATACATAGAAGATAATATTAATGTTTAAAATTTTCTAAAAAACTTTTTTGTATACAAAATTTTAATGTTCAACAATTTGTCAAACTAAAGAAATTATCTTTTATAAAAACCTCTCTAGTATCATAGTGTCTTGTAATTATAAAATATACAAATTAAAGATTAATATATATACATATACATATATATATATATAAGATACTTTTTATAAGATAAATATTAAAAAAAATAATATAACAATTCAATTAGTTGAACAACACATACTCCTCAACCATAATAAACTTAATAAAGTAAGTTTCTACTATATTGTTATCCATTGATTGTCTCCATAAATGAATCACAGAATCTTGATTGTATAATCACGACATGATATGTTAAGTTACTTTAAAAAGTAACTTCTGATACTAATGATATCTTGTTCAACAATATTATTTGATAGTTTATCAATAATATATAAACCAATATACATAAATAAAAAAATAAATGAAGTGAAGGTTATGGTCGTAGGACAAAAGATATCAATATTAAGGTTTACCACTAAAAACTTGTTTTTTAAATCCAAGTGTATGTAATATTGTAATTCAATGTATAAGAAAATTAGTCGAATATAATGATTGTATGTATAATAGAGAAGTAAGAGAAGTTCTTCATGCATAATACATATATTTTGTGTTCATAGAAAATTTTTTTTTATAGAATTATCAATGATTTTGATAGTGGAAGAACAATAATTAGAAAAAAATTTATTGTATATATAATAAAATTATTATATAAAAATATAATAATGCAGACAAATATTATACGATTTTGTTGAAAAATAAAACATTTTCAAAATTTGAAATTATAACCCAAAAATCTCGGATTGATTGCTGTTATTGGAAACTAAAATTTGTGAATTACATATGCTTTGTTTTAATATTCAAATTATTAGTTTTAAATTTCAAATTTCACCTAATTTAGTTAATTACATTTAGATAAAATGTTGTGACAAATTGCATATCAAATTTAAAATTTGAAGTTTCAAATTTCCATTTAAATCATTAAATTCTAAACTCTAATTTTAGAATACTATATAATTAGACATTTAATACTTTTTAAATATGATTCACGAGTTTTCATTTAAAATCACATTGATAATAAAATGCCACATGGCAAGGGTATGCTATAACGGTGACATGTGGTAACACAATACTTAAAATTATGTCACGTGTCTGAACTCTTTCATTTATTATATATATAGATATAGATATAGATATAGATAAAGATTTCTCCCAATTAATTTATTATTTAATATACATTTATTTTAAATATTATCTTATTTATAACATGTTATATTAATTTTAAAATATATACAATTATTACTTATATTTTTATAACTTAACACTATTTGATTCAAGTATTATTGTATTTAAATACCTACGTATATAAGCACTAAATATTTAAATAATTATAATAATAATAATATCCAAATATATCAACATTTAATACAGGTTAGAAAATAAGCTCAATAACACCCGCCGCATCATTATATATAATAAACAGAAAAGATTTATGAGCAGTGAAAGTATAGGTTTTCTTAATGTTATCAAAATAATTTTCTTTTTTGCCAAACTAATAAAAAGCCAAGTTTATTTTTTTACAATTTTATATTTAAATCTCTAAGAATTTTTTGAAACTACCACAACACTTTCACTCATTTTTTTTTCAAAATGCTACCTATTAATTTTGTTTTTTTTAAATTTATATTTAAGCATTCGAGCTATGCCAAATTTACATTTAATCACCTAAACATTTCTTTTGTTTTATAATTAAGCGTTTGAGTTATATCAAATTTTCTTTTAATCAATTTAGAATATATCTCATTAATTATAGTAAAGTCAACATTACGTATTCGCTAATGTTTTTCTCTATTTTGAGGTATATATTTTTTATAGTATTTTTTCTATTATATTTTTTTACCAGCGTCTCTCATGTAATATTTTTTTGGTTGGTTATGTATAACGTATACAATCATCAGAATTCAATCAACTTTTATAACCCCGTTGCATAGCGCGTATTACACCAACTAGTGTATATATATATAGGGGCCGGTTACTATACAAAGTCTAATTTTCGTTCGAAGTGTATGAATTCACTATAGCGCGACACATGTTTTTTTACCGGAGGGGTAGTTTCCTCCGCGCTACAATTACGCATAAAAAATACATAATTACGCAAGTTATATTCATAATTACGCAAATTATATCTATTATTACGTAAATAAAAATTACTCACGTTATAAAAAACAACCACGCAAGTTATATTTATAATTACGTAAGTTTTATAATAATTACGCAAGTTATATTTATAATTACACAGTGAATAATCACGCAATTTATACGCACAACACATAGACGTTTTTTTTAAAAAAAGTGTTATTTTTTAAAAAATAAGTATAGCAATACTATACTCAAATTAAAGAGAATAAAATGCTCGATTTTATTATGTAATTTTTTTAAAAAAACAACGTCATATAAAAAAGTTATATACGTTTAAAAAAACTGGGGGAGTTTTAAAAAAGTCAACAATTGTAGGATATTTGTGATTTTACCCCTCTAGCAATCATTCCATGCGTGATTATTTTATCTTTAATCTGAACTGTCAATCTACTAAATCAATAGTTGGAATTACTTCCCACACTTCGCACGATTTTTTTAACTTTGTAACGTAAACTTTCTATGTATATATATACACACACACACACATATACTTATTAATGATGAATGTGTGTTCATTAAAGGAAGTTAAAAAGTATATTTTTCCTATATTATTATAAAAGTAGACCTCACTTAGTAACATTGACTTTGTTTGCATATTAGTTATCAGAAAATAATGATTGCTAAGAATGGCATAAGAACTGAAGCAACTTGGGAAATAAACAATGTTAACATTTACATTCACTTAAACTAATGTTTAATTTGGGAAATAAATAATGTTAACATTTATAATTTAAGAATTGGTTTGTAGTCTGACAATCATGTTTTAAGAAAGTAATTAATGTTTTAAGTATTTTTGCTATAATATTTTATTATGAAATAGTATTATCATATGATTGGCCAACTGTGAGGCTTTCCAGGAACAAGGGCCTTACATCTTTGGTGTAATTCTATGTGGTCTGTGGATTTCGAGTTCGCACATCCATTGTCTAATAAACCATGTTAAGTCTCATTTTTTAATTTGAGTAATCAACCGCATTGCTCGGTTCTCTGTAGTAGTCTCATGTCTTTTGTGCAACAAAATTTCTTCTTACTAATCACAAATTCTTCTCCATCACATTGATGGAAACAAATGATATGAGGGTCTTTGGATAATTTAATGATGCTCAAAGCATAATTGCCGAGGAATTCTCTTTGATAACACTTTGTTAGACAGGGTATTTTGAATCTGGTGATCATCCACTCTCTCTTGAATATGCTTGTGAATAAGATTGGATTTTGAAAATTAAGATGATTTCAATAGAGATGATACAAATTTTGAAAGTAAATAATTAGATGAAGGATCCAAGTATGGATCACATGATTAGGGGTGTTTAAAAATATCCGAATCCAAGAATTTGAACTGAAAATCCGAAAATCCGAATTTTCGGATATCCGAAATTTCAGATACTCGAAAATTTGGATTCGGATTCGGATAGTGATTTTCAAAAGTTTCGGATATTCGGATAACCAATTATCCAAAAACTAAGAAATATATTTTTTTTTATAATTTTAAACATATTTTTATTTTAGATTGAGATTTTTTAGTGTATATTAAGACTTTTATGATATGAGTTGGTTTTTTATATTATTTTTATAATATCATATGTCTAATTATTATAAAAAAACTAAAAAACTAAAAAGTAAAAAAGTAAAAATGAATATCGGAGATCTGATTCACTATCCGTATCCGTATCCGAAATTTCGGACATACAGATAGTGATTTTCACTATCCAAAATTTTCGGATATCCGATTTTGAACACCCCTACACATGATATTAGCGAATGTCACCATCGTCCTACCTTTGTATTTAAACATAAGAGCCAGCAGCTAATGGCTCTACTTAAGAGTAGTAATCACTACAATAAATAATTCTTTTTTTTACTAAATGATTTTAACTGTTTGCAATGAAATATGATCCCCATAACCTATTGGGACGAAATTTTGACTCCAATGTTTTGTCGCTATTTCTCCGTCATATTAGGTCAATAGTTTAGTCACTATAACTGCTCGTTATAGATAACCCTATAGCGACAAATTATTGTCACTACAATATTGTTTTTAAAAATATTTCTTAAATTAAAAATAGTCTTAAATTAATGAAAATAATGCCTATTGCAACTAAGTTATTATTTATTTTATCTCAAACTATTTATAGCGACTAAATTTAGTCACAATAGATAATTATACTTTTAATTTATTTTAATATAATTTCCATATTTTATAAATAAATAAATCTACAAACTCTAGAATTACAAAAATATAAGTTATAAGCAAACTCCATTTAATTTTAATATAATTAAACAAAAAAATTAAAATATTATCATATCATTCAAATATAATAATCCAAATAAAAATAAACTAACTAATCATATTGATCATCGTCTTTTTCATCCACTTCATTAGGTTGATTGGATGAGTCTGGGAAGTTTTGTATTGTTAAATAATCATACTTGATTTATTTGTTCTTGTAAAAGTACAATTAGTTGTTGCAACTCTGCTATAACCTGATCTCGTCTTTCAAAACTGCAGGACCATTTGAAGGGTGCAAGTCAGTTTTCACAATAAGTAGAGACTTAGAACACTTAACAAATCAAATAGGAAAGTGGACAGTTTATGATGATACTAAGATAAACACAAGTAAACAAGAGACAGAAAGCTTAAGAACAAGATAATTGGTTTTCAAGAAAGATGTATACTTCTCTCAAGTTCTATTACAAGTGTTACAAAGCATACTTAAAAATACAAGAACCTGAGATACTTTATACTACATCCTACAGCCGGCCATACTTTGAAAGCCAGCTAGAAACACTAATCTAGACAACAAGATCAATGTAAAGTCAAACGGCAGATTGCCTTTTGACATGTGACTATGACATGCCATAGCTCACATCCTATTGTAATATAAAAAGGATAAAAGTACATAAAGTAGAAAGTTACAGACTCAAGACCTTAATCTACAGCTTCCTAAAGCATGGACCTTTTCACCAACTTATGTAAAGTTAGTGAGCCTGCAGAGTGGCAGCAGAAAGTTGGTCAGCTTTTCTGAAAAGTTGTTGATCACAGAGAGCATGTCTTCTCTGTCTTCGGAAGAAATCAGTCTTGTATCTTTGAGGCTTCGGAAGACTTTGTCTTCTAAGATTCGGAAGACTTCATCTTTGGCTTCGGAAGAATTGGTCTTTTGGCTTCGGAAGATTTTACACTTGTGTAATTTTCTTGTAGAATGTAAAACTTCCGAAGTAACTTCTACCATGCACAAGGTGCATGCATGCAAGAGACACCTTGACTGTTTTGAGTGCATCAGCCTCTTCTATAATCCTTACAAACTCCCGCTAGGCTGATGCTACCAAAACAGAGAAGTTCTTCAGCAGTTGATAGTCCTCATTAGGATCAGGAGCATTCCCTTCTTCATCAGCTGATCTGGATCCTTCAGACTCTCATAGAACCTTCTTATGTCAAAGACATCATGCAGAGGTAGATCAAGCATGTCCTGCTAGAGATAGACATCTTGACCACCTTGATCTCTGACAACATACCATCTGTCTGGATTTGCAACAAAAGTCCAGGACAGAATGGGTCTTTCTAATGCAAGAGGATCAACCAGAATTGGAGTTGATTGGTTATCCTCTTGTTGCACATCCTCAGGATGTTTTGACTCATCCTGAGGTGATGAGGTGGATGCCTTGGACTTCTTCTTCTTACTTTTGTCCCTTATGATGGCCATCCTCTTCCTCACTCTATACTTTAACTGAGGAGCTTGGCCTGCAGCACTAGATTGACTTTTTATGTGCTCTCCTCGGTTGGGTCCTTATTCCCCCTTTTATCAGTAGGAGGGGACTTAGAACCCTGTTGTGGGTCAAAAAATGAAGTTGGTTTAGTTGTAGCTTCAGGTTCAGGCTGTGTTATCTCTTCAACCTTCACCTTAACTTTAGGTGCAGCTAGACTTGGTGGAGAATGCAAGTCCACAAGCTGACCTTCTTTGATCTTCTGCTTGATCCTCCTGATGTGCTCATCCATTATGGATAGAGACATAGGACCAATTCTCCTTCCAGAGAACCCATACAGCTTCAAGAAGCTCACCATCTTTAGTCTGTTAGCAGACTTCTTCTCTCAGGCTCTGATGGTGGCTCTTGTTTTAGCAGCTTCCTCTCTTATTTTTCTTTTCATAGCTTTTCTTTAAGTTTGAGCCTCTTGTTCAAGCTGTTTTTGATACTCAAACTCAATGTATTCTAATGAGAGGGGATTGAGGGCTGCTACCTGATAGAGTCCTGTGGCACTCAGATAAGCAATCATCTTTTGTCTTTCTTGTTCCCTGCTTATCTAAGTTTCTTCCTCTTCAATAGCCACAGACTCCTTCTCAGGACTTTTATAAACTAGAGAGAGGACATGAGCTTTTTGTTGTCTTTTTCTTTTTCTCTCTTCTTTGATTTTAAGGAGTAGTTCTACTGCCTCAGCCTACTTCCTCTCTTTATACAGCTTCGCCAGATCATCTAGTTCTACCAAGGGAAGAGAAATGATTTCATCAATGTTGTAGTTCCTAAGTCCCAGATAATTCAATCTGGCTACCCTTAACTCATCATTCTGAGTATCAGGCCTATGGGCGGCCCTGATTGCAGCTTGCATGAAGCTTGGGACTTCTCCTGATCTTTCTCCCCTGGCCTTTCTTTTCCTCTCTCTCTCTCTTCTCCTCCTCAATCTCCTCAGGAGTCATTTTCCTTTTCCCTTTATCAATTATGGGCCTGTATGACTTAGGGTGGAGAGAGCTTTGGCCTGCAGATGGTTGTGATGAGCTTGAGCTCTGGCCAGAAAGAAGTTGTGATACACCTTCACCAGCTGTGTCACTGAGGGTACTGGGTGTAGAGGGTGAGCCTGTCTCTAGGTTCGCACGTTCTTCTGCTGGGCCTTCAACTAAGGTTTCCCCTTCGAAGCTAATCTTAGGGTCTGCCTCAATATCCAGTTGACCAACAGTTTTCCCTACTAGCCTCTGTCTATATAAAATTGCTCTTTGTCTGAATTCCCTCATAACCCATTCTTGGATCACCTCAGCTAACCTGCCAGCCTGTCTGTTTTGGCTTGGATGGATGAAAGGCAGGCTAACCAAGTTCATACCATCATGGAAACTCAGGGTCTGAAAGTTGAAGAGTTCCTACTGCCCCTGAGCCCTTGATAGCACCAATGCCATTCTTAAAGAATCATACCACCATCCCATTATTGGATTTTTAGCTAGATGGGATGGGGCAGGCATGGACATTGAAATTCCTTCCTCAAATAGTTGTTGAAGTAAGGCCTCCACATCAGTGTGAACCTGAGGAAGTTGTTGAGTCTCAACAACTACAAGTGAGGGTGGTGAGTCCTTATTGTCCATACTTATGACAAAACTCCCAACAACTACAAGTGAGGGTGGTGAGTCCTTATTGTCCATACTTATGCCAGAACTCCCAGGTTCTGTGGTTGTAAGGACTTTTTCCCCCTTTTTGGTAGCATCATCCACTTGCATAAGTGAGCTGGAGGTCAAATCCACTACTTCCACAGGTTCTTGTGGACCTGGATGAGTTTGTCGTAATGGTCTCTTAGCTAGCTTGCCCTTGAGATCGGTGATCTCAAGTTGCTGGTCATTGACCTTTTTCTGTAAGGCAATCACTTGAGATTCTAAGTGACTTACCTTGGAGACCAAAGAAGTGCACATGTCTTTTAGTTGTTGCACCTTTAGTTTCAGACTCCCTTCATCTTCAGATGAAGAATTATGGGGGGATGAGAGAGTTGGACTGATGTCTTCTCCCTCATCACCAGCATTGTATTCTTGGTTGCTGGATTTCCTCTGTCACTGACAACTTGAAGTGAAGTGTCAATGGGCTGAGCTGCCATGGTTGAGGTCTTAATGATGTAGTCACTAGCAGTAGTAAGAGCCTCTTCCATATGGACATCCTGAACTTGTTCAGGGAGATCCACCTCAGTTTGGGGTGGATGATGTGGGCTAGATATGGGAGTGACAGGAGCACTCATCTCTCCTTAAGCAGGGGTGAAGAAGAGAGACTCATGGTACTCACTAAATCTCATATCCTCATCATCATAGAATCCAAGGTTTGGGATTGGTTGGTTGAGATCTAGAGGCTGGATATGGTAACTGTCCCCTGAAGGTTGATCATTAGAGTTTTAAGACTCTGAGTGAAGGCTTAAGGCTGTTTGGGTTATGAGCTCATCAGGCTGAGCATGAGGAACCTCAGCACTGATGGTATGAGAGATGGAAGTGGTTTGCTCCTCAAGAGAAGTGGGAGCTCCAGTGTCCACTTTTTCTTGCATAGGTAGTGATATGGGGGCCTGCTCAGACTGAATAGCTTGAGCAGGGGTTCGTTTGTATTTTTTATAGTAGGTGATGGTTATTGTAGGTTGATGGGGTGGATGAGAAACAACAGGTGTGGGTTCAACACTAGCTGGTGCTGCTAGGTTGTCACCTTGAGCAATGAGCTCTAACATTTTTGGGACAAGGGCTGTTTCTACCCCAGAGAATCCCACAGATGGTTTTCTTATTATTTTAAAGATGTCGGGCTTCATCTGTCCCAATTTAAGAGTTTTACCTGTTCCCCTCAACTGTGAGCCCGGTTCACAGTTGAGAATATGCTGCACATATCTAGGAAACATGTAATACTCCAAGGAATCCAAGTTTGACAGTAAATTAAGATAAAAAAAAATGAGAATACCTGAACTTGACCCCCTGAACCAGTCCATGGACTATGAAGGACAGATCCTCAGGAATCTGGTCCCATCCTCCATGCTTGTTGGACAAGCTGTGTATGATGACACGGAGGAGGTACTTCCACTGGGAAGAAACCTTCCCTTTCCTGAAAGTTCTAACTGAGAAGTCTCCTTCATATCCCATCTGCGCAAAGTACAGTAGATTTGGGAAAGGACAAATCACCTTCTACATCATCCGGCTGAATATGGTTGTTGATGATGGCCGGAGTGACGAAGATTGTCCTCCCCTGCATTGTGGCAGACAGTGCCTTTTCCCCGTCCATGGTGACCTCTTGGCAGGTCCGCCAGAAGTCCAGCAACTGATCCTCGTAGAGAGGAGGATCAATGGTGAGGGAGGTGAAGTAGTTTGACAAAGAAAGGAAACATCAAATCTCTGAGAAAGCAGGATCTTTCTCAGAGTTCAGCAGAGCAACCTGATTGTGTTGCCTGTGTAGTTGCATGGAGAAATCAGGTTGGTTTCTGCGGTTAAGGTTAGCCATTTGAAAGAGCTTCGTCACGAAGAAAAGTAAGAACAAGGTAGGTTTTTGGATGAATTTAGGTTAGAAAAGTGTTGCAGATGATGAGAGAAAAGTGAAAGAGGGGGAAACCGTTGGGTATATATATGAAATGGATTTGAGACAAAGTTAATGCGAAAGAATAAACTTTGAAATCCGGTTGTCGGTCCCACCTCTGAAAAAGTGTCCAAAAGTAGTTTTCTTGGAAGTCGAAATCTTCCGAAGGTAATTTGGCTTCGGAAGATATTTCCAAGAGTTAAAGTTTGCTGCGGAAGAAAAAAAATACTTAGAGTATTCTTCACTTTTCAGAGATAAGTACTTTCGGAAGATAATTGTCCCTTAATATCATTTAAGTACTTAAGAAAAATTTGGCTTCGGAAGATATTTAGAAAATTTTTTCCAAAGGTAAATTGTCATAAGTAGCTAGTTGATATTAAAGACATAATTTTCTTTCGAAGGTAACTTAGTTTCTTTCGAAGAAAAAGATGTTCAAAATTCTCAAAAATCTAAGGAATATTTTCTAAAAGAAACTTCCTCCACATTAGTTAGGGGCTTATAAGGGTGATAAAATAGACAACTAGGGACACACAGATTTTAGAAATAATATTGAATTTAAGTTTAAGAAAAAGCTACTCAAAGTTTATTATCCCAATGGCTGATATAAGATACTTAAATCTTTGTTCATCAAAAGCTTTAGTGAACAGATCAGCATATTGTTCATTTGTGTGAACTTTGACTAGTTTGATTAAACCTTTTTCAAAATTATCTCTAATTAAATGATACCTGATGTTGATATGCTTGGTCCTTAAGTGCTGCACAGGATTCTCTGTAATAAAGATAGCACTATTGTTGTCTATGTGGATGGGAGTCTCCTTGAAGTTGAATCCATAGTCTAGCATCTGATTCTGAATCCAAAGTACTTGAGCACAGTAGCTTGCAGCAGCAATGTATTCAGCTTCAGCTGTTGATGCAGATGCACAGGATTGTTTCTTGCATTGCCATGAGACTATCCTTCCACCAAAAAATTGACATCCCCCTGATGTAGACTTTGCAGTCATATTGCAGCCACCATAGTCACTATCTGTATATGCATACAGATTGAAGTCAGAATTCTTTGGATACCAAATGCCAAGTAATGGAGCACCTTTGAGATATCTTAAAATTCTCTTGACAGCAACCAGATATGACATCCTGGGTTGGCTTGATATCTAGCATAGATACATGTGGCAAAAATGATATTAGGCCTACTGGCAGTAAGGTATATGAGAGACCTAATCATAGCTCTTTAGAGATGCTCATCTACACACTCCCCCTTAAGATCAGGTCTAAGGGAGTGGTTTCTTACTATGGGAGTCTTTGCAACCTTGCAGTCAGTCATGCTGAATCTTTTAAGTATGTCCTGAACATACTTTGATTGACTTATGAAGATGCCATTGTCAACCTGCTTCACTTGAATTCTTAGAAAGAAATTGAGTTCCCCCATGGCACTCATTTCAAATCTATTCTTCATCAGCTTCTTAAAGTCTTTGCAGAGCCTTGGATTAGTTGACCCAAAGATAATGTCATCTACATAAACTTGAACCAGCATCAAATCATTTCCTGTTCCTTTGATGAAGAGAATTCCATCTATAGTACCCCTTCTGTAACCATGCTGACATAGGTACTGAGATAGAGTCTCATACGACTTCCTTGGAGCTTGGTGCAACCCATATAGAGCTTTATCAAGCTTGCAGACATAATTAGGATGATCAGGATCTGCAAAACCAGGTGGTTGTTTGACATACACCTCTTCATCAATCACCCCATATAAGAAAGCACACTTGACATCAAGTTGGTAGACCTTTAAATTCTTGGATGCAGCAAAGGCTAGGAATATCCTAACAGCTTCAAGTCTTGCTACTGGAGCAAAAACATTAGTGTAATCAATTTTTTCTTCCTGAGTATACCCTTGAACAACTAGTCTTGCCTTGTTCTTGATGACAAGTCCTCTATCATCTTTCTTGTTCCTGAACACCCATTTGGTTCCTATAGTAGTCTTCCGAGGAGGAAGAGGACATAGGTTCCAAACCTTCTATCTTTTGAATTGAAGCAGTTCCTCCTGCATTGCTTCAACCCAACTTCCATCTTTCAGAGCCTCCTTAACTTTCTTTGGCTCTACTTAGGATAGAAAACAAGAGTAGAGACAAACATTTTTGTCATGGGTTTGTCCTCTTGTTCTTACCCCCAGTCAACTTCACCAATGATATTCGTGGTAGGGTGAGACTTGTGGATCCTTAGTTGAGGGATCACAGCAAGTTGGTTGGAAAGATCCAAATTTGAAAAATTTTGATCAGGCAAGGCAGATTCACCCACCACATCAGCACACTTATCAAAAGAAGCTTGATCCAATGAGTGTGTGACATCAATGATGTTGTCTTCCATGGAGTCAGCATCAAGAAATTCTTGATCACTGTCACCATTTCCACTTTCTTCTACATTTGGAACTCCTTCCTTTTGGTTCTGTGCCTCTGAGCTGGAATTTGAAGGCACTTCAGATGTATGAGCAGGATTTGTCATTATTGTGCTGATAGGAGCTCCATCTGCAGAATTAGTTACCACTGCAGCTAAAGTAGATTGACTTGAAGGTCTTCTCAGCTTAAATCTTGGATCAGGATCTTCTGTTGATAGATTACCGGTAGATCCTGAAACATTCTCACAAGACTTGTGAAAACAATTAGTAACTAAATCAAGATCAAACAGCCAATCAGGACCAGAACCTCTCACACAAGGAGTGTGTTCATTGAAAGTCACATTGGCTGACTCATCAACAATTTTGGTTCTAAGATTGTACACTCTATAAGCCTTAGCTTGAGAAGAGTATCCAATGAAGTATCCATCATCTGATTTTTCATCAAATTTGGCTATCTGATCTCTGGTATACAAGATGGTGCAAGGACATCCAAATGATCTGAGGAAACCAATGAAAGGTCTCCTTTTATGCCACAGTTTATAAGGAGTCTTACCATGAGTCTTAACTACTAAATCTTTATTCTGCACATAGCAAGCAGTGTTCACTACTTCTGTCCAGAAGGTGATAGGCAGTTTAGAGTCAGACAACATAGTTCTTGCAGCTTCAATTAGTGTCTTGTTTCTCCTCTTAGCAACACCATTTTGCTTAGGAGTCCTGGTAGCACTATATTGTCTTGAAATACCCTTTTCATCACAAAATGTATCAAGGATTTGGTTCTGAAATTCTGTTCCTTGATCGCATCATATGATCTTGACCTTGTGATCAGATTGATTCTTAATCTTCAGAATAAAATACTTCAATATCTCAGGAGTCTCATCCTTAGTTCTAAGGAAAAAGACCCAAGTGAATCTAGTGAAATCATTTGTGATCACCAAACAGTATGAGGTCCTTCCTAGACTCATTACACTGGTAGGGCCAAAAAAATCCAAATGTAACAAGTGTAGGGGAGTAGTGATGGAGTTTATTTCTTTTGGCTTGTGAGACACCTTATGCTGCTTCCCTTTCAGGCATGCAACACAATGGTCATCACTTGTAAACTCTTTCTTTGGCATTCCAGTTACCAAATCATTCTTAATTAATATATTCATATTTTTAAAGTTTACATGGCACATTCTTTTATGCCAGAGAAAAGACTCATCACTATTTTCTTTAGACAGAAAGCAAGACACTTCTCCAGAGGGAGAAGTTTCATGCAAGTCCATCTTGTACATGTTCCCTTTCCTTGGGGCTCTGAGCAGAATGTGCTCTTGAGGAATGACCACCCCGGGCTTGAGAACAATGCACTCATGCTCAGTAAAGAGCATGTTATGCTTTTGATCACAAAATTGGGATACACTCAGTAGATTGTACCCAAGCTCCTTGACAAAGTTTACCTTCTCAATACAGAGCTTACCATTTTTGACCATGTCCCTTCCAGTAATGTAACCTCCTGCATCTCCTCCAAAAACAACAGGCCCTCCATCAATCTTTTCAAAGTTTTGAAGTAGAGAGCCATTACCTATCATGTGCCTAGAACAGCCACTGTCAATGATCCACACATTCCGGTTGGTCTTTAGCTGTTCCTGCATAAAAAAAGATGATTAGTTACATTTGGAAACCCAAGCCTTGCTGGTCTTGGGCTCAGTAATATCAGCAGAAGACAATGCAATAGTAATTGATCCTATGTTCAAGCTTTGAGGATCAGTAGCTGTTGATGATGAAGAACTTTCAGTCACATGGTCTTTCTTTGTCTTCCACACCACCTTTGATAGCTTAGACTTGACCTTCAACACTTCGGAAGTTTTGACAACTTCGAAAGTTTTGGAGACTGGACCTTCGGAAGATCTTGCTTTCACTGCAGCAGGCTTCAGTGCTTCGAAAGCATTCCTTTCTTCCAAGACCAATTTTTCTTCCGATGGCAAGTTTTCACTTGTCTTCTTCTTCACCTTGGAACTTCCGAGAGGAAAAGCTTTTCCTTCAGAAGTTGGCTTCTTCTTGATCTTTTTAGAAGATTCTTTTTGATCATGTGGAATGTGCTTTTAGGATTGTAGATACAATCCTTAGCCAAATGAGAAGTACTGCCACACATGACACAGTCAAACTGCATTCTTCTGGAAGCCTTCTTTTGAGAGCAAGACTGATCTTGATCACTTTCCACTTCCTTCTTCTTCTTCTTCACAGATGAAGTAGCAAGTCTTTTAGAGACAGACTTGCTGCTGGATGTGGATGGTTTAGATTGTGCAGCAGTGGTACACAACAAAACAGCCTTCTTCTTGTTGTTGTTGGGATGAGGTTGACAAGAACTAGAACCCCTGGTACTAGGATTCATAGTTGAGTCTTTAGCTTTTACCACTTCAAATCCTACAGAGATGAACACTTGTTTCTGCTTAGAGTTGAAAGTGGCCTTGATCTCTTGAGCTTTCTTGGACTTTCTCTTTGCTCTTCTAATCAAGTTCTTCCTCTTGGACTTTGACAACCCAACAGAATTCCTCTCCTCTAGAGTAGTGACCCTTCTTAGGATGATCTTCTTCACTCTTCTCAGATTCATCCTTCACTATCTCCTCTTCATCATCTTCACTCTTAGGGTCTATGAGTGGAAGCAAATCTTCACAAGTTCCACACCTTGGAGATCTTACTGATAGGAAGGAGTGTGGAGGAGCTATCTCAGTAGATCCTAGTCCCTGCTTATTCTGATAACACACTTTGGCATGCAGAGATGAGGATATCATGTTCTTGAAGGTCTCTTCTTCAAGAATACACTTTTCTGCCCTGGCTTTGCTGATCACAAGCTTAGCCTAGCATTTAGTTAACTTAGTGATGAGATCTTTAATCTGAGTCCTGTAGTTGGTGTGTTCATGTTTGAGAGTTGAAATGGTTTTCTCTAAATCTTCTATTTTTAGTTTATATCTATTTTCAGCTCTTTTGAAATCAGATTTTAAGATATTTAAGGACTCAAGGTCAGATCTCATTTTTAAGTTATAGGACCTGTATCTATTAACTTTAGCAATACATTCAGGAGTACAAAGATGTTCCAATACCTTGGCTTCATCATAATCAGCCATCAGTGCTTGGTTTGGAGATGCATCCTCAACTTGAAAGCTCCAGTCAAAACCTTCTTCTTCAATAGCAACTGCAGCTTGCTGCTTTGGCTTCTCATTCTGGTTGACTCCTTTAGTGTAGTTTGGTCTGGCTTATACTTGGCCACCATTTGTTCTAGGTGCCTTGCACTCCCTCGCAAAGTGTCCCATTTGGTTGCAGTCGAAACACTTCACCTTACTTTTGTCCAGTCCAAACTTTCCACTTGCTGCATTACTAGGAAACTTCCTCCCTGTTCGCTTGTAGAACTTCTTGGCTCTGTGAGTGAGAAGAGCCATTTACTGGACTATCTCCATGTGCTCCATATCATAAGTCCAGGTCTTCAAGGATGAAGAGAAAGCTGCCTGAACTCTCATCAGCAGACATAAAAGCAAGGGAAGAGCTTGTCTCTTGGAATGGACTTCCTTGGATGTAGCTCTCCCTTGGTGTCTTAGGGAAGGTGATGAAAGGACCCTTTTGTGAGTTGTTAGGGTAGCAGATAAGATGATGCTGTGGTTCTCTGCAATCCCTTTCAACCACATGAAGGGCTGAACCCTGCTGATTGCTGGAGTTACGATATGGATTTTGCATGTTCATCTTCATCTGGTAGCCACCGAGGATACCATACAACTCTATAAGAGTGAGAGTCTTAAGGTTCTCAGTCCTCTTGAAGACAACACAGTAGTGAGTCCACTGTCTGGGAAGAGAGGACATGAACTTCCTCATAATGTCCCTGTTCTCAAGAGTTACTCCAACATCCATTAGAGTATCCATAATCTCAACATAAGTATTGCTGAGTCATGGTTTCACCTGTCTTGTAGGTGAAATTCTCAAACTGCTGCTTCAAGAGGTCCTTTTTGTTCTCCTTTGCTTCAGTGGACCCCTCATACATGAGCTTTAGTGCATCCCATAACTGCTTGGTAATTTTACACTTCTTGAAGCACGTGTAGATAGAGTTGGGAAGACCAGTTTGGAGGGCAGTCATGGCCTTCTGATCAATATCTATCTTCTTCAAAATAGTCAGCCACCTCTTTTGGGATCATGCCACCTCCAGCAGCAGCTAAAGAGGTGCATAGAATGTAAGGTCTTGAGACTTGATGAAGCCTTCCATTCTTTGACACCAAGTATCAAAGTCTTTAGGAGTGATCAGTGGGGACTTTGTCATAGTGCCAGTTTCCATATCAGCCTTTGAAAGAGCTGCCATTTGAGTTGTTAAGTATTTTGTGAAAAACTGAGAGATCTAAGATGGTGAGATCTTACAATCAAGAGCCTGGAAAGCTCTGATACCAATTGTAGGACCGTTTGAAGGGTGCAAGTCAGTTTTCACAATAAGGAGAGACTTAGAACACTTAACAGATCAAATAGGGAACTGGACAGTTTATGATGATACTAAGATAAACACAAGTAAACAAGAGACAGAAAGTTTAAGAACAAGATAATTGGTTTTCAAAGAAGATGTATATTGCTCTCAAGTTCTATTACAAGTGTTACAAAGCATACTTAAAAATACAAGAACCTGAGATACTTTATACAACATCCTACAGCCGGCCATACTTTAAAGGCCAGTTGAAAACACTAATCTAGACAACAAGATCAATGTAAAGTCAAAAGGCAGATTGCTTTTTGACATGTGACTATGACATGCCATAGCTCACATCCTATTGTAATACAAAAAGGATACAAGTACATAAAGTAGAAAGTTACAAACTCAAGACCTTAATCTACAGCTTCCTAAAGCTTGGACCTTTTCACCAACTTGTGTAAAGTTAGTGAGCCTTCACAGTGGCAGCGAAAAGTTGGTTAGCTTTTCTAAAAAGTTGTTGATCACAGAGAGCATGTCTTCTCTGTCTTCGGAAGAAATCAGTCTTCTATCTTTGAGGCTTCGGAAGACTTTGTCTTCTAAGCTTCGGAAGACTTCATCTTTGGCTTCGGAAGAATTGGTGTTTTGGCTTCGAAAGATTTTACACTTGTGTAATTTTCTTGTAGAGTGTAAAACTTCCGAAGTAACTTCTACCATGCACAAGGTGCATGCATGCGGGAGACACCTTGACTGTTTTGAGTGCATCAGCCTCTTCTATAATCCTTACAAAAACATCTATTCGCTTGTCAATCCTTTTCATCCCTATTTACATTGGGGAACACATCAAAAATTGCGGTTCAACGTTCGACCAGTGCCTTATAGCTGAAAACCTAAAGCTTCTTTAAGACATAAAAGCTCATCCACGGAAGTCTGGTCTATACCCCAGCTTGACACTTATTTATTGCATTAAACAATAGAATATACACTAGATGTTTTAGTAAAATTCCACACCCTAATTATTGTAAAATTGATAACCAACCTGCTGCAAATAATAAATAGTAACATACTTAACTTCAATGACATAATCCCAGATGCTATAACTTAATACATCAAACTAAAAGTTTAATTAGGTTAAAATGATCAAAATCCACTTTAATAAACTTTATACATCTAACCGAAAGTTTGAACCGATCAAAACAACACAAAAGTCACTTTATAACATAATGCATTCAATTACAAGTTTAAACGGGTGAAAACGACCCCCAAACACACTATTATAAAATTAATACATCCAACTAAAAGTTTAAATGTGTCAAAATGGCTCAACCCCAATTTAATATATTTAATAGATCCAACTGAAAGTTTAAAAGTGTCAAAACAACTAAAACTCACTTTAATAAACTTAATGCATCCAACTAAAAGTTTAAACGGGTCAAAAAGTACCCAAACCCACTCTTGTAAACTTAATACATCCTACTAACAGTTTAAACAGGTCAAAACAACACAAACCTACTATAATAAACTTAATAAATACAACTAAAAGTTTAAACGGGATCAAAACGACCAAACCCATTTTACTAAACTTAATACCTCCAACTTTTAGTTTAAGTTGTGCAAAATGACCGAAAACCCACTTTAATAAACTTAATGCATCTAACCTTTAGTTTAAACAAGTTAAAAAGATCCAAACTTAATACATCCGAGTAAAAGTTTAAACAGGTCAAAACGACCCAAACTAACTTTAATAAACATAACACATCCAACCAAAAGTTAAAACGGGTCAAACTGATCCAAACCCAATTTAATAAACATAGTGCATCTGGCTTTTAGTTTTAACGGGTCAAAAATATTCAAACCCATCTTAATAAACTTAATACATCCATGTAAATGTTTTAACGGATTAAAATGACACAAACCCACTTCAATAACGTTAATACATCCAATGAAAATTTAAATATGCTTGTTAAAATTACCCAAATCCACTTTAATAAACTTAATACATCCAACTAGAAATTTAAATAGGTCAAAACAACCCAAGCCTTATTTAATAACTTTAACACATCAAACTTTTAGTTTAAATGGGCCTAAACAACCCAAACACAAATTAATAAACTTAATACATCGAATTAAAAGTTTAAACGGATCATAAAGACCCAAACTCACTTTACTAAACTTAATACATCCTACTAAAAGTTTAAACAGGTCAAAACAACCCAAACCCACAAAATTTTCCTAAAGTCATTTGCTTGCCCAAGTTTTAGCAGCATTGTCGTTATATTAACACATGAAACAAAAAAGTTAGAAACTTTATAAGGTACTTAATATTAAGACCTATATATAACTAGAACAAGTAATTAAATTACACAACTAGTAACAATCCCATGAGAATGGCCATGAGGTGGGTTGTTCCTCCATCTTCGTTGTGTGAGCTAGCAACATTTGCCATGTCTATAACAAAAAAAAACTAAAAATAATCTTTGCATTTAATAAGTAATAGAATAATGTGTTATGTAGATATAATAAGCAAAATAATAAAAATATGATTTGTCGTAATCTTCACTACAATAACACCTGTCTACGATATCATCTTCTTCATCTTCATCAGAATCATCATTAATTGTGTCATTCTCATATGAGCTGTATGTATCTTTATCATCATCTTCTTCTACTTCATCAATAAAAGCTTCATCATCAACAATAGGAGTAATAAGACTTGGGTCAACACCTTTGCTTAAAGTGGTCGTCACAGGCAAGAAGCCTCAACAACCAGGTTACAAGGATATAGTTTAGGACCTTGTTAGTCATCTATCTTATCATCAATAAATCAAGCATCCGATTTACCAACTTTACGGCATGATTTGACAACCAAGTTGTTATAAGATGATTAAGTGTCATGCAACACACTTATCTCATTAACAACACTTATACTAGGATGATCACAAATTTCTCGATGGTATACCTCCTCCAAAACCCTCCAATTGTCGGTGGTTCGAGAAGGATCTTGGAGATATAATACTTGTTTAGCTTGTGTGGCTAAAATGTAGTGATGAAAATCATACCATTCACTTGTAGGATAAATTTTGTGGATATCATTAATAATAATGATATTCCTTTTTTAATTGATTGTCCTTTACCGGACGTGTTGAATCATAATGAAATAGTACAATCAAGTAACCATATATATATGTTAACTATATAATCTCCTCTAGTTGATGATAATATGGAATACCATCTTCTCCTATTTAAACACCATCATTATTCCAAGTAGTGCGCCAAACATAATGACTGTGTACCACAATGACTGTGTACCACAAATATAACACTGTTGACCATGCAAGCAGTGTAAAAATATACATTCAAAGGCCTATGTGCCAATGTCTTTAATTTGCTGTTGCATTCTAAATACATATATGTTAATGATGATGATGATGATGATGATGATGATGATGATGATGATTTACTTGCTTTATATCAAAACCATGATGAAAATTATGGTTTCGTATAATGTCTGATATGTTCAAACTCAAATTTACTAGATAAAAGAAGTAAAGACTTAATTAGTTTATCATAATAGCTAAAATAAAAATAAAAAAATTCAAAAACTTACAATTTGTAGACATTAATTTCATCATGTGTATTCAGTACAAACCATTCCAATGACTTTCTTGCCTTTTTTGAAAGTGATACAATTATGTTATTAGCACTCAGTGTACATTATGTTGAAAAACGTTGAACTACCTCTTAGAAATACTAACATCTATTTCTATCTGGACGGTTGAATTTAGTTTGTATACCCTTAAGATACATTGTGTAGAATGTTAATGCTTCATCTGCATCATACCCGTTTGCCATTCAGCCTTTAGGACTGGCTTTATTTCTAACATGTGCTTTCAGCTTTTTCATGTATATTTCAAAAGAATACATCCATTTTATATATTTAGGTTCACCAAAAATAGCTTATTCTAGTAAATAAAAAACTAGATGAACCATTATGTTAAAATTACAAGAGGATATATCAAATTCAATTGCATTATTTTGTGACCACTTCCTTATTTCCTTTATCCATCTTTCACCTCTAAATATCATGTATAATTTTTTTAAAAAGTGTGCAAAGATCAATTATTGATATTGAAACATTCACGAGAGAACATGCTTGGACCTTGCTGGTAGAAATCGTTGCATGAGAATGATATAATCATGAGACTTTAAGTTGATTATATTGAAACCATTAGAAAGCACCTTATTTTTAAAGTTTTAACCATAAACATCTGGTAGTTTCACTTCCCTAATAAACTTACAAAAACATTTTCAATCACTCGGTGTGAAGCAGTAAACAGCATGTGGTTGGAAGACCATATTGTTTTTCTTGTTAGCCGTTAATTTTGTCAAATACCTATCATTTCTAGGTCTTGTTTTGCTTTAGGTGTGTCTTGTGATTTATTATTCATTAAAAAAGTACTGAACAAGCTCTAACTTACATTTCCTCAACTTCATAACATCAAGATTGTCTTAAAAGTAGAGAAGACTAATAATCTAGCCAAAAAAGATACTTCATTTGGACCAATTCAACTCAATTCTAATGTAACATATTTTCTTTTCATACCTTCATGGATTAGGAAGACTTTGTAATTGTTTTGATATTAATGCCTTAGTTAATGGTTTAGGAGGAGCTTTGGTCTTTTTTTTGTCATTAAACAATAGATATTTTCTCCATTTATGATTTGGCCAAAAAAAGTTTGTGACTAACATAAGCTATCTTATTAATTATAAGGCAAGAGGGTGTGTCTATGTTACAAATAGGGCATGCTTTATAAACTTGGCCACTTCATCCAAAGAAGCTGCTACAAGTAGGATAACCGTTAATAGTCTGTAATAGTGCCGCACGCATTCTAAATACAATTTCACTTTATGCATCTCCTACCTGGACTCTATCAGCCCACAACATTTTCAATTAATCCACCAAAGACCTTAGGAAAACATCAATGTCCTTTCAAGATGATTTAGGACCAGAAATTAGCAAAGTTAACACAAGGAGGGATTCTTCACACAAAACCACGATGGTGTATTATATATTGTCAACACCACTAGCAATATAATATAACTCTGACTCATGTTACCGCATGAATTAAAGCCATTTTCACCCAAACCGAAATGAACACTCCTTGGTTCTTGCGTAAAATGAGGATATCTTTTGTCGAACTCTTGCCCTGCTTTTCAGTCAACCAAATGACGTATCATACCATACGTTGAGCGTCTGGTATTATGCCAAATAATATTTTTTGCTGTAAATCTAGTAATATTCTTTCATCGAAGCTGAGAAGTTAAAGGAAAGTAACGTAACACTTTTTGTGGTACTTTCTTTCCTTTAGTGTTTTTATCAATGCATCTACTCTTCTTACAAACTGGTTAATTTTATAGCAAGGAATTCTCTTTCTAAAATATAGCATAGTTATTAATACAAGCATGGATCGATTCATATCCTAAGCCAATCTTTCTCACCTTTTTTTTAGTTTCATAGTACAAGGCTGGAATATGATTTTCTTTTGATAATGGATCTTTAAAAAAATCTATAAGCCGGTTAAATAACTATCCGTCCATTTTTGATAAATTTAATATGCATAAATATTGCTAAGAAGTTTCACGAAGACAATCAACTACAACTAGGATGTAACTCGATACTACGCTCTTTAAATAATGCATCAAATTCCGAATCTAACATATTTTCTTTATCAATATTTTTTTATTTATATTTTGTTTTATCATAAGAACATCAATCATATCAAATATCTCATTATTTATTATTGAAATGCATGTGTCTGGATCCTAAAAAGGATCCCGTCTTGGAAGCATTAGGATAATTTCTCCCCAAGAAAAACTCATGTAGTATATGATTGTAGAAATATACAATCATGTACATAGGCATAAATCGTAGGCAAATCCTGAAGTTATCGATTCTAATTGGCACAACTTCTACACGAGCAATATGCTATGCCTTCACTATTCATATGATTCTTGGTAATCTCCATAAAGCTGTGAAGACCATATAAGAATTTTAGACATCTTTGATTTCGTATTGTAATCAAACTTTTATCAATTGTCATAACTGTTGTAATATTGAGATTTAGACTAAGAATTGAATCTTGCAAGCTAAAACACACCTTTTATCTGTAAAATATACACAAACATGCACATATACATATAATAAATGATACAGCGAATGTATACGATATGTGTTGGTGCTCTAAGGCGATAGATCCTAACCCACTTTTTGAATATTATACCTCATATGTGTAAATTTTAACGAGTTGACCGTTAAAAAAATCTACAACATTTCCTACTAACGCCTCAAGTATGCGGATTAGCCGTAAACTTGAAAGAGTTTAAGGGAAATGTTATGAGTATTTTTAATAGTCAACCTCTTAAAATGTATAAACATTCAAATGATATATGATATTAAAAAAGAAATCCCAAAGGAGATAATCTAAAATTTATCTCTAGTAGATTAGTTTCAGACGGATTTACTTTAAAGGGTTATTCTAATTAAACATACATGTATACACATAAATAAACATCGCATCGTTATTCAAAACTTAAATTTATACATTTGTATCATTTACATTTAATACAACACAAAACTTACAAATATGATATTAACCATATCTAACCTTGCACATACTATAACTTAGATCCTTTGTTAGTCGAAAAACATGTGTAATTATTGATTACAACATGTAATCTATTCCAAACATTTACATATTAAGTTTATTTATTGAAAATATTCAAAAGTTATGACATTTGTATCATGTACTTTTTATACATACAAAACTTCACAAATATGTTATTAGCCACATCAAACCTTACACATACTATAATTAAAAGGAAATTTTATATATAAATATAAATGAAATAAAATGAGTTCAAAATCACAACTTAAAGAGAACAACTCAAGGAACATAAGACCATCACCAATGGTTAAATCAAAAAACACTAAAAAACATGCCTCGTCAGCGGCCACATCAGAAAACCACTCATTCTTCAAAAACCACAAAAACCTCTCCAATAGTAAAACTTAAAAACATATAAAAAACATTGTCACATCATCATCAACTTTTACGTTTATTTTCAATTACCAATCTTATATATTAATATAAAATATAAATGAAATATTTATTTGTATTTTGTTGGATGAAAATTTTAAAATTTTAAAATATAAAAGTTAAATACTTTTTTAGAGAGAAATTTTAAAATTTTAAAAACTTGAAACTAAATATAGCCTTATGTGTATGTTATTATTTTTTGAAAATTTAAATCAATTAAAATTGATAAACTAAATATTTTATTAATATAAATATATTATTTTCTTTTTTTTTAATATTATAACCCAACCCCTGGCCCACCCCCCCTAAAATTGTCGGATGCTTTTTGGTGTTCATTTTCATAAACTTCTACTTTCAAAAACAAACCTCACAATGGAGAGGTGTCATCCATCTGGATTTTTTACTCTAAAAACATCTAAAAATGAATCTATTGGAGATGCTTTAAGAACCTATTTCAACAATGGATTATACATCACCTACAAATAACTTTATTTAACTCTAAAAAAAGTATTATATGTAGATGACTAACAATTATTAACATTAATGTTGTACGCGGAGAAACATACTTGAATGTTTAGGTGATAAAAAGCTTCAATATTTGCAATAACACCAACACCACCAATTTACCCACAAAATGCCCTAAAAAGATGCATTGGCGTAGCTCGCGGAGATTAGGCTAGACCACCCCTAACCACTGCAGGATATCATGCATCGAAGAAAGGAGGGGGACAACATACAAACACACGGAACTGCGGGGAACTGCGAAGGGGAACCGAGGGATAGAGGGCTGCTAGAAAAAAGCAAGGAACCGAGGGGGAGGGGGCTGTTTTATTAAAAAACACGGAGAACTGAGGCTAAACTACGTAGAAGGTTTTTTTAAGGATTTGAAGACTGATCGATGGGTCTGGAATTATTATACAAGTGAAAAAACTCCTTGACCTATGGCGACCAAATTTTGTTAATATACCCTTTATTGAAAAGATTTTAATTTTTCATTCATCTTAACATATGCTTTATAAAAAGGGAAAAAAATATTTTTAACTATAGAGACAAACTTTTGTCAACATTTTCACAAGCCGGCCAACTTTTCCCTCCAATTTGCCAAAACCTTTAGAGAAGAAACTTTGTTGCTATAGGGTCTTGAAAGCAAAAAAAATTGAAAAACTCCATCCCTAAAAGCGTCGACGCAATAGGTGTAACTATAGAGACGAAATAATTCCGTCCCTAAAAGTGTCGCCGCGATTCATCTGTTTTTTATAGTGTATGTTTGGCATGAAATAACTATTAACAACGGTCATATGTAATTCTTTACTTTAAACATCATATGTCGTTCTACACTTTAAACACCATTTATCCGATTTAATCATAAAAACTATCCTGAATAATTAGGCAAGTACACATAATACATAAATATATAAGTAAACCTAATCTAATATTTATAAATTATAAGTCTAATATAGAATAGGAGAAATATATTAGTTCATGCTTCTTCACATACATAAAAATATAAGTAAACCTAATCTAATATTTATAATAATGCTCTCAATTGCCTGATATGCAGAGAAGATCCCTAGAGGCTGAATGGACTTTTTCGGTTGTGGGCTTTCTTCGTATTGTCAGGTTGTTATTGTCAATAAACCTTTCGTATTCAAGAAAAAGAGAGGACCACAGGGAGACATTGATGTGATATAATCAATCTATAAGTTCAAAGTCTACTGCTATGAATATTTATACACATTTCATGGACGAATATAGAGATGGGGCCGGCAATTTGTTTAGACTATAGAACATTAGAGTTGAGATCGTGACAATTTTGAACACAATAAGAAGAGACCAATCCAAGCATTTCAGTCAATGAAATGCATGGATATTTTGTAAATTCATTAGGATAATGCTTGCCATTTACTAATCCACATTTAGAATGGTCGTCGCAATTTTTTTTATCTAATCTCAATTTGCTCATATATAATTCTTTGCAACTTTAGAAGCAAAAGTTGCTTTTTCGCTCAATGATCTGTTAGATCTTTCTATTAAACTCAGTGGCTATGGTTCAAATCCAGAAATCGCAACCCCTCTTCTTTCTGGCTTTGATTTATTTTTTCCCACTTTTTTAATTCTTTCTATCAAATTAAATTCCTTGCAAATTTAAAATATAACTTTATCCTTGTCTTATTGGCAAGCCTATGCTTTTATTGAATCCGATGATTCGTGTTTGACTCAAGGGGGTGACAAACCATATTACTTTTTCACTTGATTTTTATTTCTTTTTGTTTTTGTTTTTTTTTTGAATTACTTATTATTTTTTTTCTCTTTAACTTCTTCAGTGAATTTATGTTTTTAATGTTAACTCATGTTTGCGTCACAACATGTAAGACATAATACTATTTTTATTTATGTTTTGATTTCGAGAATTGAGTCGCCGTAACATTATATTTTTCTTTCATGTGCTCAACCATGTAAAACCGTCGTAATGCGCACAGCGTGATTCACAAAAGCGCCGCATTGCGTAGGCTTAATTTCTAGTTTAATGTTCAAATGGCATAAATTTAGTTGTTTTCTTTAAATTTATGTGGTGTCTTTTGTTTATGAATAACCGTTTGAATCATGAAACTTTAACACCGTAAAATAGTTAGATATCATTCTTTTAAATGGTGATTACAATGTTTAGAGTTTAGACTAAAACAGTAAATGTCTAACTAGACCCTTGAGCTCATCCCTAATATAATACTAAATCCTATGCATTTCAATAATTTCTTGTCGTAAGAGCAAGAGGAAATCAGACGCTCAGATAGAAAAACAAGAAACAAAAATAATAAAGAAACTTCAAAATTAGTTTCCATCTCGGTCCTTCACTTGTAAGTCCATAATATGTCAAAATCAAAATCTTTTAGGAAAAAGAATCCATTGTCCAAGGGGCTCGCAAAAGTGCATAAGGCAGACTATAGTCCTGCAAGCTGTGCAAGAGAATACCGCAGTCCTAAAGGAGCGGCATGAAACATTTGGTAGAATTACTTTGGTTTAGTTTCTTTAACGACTTCCTTTGGTTTTGATTCTTGATTTCCAGAATGATAAACTTGATCTGCTAGCCCAATCAAGCGGCGGTTCAATTTGTTGGCCATGGCGAGGCGGAAGAGGAAAGAAAGACCATTGGAGAGAAAATGAAGTAACTCAACAACCAATGACCGTCGTTGTGCGATGGTCTCTTGGATACGTAGATCAAGAGATGGCAAAGGTCGGTGAATGTGATTTGATCAAGAAAAAAATTGTAAACCAATTGATGGGATTAATTCCACAACCGTTAAAAAGCTATTACTGTGCCACATGAGTAGTCAAATTTTACTTTTTATTTTAACTAAGGTAATGTTATAAGCCTTTAAGGGGTTTGGTTGTAGTCACTAATACTGTATTGCTAACATATGAACCTTAATCAGGTCGATGTGTGACACTATCTTTTTTGGATAGGACACGTGATGTTAACTTAGACATCTCTACTCCTTGCTTAGATAAGCTCAAGTTATACCATATATTGTTAATTAATTGACGGTTTATTTGGTCAATATAGCTTTGTTATTCAGGAAAAAGAGAGGAGAGAGACGTTGTGAAGTAATTCAATTCTTAAGTAAAAGTCAAATACTATGACCATTCACAGCAGTTTCTAGGAAGGAAATTGAGATGATGACAGCAATTTCATTAAACTACGTTGCAGGGAACTAATTAAGATGGTGACAATTTAAAGAAAAATAATAATAGACCAATCCTTGCACTTCAAATCGTCAACGCAAAATAAGAATTATATATGTACGCACACATAATGCACATATATGTGTGTATGTGTAACACCCGGCCTCTCGTACCATCAATATTGTCCGTTTTGCTCACGAGGAGCTCACGGATTTTCTTTTGGTTGCCCGGGTGAAAACTTCCCAGGGAGGTCACCCATCCCTGGATTGCTCCCACCTGAGCACGCTTAACTGTGGAGTTCTCCTCTCATACACAACCAATACGCCCAAAACGCGTTGGTGATATTAGAGGCAGAACATTCCTTATAAACCAGAAATCTCAACTGTACACGGCCTATGTGAGATTCGCCTAGAGTGTTACAAACACCTCCCTTTTGGACTCATCGTCCTCGATGAGGTTTGCCCCACCATCCCCATCAGGGATGTGGGATTCGCCTAAGGTGTCCATCTGAACACCCCCGGGGACTCACCATCCTTGATGAGGTTTGCCCCACCATCCCGAACAGCACAGGAGTAGCTCTGATATCATTATGTAACACCCGGCCTCTCGTACCACCAATATTGTCCGCTTTGCCCACGAGGAGCTCACGGATTTGCTTTTGGTTGCCCGGGTGAAAACTTCCCAGTGAGGTCACCCATCCCTGGATTGCTCCCACCTGAGCACGCTTAACTGTGGAGTTCTCCTCTCATCCACAGCCAATACGCCCAAAACGCGTTGGTGATATTAGAGGCAGAACATTCCTTATGAACCAGAAATATCTCCTGTACACGATCGATGTGGGATTCGCCTAGAGTGTTACAGTATATGTGTGTGAAGTTTAGAGTACAAAGTGGTTATTTCGTGCGAAACATATGATGTAATGGTGATATTATCACGCAAGAAAAATTATATCTACGTGAAATTATGAAAAGTAGATAGAATTATCGCAAAAAATGCATCCTGCATGATAATTTTATCATTTCAGTACTAGCGTCACATTTATTTAATTGTATATTTACTATTTGGTCTCTTACTTTAGTGATTGAATCATGAAATTAGTTTATCTATATTTGATTACTTTATAATTTAAAAATTCATTTTCATAGAAGTGATTGAATCCAGAAATTAGTTTAACTTTGTTCCGTTGTCTTATAATTAAAAAAATCAGTATTTATAGCAGCCAAAGTGTAACATATTTACTTTTATGTAATGATAAAATATTTTAGACATAATATTTGGGTGATATTTATATACAATCAAATCTGAAAAACCATAAATGATGTGTACACTTTTTTCTTTATATTTAGAAAAAAGAATAAGCCGATCTTCATTTATACGTGATATCATTTACGTAATTGCGACTTGAATTTATTTAGATAAAAATAATCTGTCTACTATAATAAAAAAGTAAATGAGAGAATACGTGGTAACACTACATATATTTATTTTTATTAAATTTTTCCCGCTTCTCTAATGTTTAATAGTTACTATAATTATTAATAATATTACTTAATTTCATTGTTAGTCAAAAAATAATTTTCAATAAATTTAAAAAAGTTTTTTTTTGTTAATGTTATTATAAAGAAACTAATTTTTATAAAATAAGAGATTTTTTAAAACTTAAAAATAAAAAATATTTTTAGTTTTTTTTTTAAAAAAATATTTTTAGATTATTTTTTTTAAAGTAAAATATTTAAAAAAAATTAAAATAGAGAGTTATAATAATGAAATTTAATAAAATGTTTTGTTTGAAACAAAATGTTTAGTTTTCTCTAGACAAAAAAATTTAAAAGTTTGATATTATTTTTTTATTACTTATATTTTTACTCATATGTATTTTCATTTATAACTTATATTAAAATATCATTTTATATTGATAAAATTTTATTTTGTTTATTCAACACTTACCATGTAATACACAAGATACTAAAACTAGTAAATTATAAAACAATCTTATAACTGCAAGTAAACCGATAACACAAAATTCTATATATTATCCTTATTATGTAAAAAAAAAATTACAAAAAAGCCTTAAAATACCAGATAGCAAAACAGATAGGACCCCAATAAATAAATCCCTCTTAGGCGATGGTGATTGCTCAATTTCATATTTTACGAGCTCTTACTAATAATTAATAAAAGGTAGCGTCAGTACGTCAGTATGTGGAAAGTAGTTACTATCAAATAATATAATTTTCGAAAATTGAATTTTATTAATTCAAACTATTAACTATTGGTTAATATAAAAATAATAATATGAGCAGTATTAATTAATCATAACTTTTGATATTGTTAATAATAATAATTTCGTAAACTGTTCGTTAACTTCGTTAATTTTTAATAACGTATCACGTAACGTGACTTGTAAAGTGATGTATAACTTTGTTACTATTTAAAAATATATATATATATGTGTTACACAATTTTTTATTTAAAAGATTACTTTTTGAAGTTATTTAACATCACCATTTTGCACCGGTTGAGTGGCTTGCATACAAAAAGACGTAAAAACTAAGCGGTATATTTATATTTTTTATTTTAATTATATAATGCGTCAAGTTACATTACATGTCACGAGCAACGTTACGTGTCATGTCATCAAACAATTAAACAGAGTTAATGAATAGTTGGACGGGGACCGTTATTGATCAAATTATTAGTTATTATTAATATTAACAATAGTTAATAGTTTGAATCGTTAAAATTAAATTTTCACATATATATTTATATATATGTTTGTTAATATTAATACAAGTTATCACTTTTCCGGATAATATTATACTATTCTCTTGAAGACCCATCGATGTTAGAAAAAATGTATTATTTATTAAAGTTCTTCCTTCCCTATTATCCTATATATGTGTATGTCCAAAGTAGAATTGTGACTACCAAAATAAGCATAGCAGCCTTTGTCTGACCCTTGAATTATGTTCTTTTCACTTCTTTTCCTTTGTATACCAGTTCTGATAACCACAGCCAATGCAGCTGAATTTATAACACAATATTGTGAACTAAACACCACCAGCCACACAACAAACACCGATTATTACTCAAATGTCATGAATGTCCTTGAGTCACTTGCTTCAGATACCAGTGTCAGGGACCAGCAATTCATGAACAAGAGTCGTGGAACTAGTCAAAGGGACATGGCCTATGGCCTGTACCTTTGTCGCGCTGATGTTGTTGTCCCAAATGAATGTCGTAATTGTTTGCTCGAAGCTCGTGAAGATATAAACAAAACATGCCCATTGTCGAAAGCAGCAGTGTTATGGAGGGACAATTGCATGCTACGTTACGCCAACTATTCAATGTTCGCGACGTTGAACTCTGAGACTTTTGTCCCTGAGTGCAACAAAGTTAATATTTCTGATCAGCCCATAGAGCAAAATGAGTTTTGGCAACTTGCTAGGAAATTGACAGTTCGATTAGCAAATGAGGCGTCATCTCATCCGCAAAAGATGTATGCATATGATGAGATATCCTACAACGGCAGCGTTAAGATCTATGGATATGTCCAGTGCACGCCGGATTTATCAGATTCTGATTGTAATAAATGTCTTCAAGTGAGTATAGATCGTTTGCAGCAGTACTGTTATGGGAGAGAAGGAGCGCGCGTGTTGGCCGCGAGTTGCAATGTTAGATTTGAGATCTATAAGTTTTTACTATTCTCAAACACCTCATCAGATAATTCCTCATCGGATAATTCAGGTTAAAATCGAGTTCATATGGCAGGTCCTTTAATTCAGATTATTTGTGCATCACAATATATTTTGCATTTAATTTCATGATGCTACTAAGAATTTTCATGAGTTCAATAGATTTTTTGCATGACCATACAAAATTACATTACGCGTTTGACTGGTTTTTCTAGCTTTCTTCGAGGACGTTTCCATCGCTAAAAGTCAATTTTCCAAAAGTAATGAGTCTAATTTATTGATTGAAGAATATTTTTCATAATGTTTTCAGGGTCAAACTTGTTGGCTTCATCACTCCGACTGATTAGATCGGATTTAAGAACCGGATACATTAAAAATATAGTCTTCCTTATGCTAATGACCTTTTTTATATGTTGATGGAACATCACTTCAATGTAGTCAAATGAAGTTTGGATTCTAGATCCGGCTACTTAATATATAACCGAACCATTACCGACTCAGGTTTCTGGTCCAACCAGTTCGTTCCAGTCCGGTCAAACATTGTTATTTAAGATCCAAATGAAAAGTTTCCTTAAAAAGTTATATCTTTTACATACATGCAGGACAAAAAAATGGCTCCTCAAAAAATATTGCAGCAATTGTGGCTCCAATTGTAGTTGGTGTTCTTTTGGTCATTGTAGTAATACGCTACTTCATCATAAGGAAGAAACAATGTCCTCCCGTTACAAGTAGTGATTTAAATTATGAAACTGGTAAGTACATAACGTATTCATGAAAATTAGAATAGCATAAATAGTTTCGTAAATGTTTCATTACGTTTTCATTTTGTTGGATAAAATATAGATGAAAATCAAATGATAACCGAGGACTCCTTACAATTCGAATTGCGTACAATTGAAGAGGCCACAAACAGTTTCTCAATAGAGAATAAAATAGGTGAGGGTGGGTTTGGTGTAGTATACAAGGTAAACAATATTGTTTTAACTTATGCTATCGAGCTTGTGTAAGAGAAATGTAATATATAAGTCCATATGTTAATTGGCAGGGTATTCTTGCTAATGGGCAAGAAATAGCTGTGAAGCGGCTATCGAAAGGTTCGGCTCAAGGCACATTAGAGTTCAAGAACGAGGTTGTGTTACTAGCCAAGCTTCAGCATAGAAATCTGGTCAGACTTTTAGGCTTTTGCCTTCATGCTGAGGAGAAGATCCTGATTTATGAATATGTTCCGAACCATAGCCTTAACTTCTTTATATTTGGTTAGTCTCCAAACCTATAGATTAATTCTTCCAAAGGGAGCTACTGGTTTATATACACTAAAGGAAAAATGCACTGCAAAAGGGAAAATATATATGCAAATTGCAATATTATATTGCCTTCTACTAATAATATAAATAATAGTACTAGTAGCCTAAATTATTTTATTTTTGTGGGGGTTTTTGAGCTTCATCCGAGCTAGTCATCTTTGTTCTTTTTCATCCCATTCAATCCCCAAACACATAATCAAATAGAACAAATATAACAAACATAACTACAAAATTTAGAGAAATCGCTGGCAATATAATTGGAAAATAACTCAAAACCAATTGCAATAAATTATCATACAAAAACCATAAACATGCTTATGATTACTGTAATTAACCCCTTAAGATCACTGTCTTGTGCCCCATGTCTTGCGCCGTTTCACCACCAATTACTTAATAATCAGACTTCATTCTGTTGGTTCAGGCCCCAAAATAATACTCACAACACGCACAATTGAACGACTATTCTGTGTATTCAACTTCAGAAGAATTACAATGGCTTTAAATATTAAATAAACAAACATACTACTTCTACTAATATGGTTTACATGTGCAGAAACAATCCCACGTTCACATCCACAAAACTTGGTCAACTTGGACTAAGTCACATTAATGAGTAGACAATTGATGACCCATTCAAATGACCCGTGAACCCTTTGACCCGTGACCCGTTTACGAAACCGATTAATCCAACACACTCACCCCTTAATTTGTGAGTCAGATCTTGGGAGGTCCTCAACTCCAATCAACTAAACTCACTATTTTTTTAAACTTGATCCAAGACTAGGCTTTGTGAAGATATCTGCAAGCTACTCTTTCCTAGACATGTACTCAACCCTGATTTCATCGTTTTCAACTCATTCCCTAATGAAGTCATACTAGATATAGGTGTGTTTACTCCTACCATGAAGCAAGAGGTTCTTCTTTAAGGGCAATAGCAGATTTGCTGTTGACGGGAGTATATATTTTTTGGTCCCAACATATTATTTCACTTGGTAAATCTTGAAATCATGCATATTGCTTAACATTCAGCTGCTGTGGCTGCAAAGAACTCAGCCTCGCAAGAAACAATGCCATTTTTGCTTGCTTTGTGTAGAAACAATAGAGAATCCACACCAAAGATTATAGAACAATCAACACTCAATTGAAAGAAAATCAACAAGATCAACTCAATCTTTGATTATACTCAGACTTACAAGAAGAAGATGAAAACCTTGACTCATCTAAAGTCAAAAAATGTAACTAACTACTATGCGTATCAACAAACTATTAATACTTGACAATGTTCAACATTAACTCTACAATATAGACAATATACACAACTAGTCCCTGTACTATTTTCCTCACAATCTCCACCTTAGTACATGACTAGTAAACTTTAGCCAATGCACAAAATTCTCAAACACTTGTTGAATTTTGAACCAGACACTACTTTAGTCATAATGTCAGCAGCATTCTCCTCAGTGTCAACTCTATCAACTTTTACTTCATTAGATTGGATCACTTCTCTAATGAAATGTAACCGAACATTAATATGTTTAGTTCTTTCATGATAAACTTGGTTCTTAGAGAGACAAACAGCTCCTTGATTATCACACAGAACTAAGGCTTCAATCAAGTCAACACCTAATTCTGACACAAATCCTTTTAACCACAATGCTTCCTTTACTGCCTCAGTAAGTGCTATATATTCTGCTTCTGTTGTAGACAAAGCAACTACATGCTGCAAAGCAGCTTTCCAACTTACCAACCCTCCAAGCACTTTAAAAGCATAACCCGTTGTAGACCTTCCCTTATCTAAGTCTTTAGCAAAATCAGCATCAACATATCCCAAAACTTTACAGTCTGAATCTTGATACTGACCAAAAACCAAACCTAAATCCCTGGTTCCATTGAGATAGCGCAAAATCCACTTAACTGCATACTAGTGCATTTTACCAAGAGTTGCCAAATACTTGCTAACTACACTTACAGCATAGCTGATATCAGGTCTAGTGCATACCATCAAGTACATTAAACTCCCTACAACACTTGAATAAGGAACTCTTTTCATCTGTTCTATTTTATCTTCTTCCTGAGGTGAATTTTTGGATGACAGCTTGAAATGTTGAGCCAAAGGTGTTTTGACAGGTTTGCATTTAGCCATTGCAAACTTATCTAACTCTTTAGATAGATAGGATTTTTGAGTCAAGAATAACCTTTTGTTTATTCTGTCTCTAAAGATTTCCATTCCTAAGATCTTCTTAGCAGGACCAAGATCTTTCATATCAAACTCCTTCTTCAGCATGAGCTTAGTGGACTCTATTTCCTTTGAATCATCACACCCCACCAGCATATCATCAGCATACAACAACTGATAAACATATTTGTTAGACTTGTATTCTTTATAATACACACAATTGTCATAGCTACTTCTTTTGAAATTTTGACTCAACATGTAGTCATCAAATCGCTTATACCAACACCTAGGTGACTGCTTCAACCCATATAATGATCTTTTCAGTAAACACACCTTATCCTCCTTTCCCCTCTCCTCAAATCCAATAGGTTGCTTCATATATATTGTTTCCTCTAAGCTGCCATATAAAAATGCAGTCTTAACATCTAGTTGATCAAGTTCCATATCTTGTGAAGCAATCATGGAAAGAATAACTCGAATTGAGGAGTGTTTAACCACTGGAGAAAACACCTCATTATAGTCAATACCAGCTACTTGAGTAAAACCCCTAGCCACCAGCCTAGCTTTGAATCTAGGAGGATCTTTGGCTGTAATGCCTTCTTTTACCTTATACAGCCATTTGCAGTCAACCACTCTTTGATCATTTGGTTTATCTACTAACACCTAGGTACCATTGTCATACAAAGAGTTCATCTCCTCTGTCATAGCCTGCAGCCATTTGTCTTTATCAGCTGATTTCATAGCATCTTGATAAGACAATGGCTCTAAGGTGCTATCCATTTCTGCTGCTGTGAACACAAAAGCTGAAAGGTTAGCATCAGCCCTATATCTAGCATGCATAACAGTTTGCCTCCTGCTTCTTTCCCTGGCAAGACTATATTCAGTATTAACATGTGAACCCTGCACTACAGACTGAGAACTCTCACCAACTTCATAAGTCCCATTAAACACAGTTTGAGGCTCCACCTCAATCTGAACTTGCTTATCAGGACTTTGAGGAACACACTGCTTGCTTTTATCAAATACATCCTTGTACAATAGATCCTCCCTAAAGGTCACATCCCTGCTTACTATGATCTTGGGACTTACATCATCCACTCTCCATAGTCTGTATCCTTTAACTCCTTCCGGATACCCCAACATAATACATTTTTGAGCTCTTAGATCAAGTTTATTTTGTTTTACACAAGCATAAGCTAGTGATCCAAAAACTCTTAAATGATCACAGTCAGGTTTGACACCTGTCCAGATCTCCATAGGTTTTTCACCCAGGAACAGTCAATTGTCTCCCAATTCCATGCTCTTTACAAAAGGTATTAAACACCCTACCACAGAATTCCATTCCATTATCTGTCCTTAACCTCTTGACTTTCTTTCCTGTTTGTGTCTTCACCAGGTTTTTCCATTCCTTGAACTTGGTAAAGGCTTCATCCTTATGTTTAAGGATGAAGACCCAAACCCTCCTGGAATAATCATCAATAATAGACAAGAAATACCTGGCTCCACCTATTGAGCTGGTTTGTGCAGGACCCCACAAATCTGCATGAACAAATTCAAGCACATCCTTTGTGCAATGCACACCCTTGCCAAATTTTACCCTGGTAGCCTTTCCAAACACACAGTGTTCATAGAAACCAACACTACAATCATCAACTTTCTCAATGATCTGTTGCCTTCTTAGCTCCATTAGACCTCGATCACTTATGTGACCAAACCGTTTATGCCATAATGCTGCGAGAGTCAAAACATGTTGTTCCGCAACTGCAGCTGTACCCACCATAGCATGTCCATCTAACACATAGATGTTATTCATCTTTCTTAAACCGGACAGCATCACTAATGATCCTTTTATGACTTTTACTTTACCATTTTTCAGACTAACGGCATAACCTTTGCTTTCAAAGGTCCCAAGAGAGATCAGATTCCTTTTAAGTTTAGGAATATATCTCAATTGTTCAAGAGTTAACTCTACCCCACTTTCAAGTTTAAATGAGACAAAGCCAATACCTTGAATCATACATGGCCGATCATCACCTAGTTGAACAGTGCCTAGGTCTATCATCTTGATATTTCTAAAGAACTCTCTACATGGCGTCATGTGATATGAGCAGTCCGAGTCCATTATCCATTCTTGAGTTGAACTCCCTTTAGCCACTGCTAAGACCTCTGCACTTTCATAACCATCAGTATTTCCATCAACAGACATATTACCTTGATTTCTCTGTTGATGTACGTCAGATTGCCTCTTCCTCTTATCCGGGCAGTCCCGTTTAAGATGCTTATCAGAGTTGCAGATGTAGCACCTTCGTTTGTACTTTGACTTGGATCTTGCAGCTCCTTTGAATTTAGGTGTTCTTGTCTCCGATCTTCCCCTTACAAAGAGACCATCACTTGTCTCTTCCTTTACATCGGATCTTCGTTTTAATTCTTTTGAATTTATGGCTGCTAGGACCTCCTCCATGGACAACGACTCCCTTCCATACATAAGAGTGTCTACAAAGTGCTCGTAGGCCTATGGCAGGGAGGTCAAGAAGATGATTGCCTGGTCTTCATCTTCTAACTCAACCTCTATGTTTTCGAGATCAAGAACCAACTTATTGAACTCGTCTACATGATCATCGATTGTTTTTCCCGATGCCATTTGAAATGTATACAATCTTTTCTTGAGATAAAGTCTATTCGCCAATGACTTTGTCATGTACAAACCTTCAAGTTTGGTCCAAACACCTGCTGCAGTCGCTTCCTTGGAGACTTCCCTCAATACTTGACCTCCTAAACTGAGAATGATCGCGCTATGAGCTTTCTCCAAGATATCTTTCTTCTCCTTGTCTGATAGAGTTGCAGGTAGGTTGTTCTCACCTTTTAGCGCATCTACCACACCCTGGTGTACTAACAGCGCTCGCATCTTAAGCCTCCATAACCCGAAATCGTTTTTCCCATCAAACTTTTCGATTTCAAACTTTGTTGATACCATCCTTCAATCGAATGAAACCTTGACTCATCTAAAGTCAAAAAATGTAACTAACTACTATGCGTATCAACAAACTATTAATACTTGACAATGTTCAACATTAACCCTACAATATAGACAATATACACAACTAGTCCCTGTACTATTTTCCTCACACTTTGCTAGCACCACGCGCGTGATAGGAGATGACCCATAATAGAAGATATGGTCGGTTGTACTTCTCATTTCATCCAGACCTACATTATGATTATTATTTTATCTAATAAGACAACTTTTGTTCCTTCTCCCATACTTGATACCATATCCCATGTCTTTTTGCAAATATCTTAAATTCGTAGCGATAACATGACATTGTTGAGGTATTTACATGCATTGCCTAATCATCACAACAACATAAGCTATATCAGTTCATGTATTTAATAGGTAGCATAAACATCCTAAGGTAGTAGGTAAGTCTTCTAAGGTCTAAAATATCAAATTTGGTTGCCATCATTTTCTTCAACTCAATAGTTATCTTGGAACTTGTATCTGTAATAAGCAAGTAATCCCATTAACAACTAAGATTAGAAGATATTTTCCACTCTTTTTTCAATAAAGTGATTACTCCTTGGTACATATCTGGAGTTTCATTTCTTTTAAACACAATCAAGATTACTATTTGAAGCACCCAGGTCTTATGTTAAACCTTAGAAGGCTTTAGATAACTTATAGCCTAGTTTTTGATCTTCACCTTTCCTCTCATATGTATTGTTTTGATTAAGTAACATGAACAACTTCCGTCAATTTAAAATGCAGGAAGGACATATCTATTAGACAAAATTATTAGGGTTATTAGTATGAGCTCACGGGCCCATTTAATTAGGTTTTAGAGTTTACATTATAATCTCTATATATTGTAACCTAAGCTATCAATAATATTAATTCACTCTTTTCCCATCTAACATGGTATCAAAGCCTTAGGGTTTTGGATACCTTCTTCTCCGCTGCACCACCACAAATACATACAAACCCTAGCCGTCGCCATCAAGTTTAAACCTTAGACAGGGCGGAGTGCCGCCACCGCCACCGCCACCGCCCTGTCCCGCCTTTATTTTATGTTTGTTTCTTCTTTGTTTTCTAGTTGCAGTTGAATAAAGCTTCGTTATCGGCTGAATATTTAAACCTATTAACTATCTCCATTCTCTTGGTTTGTTCATATCCATTATCTTGGTTTGTTTCTGTGGATTATGGCTTCTAACGTGTAGCAACACTATATTTCCTTTATTTCCCTTCTTTGTTCTTTTTGTTTTTCGTTTATCGGTGTTTTAGCGGCATCAAGGACCACGGTCCACGGCCATCGATCTCAAACTACGGTTTGATTAAATTTTCCATTATTTTTAGATCTACGGATCCAAGAGACCGCCAACTGACCACGGTCACCGGTCTTGTTTTCTTTTTATATTTAAATCTACTTTTGTCATCTCTTGATCTACGGATCCAAGAGAGTGTCGCTTGCTAGCCTCGAGAAATCGCCAACGACTACGGTCGTCAGGTCTCAACTTATTATTTCAAGAATCAAGAACCATAAATTATCAAGCAAACTTTGGATAGTACAATCAATCAAAATATGGATGACAACTTCAATCACAATATTGTATGTTGGCAATAGTTTGGATAGTCAAGTCGATCGAAGCATGTTTATCATATTATTATTGTTTTATGTTTTTTTTTTGTTTCCCAGTCATAGCGTCTGGTTACTTACGCTACAACTGCGAGAGAGTATTAGACAAGATTATTAGGGTTATTAGTATGAGCCCACGTGCCCATTTAGGTTTTAGGGTTTACATTATAATCTCTATATATTGTAACTTAACATATCAATAATATTAATTTACTCTTTTACCATTTAACAATATCTACATTAAGTAATGAAGTTCCTAGTCGTTTATAGCAGCTAGAGTAATAAGAAGTTTTATAGTCTTAGTCTAACCCAGGGAGCAAACACCTAGTCGACATCCATCCTCGATCGGTTGTTGCACATGCCCCTTAGCATCCAATTGGCCTTTGTCTTTACTTACCAACTCATTTGTCTTTTTATTTATCTTAAAAACTCATTTTAGACCAATACGTTTCACACCTAGCGGTAGTTAAATAAGTTCACACCTACTGTTTTTATTAATTAAGTCCATCTTGGTGTTCGTATCTCTAACCCATTCCACTTTTAACTTGGCTTCTTGAAAACGACTTGGTTAGGTTGGCGTCCAAGCAAATGTCGCTTGGAACTTGGCTAGCTAAGGAACCAATAAAATCTGGCTCAATAGATTATGTCTCATCGTTAATCAACCTGCATTGGTTTTAAGATTTGTTTCCATCTTGTAGGACAGTTGGGTCGGGTACAACCGGGCCCGGCTCAAAGTAAACACACTCGGTTCATTTTATTAAACATCTTGTAAGTAGTTTATCAACTAGTAAGTTTGTGAAACGTGATAAATTAAATACTTTGGCAGACTGCTTCTCCCTTTAGATAGTTTGCAACCTTCATCGTCTTCATTAAGCTTCTATTCATCTCTAGTAGGGTTCAATTTCTCTGCTACATGAAACCATTTTGTTATAGAATATATGGAGCAATAAGTTGCCGTAGAACCCCTTCTTCTTCGTAAAACTGATTGAAAGTTGATGAAGTAAATGCTCATCCCTAATCAGTTCGAAGAGTCTTCAACGCACATTTGTAGTCTTTCTCAATTAAGGTTTTGAACTTTTTGTAGCTTATGAACACCTTGCTTTTCTTCTTCAAAAAAAGAAGTCGCATATTTAATGGAAAATCATCTATTAGGAGAACAATAAAATTGTTATCTGCTATGGTGGGCATGTATGAATGAGTTTTGGAGCTTGAGTAGCTATATAATTTGTTGAAGCTAGAAATTAATTTTTGGTTCGTTAACCTACAAAGCGGGATTTAAAAAGTTTGTTCTTGTGCTCAAATTTCGGAAATTTCATTAACAAGATCTCATTTACCCATCATCTTCCTCATCTCAAATCTTATGACCAAGTATTGCATGACATCACCATGCATTGTAATATATCAACTTTTCAGTGTATATATGCAAATAGGTATACCAATTACTTTTGAGTGTATATATCCAACCGGTCCGACCGGGGATCGGCCACCTAGCTGATCCGGTTCGTTATGATTATTTTTGGGCTGGTCGAACCGGCCGGTTCGTCCCAAACCGGTGGTCGGACCGGGAAACCGGCCCTGTTTGAACCGGATTTTGATATATATATATATATATATATATTTATTTTAATGGGTAAAAACGAGGTTTTGAATTATAAATTAGTGTGTTGGATATACAAATATAGTTAAGTTTTATATATAACTATAAAATACATATATAAATCATATATAAATTACTTATATTTAATTATATATATAACTATATATATAATATACTATATATATAATTATGATGTCATCCGGTTTTCTTAAATCCGGTCCGACCACCAAACCAGTAACGCGTCCGGTTTGACGTTTGATCCGGTTCTGAAAAACATTGGAATTTTATGAATTGAAGTCTGTTTGACGATCTCAAAACTTTCATAATTAGCTTTCCGTTCAAGTCATGCATCATTAAAACTAACTCTTCATATGAACTTCACATCTGGACTCACTTCCCTGACCAAAACTAACTAATTATATTGCTTCTTAGTTTAAGCTGGTAATAAATATCGGTTAGTAACCGTTGTCCTCCCCCCCCCCCATAATTAAAAAAAATGCCAGACTTGCCTTGGAACAAAATTGCAAGCTTTGATCCTAATGCTTGAACCATCACTAAGGTTAACTCAGTTATTCTTTTCTTAAGTTTGGTAAAATATGGTCGATTTCCCTTCATATTATTGCTTGCCCCGTTGTCCAAATAGCATAGATAATTTATGGCCATATAGACTTTATAATTCACAACATTCTCAGACATATCCGCTTCATACTTTTATGGCGATACTTTTCTTTCATTTAATAACATCAGCTTATGCAAAAAGGTGTATTGGCCTCCTCAGATGCACTTAAGTTGGCCTCTTGCAACTTTTGTATTATATTGGATAGTTAAATGCAAAGTAACCCTGCTTGTTCTATAGATAAATGATGTTTAAGTGATATTTCATATGCTTAACTTTACCTCGGCCATGAGATGATGATTGTTTAATATCAGGTCGGTCTTCCCCATTTGACTAGCCATAACCGCTACCCCTAGTTCCCATTCTCGTCCTTGTGAGTTATCAATGAACCTGCATTTATTAGAATCATTTGAAAATACATGCTTTGCTTGATTACCTGATTGAATCCTCTCCTCCCGGGTTTTTATTCATAAGCTTTCAAGGTCCCGTACTTCTTCGAACATACCTTTGTTGAGATCAAATACAATTTCAATACTAGCTACTAAATGGATGTACTTTGCTATTGAGAGATAACTTTTAAGAATTGCTTTGCCATCTTCGTTCCTATAATTTCCTGCCTAGAGCAATGAATTTTGATGCCAAAATCTATAGGTCCCCAGCAACATCATTAATAGAATCTAACTCTCTCACCCTCTCGGCTCCTAAGTCTCAAGTCGTGATCGCTTCCCATATACTTTTCATAGTTTCTGAAATGTTGACTTGAAAATCAGGGCTATGGACATGAAGTGGAATAAAAATGCACATGGATGTACTTTGCTATTGAAAGAACTTTAAAGAACTACTATGCCATCTTGGTTTCTATAATTTCCTGCCCAGAGCAACGAATTTTTATGCTAAAATCTATAGTTCCCTGGCAACATCTTTAATAGATTCGAACTTTGTCATCAAAATTTGGAGTCAAGACTCTCTCAACCTATCGGCTCATAAGTCTCGAGTCTTGATCGCTTCCCATATACTTCTCGTAGTTTCCTATACACCGACTTGCAAAATCAGGGTTACGGGCATCAAGTGGAATAACATCTTGGATTTGTCATTTTTCTCCCCATATTTTGATATCGATTTAATATTTCTTAAACCTTGTGAACTCTCAGAACAATCTTTATTATCATAGACCACATGGTGTAGTTCATGGATGTGAGCATCAAGGATTGGATAGCTGACGGGGCTGGTTATTTTGCCTTCAACTTTGGTATGGTTTCATCTTCCATTATTGCCTTTCTTTGGCTGTAAGTTGGGGGTGCTAGGTGTAGATGAGTCTAGTCTGTGTGATTCATGACTAACTTGTTCGATCTAGAAGAAATGCTACGACAAGACTTTCGTTCGATGACAACTTCTTCCCTAGTTAACGACATGGTTGCAACAGTCATCAAGTGTTCTTATCGACTAGATATTTGAACTAGATCTACTACCCAAACATATTCGAATAAAATAAACATGAACACAATTTCTAGAACTCACTTTTACCATCACTGGAGGATATTTCAAAACCAATTATAATTAGTTCTCTTACAAAAACCCAAAATATGGTTATGATATACATTGTACTATCCCAACTTTATTAGAAAGTAATCTAAATAGCCTAATTAACTCCTTGAGATCACGAGTTGTGCACTTCATTTTGGGTAACTTGGCTGACCGATAAGTCGGTATTGTACTTCACTCTTCACGTGAGCTGGAACTCTAGCTGGTTCAAAATAACAAATTTTGATTGTTGTGTTCTTGATCATACCGTAACTCAATAGATAATAATATAGCAATATATCATTCTTGTTTTCCTCTTTGAAGTTCAAAACTACCTCTCATCTTCGTTTCCAAGGTATCCTACCCTATTATATAAAAAGCATTAAAAGACATTGCTGATCATATTTCATGCTTTAAACGTCATTGGCAAAAAGCAATGGTGATACTTGGCTTATGAACAAAACTTGTAGTGGAAAGATGCTTTTGGTCGACACGTGTGACAATGGCAATCGACGATTAGTGAAGATGAATAATGGGAAGTTACCAAAGTTGGAAAGCATACCAAATCGCAGGCAGTATGACGAAGATGGATAGGTGGAGGTTGTAGAATATGGATAGTGGTGAATTGGGAATGGGATGAAGAAGATATATATTTGTGTCATTTGACTCTTCTTTGCCACACAATTCCTTTAATAGATTTACATAGTTAACACCAAGTTATGGAATTAATATAGCTTCCCTCTAATTCCAATTATTTTACAAAATCCCAATTGCATCTAAAAGATTACGCTAATCAAACACCCCCTTACTATATTATTGATGTGTAGAATATCCAAACATGTTTACACTAATTAATCTCTTTGTTTCTGAACTCATTTCCATCATGTTAAGATCCTACAAAACAAGCGAAATTGGATTGGTCAACACGTTACAAAATAATTAGAGGAATTGCACGAGGGATGTTGTACCTCCATGAAGATTCTAGATTAAGAATTATTCATCGGGATCTCAAAACTAGTAACATATTGTTAGACGAAGAAATGAATCCAAAAATTTCAGATTTTGGCATGGCAAGGATTGTATGCGGAAGACAAACACAAGCGAGGACAAATAGAATTGTTGGAACATTGTAAGTTGCCTGACTTCTACATTTAACAAATAAAACTCTCTTTATTGCCAAAGTTACTATGTTTCTGAAATTTGTTTGCTTTTGTAAGTGGGTATATGTCACCAGAATATGCAATGCATGGCCACTTCTCCGTTAAGTCTGACGTATTCAGTTTAGGCGTATTGGTTCTTGAGATTATTAGTGGAAAGAAAAACATTGGGGTCTTTCAACCTGGTTACACAGACCTTCTATGCCATGTGAGTACACCCATTTTGATCATATGCTAAATATCATCACATTTATGCTGTTATCTTACTCCAAAATATCACATTGTAGGCCTGGACTTTATGGAAGCATGGAGAACCACTAGAGATACTGGACTCAAATCTAGTGGATTGTAGCTTAGAATATGAAGCCTTACGTTGTATCAATATTGCCTTATTGTGTGTTCAAGAAGATGATGAATTACGACCTTCAATGGCATCTGTAGTCCTCATGCTCAATAGTTACACTATTCCATTACCTGTCCCCGAAAATCCTCCATTTGTATGTCGGAGACGAGTTAGATATTCGCCATCAGAGTTGTTGTCACACAAAAGCATATATACTGTTTGGCCAACTGATGCTTCGCTTATCACTGATGTATATCCTCGATAAAACGAGTCACTAAAGTATTATAATTAGGTGTAAACCTCTGTAGTAATAAGATGGATGATGATGGGTATTGAGCAAAGATTAAAGTATTATAATTTCTTAGCATATTTGTGTGGTTTTGTAAATAACGAAGGTTCTTATGTATTCCTAATAAAATATACATTCTAGTACTACATTAACATTCATTGAAGTTTCTTTAATTCAATATTTTTGGCTATTGTTCTTTTTTTTTGCTGGTTTGAAAAGATTCAAGCAAAGCTGCAAGTTTTATTAGAAATGTTTTTCTGCACGAAAATCTTAAAAATCAAAGTGTAAAGTGATTGTATGAAATAAAGACATACTAAAGAACAGTTACTTGTGGTTGGCCATGTCATTTTCTTTTTCATGCATACATATATATATACTGTGCAGTTTAATATTAGCAATTACAACATAATTTTCTTCAAATTCAACCCACATAACACCATACCTAAAACATTCATGCTTTACGCTACTGTTATAGAACATGGTATTTGCATCTAGACTAGTTGAAAATTTTTCAGACTGTGTAAAACAAGAGATCGATCATCACAAAAATAGAGAATAAGCTAGTTTAGATTGAAATTGAATATATAAAAGCTATGAATGAAGAAATGGAGGGTTTCAAGTGGAACAGTACTTAGAGCCATAACTAAATTGCCTAAAAGATTGTAAGGCTATAGGTTGTAAATGGATCTTAAAAATTATATATGATGCAACTAGGGGAGTAAAATGATACAATGCCAAAATAGTAGCTAAATGGTATAGTCAAAAACAGGTGATTGATATCGATGAAACATTTTCTTTTTGTGTTAATATGGTAATTGTTATGGGTGATTTTTATGATAAGGTAGCCTCGATTCTGAGTAAATTTGTTATTCTGAATTCTGTTGTTACTAACCGAATGTTTTTCCTTCTAGCTTTGACTTACTCTCACAGGTGAATCACTATTACTCAACCAACTCTTAGAAATGGGAGTTTAGCTATTGAAAACATGCGGAAAAAGACTAAAGGTCGAGGGTGAAGACTGCTTAATCCCCACAAATCATAGGAGATACACATTTGATTAAAAATAGAGGCATAGTGATCAAATAAGAACAAATAACACTCTCTAACAACTCTCTGTAACACTTAGTATCAATCAACCATAGCTTTTGAGCTGTACTTTCATTGCAATTAATAAAAAGCACAAGAGGTAGGTGATGATTAATCACCTATCGAGTTTTTATGTTGAAGATCTCAAAGGATCAAGGGTTTTCCTTGTAATCATTTGTGTCATTTCTTTATTTATATTTTCATATTTGTTTACACAAATCATACAAACATACTATCTGACATAGTCATTTAATCACAAAATTATACTTGATAATTTTTAGTCAAAATAGTAACAATCACATGTGTGACTAGTATGGCTGTTCAAAGAGATTGGGTTTGGCATCAACTAGACTAGAAAGTATCTATTACACGAATTAAATAAATAATATATTAAATTAAATAGTTAATAGTTAAAGATTATAATTATAATAATTTTTGAAGATAATATATAATAAGCATTTTATATAATATAAAAATAATATTTGAAATGTAAAAACTTAGCTTTAATTTATTGGACTAAAATAGTGCGCCTGTTTTGAAGAAATAAATAACAAAGTATTAAATAAAATAAAATAAAATAACTTGTTGGACCAAAGATTTAATAACATAATAGTAATGGTTTGTTTAATCGCTATTATTAAAGAACTACACTTAAATACAAGTGTATATTATAAATTATTTTCAAATAGTATAAAAGAGAGTACATTATAGTCATATTTTTTTTGTTACATGAATAAGACTGCATTGTTTAATCGCTACTCTTAAAGAACTCACTTTAACAATTTTAAATTAAATGCTTTAATAAAGGATCACTCACAATTTTATTATTTTTAGTTGCAAAATACAAAATGTATTATATAAATATGAGAGAATTTTTTCAGATGAATAATTTGGTTTATTAAACCACTTTTATTTTAGATATCTAGCAAATGTTTGTGTCCAGTCAATAGGTCAACCTGACTCGTTACTCTTTTAAGTAATTTATAAAAAAATTAAATGTTAAGATACAAACACAAAATTAAACTAAATCATTAAAAATAAGATGGTTGGTTATACTCTTTAATAATATTTAAATACTAAATAACTTTGAAAATCATTTTAAAACAAAATACATAAAATTATAAAATAAAAAACTGAAACAATGAATAATTAAACATATTATATATAATATATAAATATATAAATATATATATATATTATATATATATATATATATATATATATATATATATATAGGAAAGAGATCATATGTAAAACACTTAAAATTATGTAAACCAAAAAAGCAAATCTCCACTTTTGATTACAATAAGATCAAAGGTACAGATTTTTTTGAATAAAAAAATATATTTGTGTACTCTAGTGGAACCATATATATAAGAAGACAAAAAAAGGTATTTTCGTAATTTCCCCCCATTCACCTACTTTCACCTTTATTTTAAATCTTCATCTTTCAAATCATTATACACTATTGTCTTTCTCTCTCAAACAACTTCTTCTACACATTTCTTTCTCTAACATTATAGATTCATCTTGCTTAATCAATGAATCAAATGAAGCTAAACAAAAGAAAGAACGAGAAAAAGGCGAGAGCTGAAACATTAGCGATGGTGACAACATACCGATGGTTTCTTGTTGCTGTTCTAACGGTTTTTTGTTGGTGTCCGATGGACTGATGACGACTTTGATGGGTGGCGACGGCGACTCTGAAGGTCTTGTGGTTTATTGTTGTTGATGTTCTAGGTAAGAAGATGACGACGGCGACGACAGCTATGACGGTGGCGACGACAACTCCAACGCTCTTGTGGTTTTTTGTTGTTGTTCAAGTTAAGATCTGAGTTTTTTTTGTTGTTGTTCAATGTAAGATCTGGGTTTTTTTGTTAGTGTTCAATGTTAAATCTGAGTTTTTTATTGTTGATGTTCTTAGCGAACTACTCAGATCTGTAAGGTTACAAATGTGTATATAATTTTTATGTTGGTTAAATATATATTTACATATGTGTACACATTTAGTTAGTGATGTTTTCTAATGCACTACTCAAGTATTTTTGTTGGTGTTTAAGGTTAGATTTGTGTTTTTTTTTTTTTTTTTTTTTTTTTTTTTTTTTTGTTTTTGTTTTTGTTTTAAAGCATTTTGTTGGTGTTCAAGTTTAAATTTGAGTTTTTCTTATTGGTTATATTTTTCTAGATGTGGGTTACATATTTTTCCAGATCTGAGTTTTACACATGTGTAAAATGAGTTTTACACATGTGTTAACTGAGGTTTGCACATGTGTAAACTGAGGTTTGCACATGTGTAAACTGAATATACACATATATAAAATTCTCGTTTTTATATTCAGATTTATATTATTATAATTTAAATAGTTATTGATTCATGTTATGTATTGGTTTTCATTTTCAGTACACGTTGAATAGTCTAGATCTAAGATGTGAACAAGGCGTGATCAACAAAGGAGCATGCACATTTTTTTTTCTGATTTTATAAATATTTTTTTGGATCTTAGATATAGATTATTTTCTGATTTGTGTAAATTCTTCTACACATGTTTAATCAATTATTACACTTATTATTTTTTATTTTTACTCATGTTAAAGTACTCAGAACTATATTTTACGTATGTGTTAAATTATTAAAAAACATATGATAAAATATTCAGAATTATCTTAGAACTATTTTTTATACATGTGTACAAGTGTTTATTGAATTCTTACACATATGTTAAAATATTCAGAACTATATTTTACACATGTGTTAAGATATTGATAAAAATCATATCACTAACACATAGATTATTTTGTTCATATAATATTAAAAAATATTACAAAAATATCAAATCACTAATATATAGATTATTGTGTTAATAAAATAATAAATATAGTACACATGAAAAGGAGGAAAAAAATAGAAAAGGACTAAAATGCCCTCAACATTAGATTTCTTTTTTTTTAATGAAACATGACACGTGTCAAATTATGAGTGGTGGAAATGGTTTATTGGTTTACACAATTTCTAATAGTTTACAATTGAACCTTCCACTATACACACACACACACACACACACACACACACACACACACACACTAGTGGGTAACCCAAGCGGCGCTGTGGAGTGAACAATTTACAAGTCTATACTTGTTATATTTCACTTAATTTATCAATTGTTTTGTTTAGTGCTTTAAATCTCTTATACGGCTTATTATTATTATCATATGTTAGAGCTAACATATTGTTACAGAACTAATTAGCATTAACAAGAATAGTTGAATGACTCAACTTTTAAGTAAACATAAGTGTTGAACATTATTAAAGTTTAACGAATATTTTCAAGAAAATTCACATTCGACATAGTATAGGCTGAATTGTTTTAATACAACAATGAAAAGATTTGTTATAACATTAGATATTAAATATAGATATATTAATAGAAAACCATGTGATTCATTTCTTTGAAACATAATTGAAAGTATAATAGAAAATTTTCTTACAATATTAAATATTAAACCTTGCAATCATTTATATGTTAACTTAAAATTATTGCAAAAATACAATTTTGTCTTAAACACATGTTTATATATATAATAAACAATAGATGATATAGATATAGATTATTATTATCATCATATTATAAAAGTATTTAGTAAGTATATAGTTAAGTATTTAAAATGAATAATACTTGTTTATAAATTTTTTTTTTATTATTATTATTATTATTATTATTATTATTATTATTATTATTATTAAAGTATTTAGTTAAGTATTTAAATAAGGTAATACTTATTTATAAATTTATATGTTAATTTAAAAAATTATATAATATTTAATGTAGTGAATTTAATAATCTTACAATATTAAATAATGTATTAATCAACGTATTAATTACAAGAAGTTTATTAATAAGGGGTAAAATAAGAATGATTGCATTGAACAATTGTACCTAATGCTTAAAAAGTTGTATTAGGTGTTTTAATTTTTTTGTAAAATTACAATTGTATCTTAAGATTTTGCTTTATATAGTAGTATAGTGGACACCCGCGCTTCGCTGCGGTTTGATTTTAAATGTATATGTGAAAATCGCAATGATAGTTTTTTAGATTAACATGATTTTAGTTAGTTCAATGATATAAGCGCTCGGATTATCATGTATATCTACACATGCTTTAGTGATTAATTATTATATCGTTATGATACTATTATTGAACATATGATATTTAATAAATCGTGAATATCAAGTAAATATAAATATGTTAAAAGTATTTGATTAAAAACTATCATAAAATGTAGAACATTGTATTATGATTAATGATATATTATTATTATATTGTTACAGATACAATAACATAATAAAAACACATTATTAAATGTTAACACAATATTGTTGTTGTTGTTAACCTTTTAATAAAAATAATTATTACTAATAAAAATAATCATTACTATTAATATTATTATATTTATTATTATTATTTATTTTTAGACGTATTAATAATATGTCATTTACTAACAAATTTAATCATAAATACTAAAGTTATCGACTACACAAAATACCCCTAGAAAATATAAATATTAGTTATTATAAATATTAGTTGTATACTTAATTATTTAAATAGTGTTTAATAAATTTAAATATCCTTTTCAAGTATTAAAAATAATATAATATTAAATGTATTGAATTAAATAATATCATATTATTAAATAATATATTAATAACATGTATTAATAGTATATTAATTAAAATAGTTTATTAAATAGGGGTAAAAATGGAACTATTACACAGGGCACTTGTACTCTATGCTTAACCCGTTAACCCACCTTCATTACGATATTTTTAATTTGAGTATAGTCTTGCTATATTTTTTTAAAAAATTTTTAACGTTGATTGTGTACCACTAGTTTACTACTGTAACCTTAACTTACAGTGATTAGGTGCCCTGTTATGGACCACTAGTTTGGTTAATGGGTTATCACAATAAACAAGGTTTAACATTCGTTTGCTATCCTATCCTATATATATATAGTTTTTGTCACACTCTCAAAATCCACGTGCGGGGTTTAACCACGAGCGTGTGAATAAACGAGGATCCAAGTGATTAGTTACTCTGAACGACTCTATATGTAATATTGAAAACAAATCAGAGTTTAAACTTTTAAAATATAACGGAAGCGTTTAGTAAACATTTCAAACCCAAAGTTTTAAAATGTAAAATGCGCAAAACACGCGCCCAACCCAATGAATGTAAATACATGCTTGTTCAATGATTGTTCAAAACATGCTTGACACGTGTGTGCTCCTAAGGGCAGCTGCTAGTAACGACATGAGGAAAGCATACTAAAAGTGTCAACATGATAGTTGGTGAGTTCAAGAGTTTGTAATAATCATAAACAATAGCGTTTGTGAAATATAAACAATTACATTGAAATATATAGCTAGTATAATTTCATTAGTAATAAACCATAGTGATTTTGTGATCGAAGCTGACTATGTTTGTCTATTTGCCTTTTGACATAACATACCAGGTCGTGACGTTGTTAGTCGTTTAGGACAATATTGCACCCGCTTGACCTCCAGCCATACGGGTGGGGCTTGTCAGACACAGCAGTACTACCTAAAATTTCCTGCTAGATTATCATATCAACATAGATTATCATATCAACATAGATTATCATACCATACTTGAGAATCTAAACCAAACATTCATGCTCAACACAAACATAATTACATCACAACTAACAAATCATACATTGAGTTTAATCATGCACTACATGTAATGTGGAGCCACTCACGACTTCACACCCTAAATCCTGCCAATCCTACTAAGTAGGGGCCTCAGATTTGCACGCATGTATGACGATCATTATCACATTACTCCATAAGATTCATAGCAACTCTCATACACAATAATGATCTATTATAATCCCAAACATGATTCCATAATCTCCTAACATAACCCAACATCTTGTCATATTCCATACAACCTAATAGTCCATCAAGTATCCACACTATCCAATTAACACATTCCATCATATTATCCATCATAAACAAGCATTCTTGCATGATCCTAACATCATTAATATACCCAACTCACAATATCCAATGATCCACATCAATAAAGTTTCCCTTTTGGGAGAGTAACACCCAAAATCAATCTATCATCCAATTAATTCATAAATTCATCAACTTTATATCTAATCTAATTCATAACAATCATCTAAGTATGATAAACATCATCAATTCATCATAATTCCCAATTCTCATGCACAAAAGTTGCTACTTTTAGCAAATGAACAACACATTAAATCCATAAATTTCTTGCATAATTCACATAAACTAACATCAATGCAATTCACCTAACATTATATTATCATCAAATAACATCAATTTCGACATTAGCTATGTTAATTGAACTAGGGTTCTTCTTGAACCAAAAACAATGATCACAAATTCATCCTTAATCTTCATTGGCATTGTTTGACCCCTCTAATCATCATAAATTCATCTTTGTCATTCTAATATTATTTGACAAATGAAAACACAATACTTGGAGTTGCTTGAAATGGTTTAGGTTAAAATGCGCTGTTGATGTGTGTTGAAATAGGGCTTCGCCTTGTTGTTTGTCTTGAGTTTACCATTTAGGTCACCTAACTTACTAATTACCAGATTGTTTAGTTAGAAAAGAACCTTTATTTACTTCTTTTGATAATCCATACTTGCAACTTTAAATCTTTTATTATTTAAGTTCCATTTTGATAATCTAATTAAACTTACAACTTTGGTGATTAAGCTTAAAACGTGTCGCTTTTGTAGGATTGTTTAAGATGTTTTGTAGAGTCATTGTTTTGATAAAGTCCCAACATACAAAATAGGTTTGTGTGTTTGATTTCACTATTTGCGTTACATATAGTATGCACATAACTTATTACAGTTTTCAAGTTTTGTCTAGTTTATTGAATTCTACTTTTTATGTGTATACTCAACTTTTGTCTAGGCAATCCTTTATTTAGAAGAATTATAATTGCAAGTAAATGGGTTTTCTAAACATGGAAAAAAGGAAAATCTTGTCAATTTTACTCATAGAAATATCAAGATAATTTTTTTTTTTGTAAGAATTTTTATATAAATTGTTTCCTAACACATGAAGATGTATTAGAATAAAAAAAACAAAAAAAGATTATGGGTATTCTAGTCATTCACCATTTAACATTTTCTTGAAAAACTAGTCATGCAAAAGAATCATATTGAGCCTCAATTTCAATCGGTAAGATAAAGATTAAATAATAGGCATTTAAATTGGGGCGGCGTCATGCATTCTGGAAGCAAATTCTTTAAAGCTCTTAATATATTCTGTCAAAGATAATATGATTCTGATTATTCCGAAGTGAATGATTTAAGAACAAATGGTTGAATTAACCCAAAGAAGAGATTTTAGGGGCACAAATAGACTGGGATGCAAAGAAAATAAAGATGAAGACTATGTAGATTGAATCAACTCTCTTGTCTTCCTAACTCTATAGGCTTCTCTTTATATACTTGAGCTCCTAAAGATTTTTGATAAGCAGATGGAAAATGGGCAAAGACATAGCTGGCATATATTCATCAATTAATTCCCTTGATGTGTGACTAAATGAATCCCGAAACTGAAGCTTTCTTTATTTGATTTTTTCAACAAATTTTCAGCCATATATTTATATAATTGCTCCATAAAATTGTTTCCTTTATTTCCGTTGAGATTTCTAGCAATCATTCCATAAGGCCTACAAATAGAATGGTAAATAATAAGTTAAAAAAATAAGCGTATTTGTTTGAATTATAAATTGATTTATACTTTTAACACCTCACCTCAATTTGATAATCCAAACATGTCATTCATCTTAAGTTTTTTTGTTAGAAAGTCATGTTGTTATACGGGTAAACCTTTTGTAAATATATCTGTCAGTTGGTTACTAGAGTCCATTGAAACGGTTTGAATTACACCAACTGATACTTTTTGTCTGAGAAAGAAAAGGTCTATTTAATAGTGTTTAGTCATATCCTGAAACATTGGATTTGCAGCTATAGATATAGGAGCATTCTTATCACAGCAAAATGTTATTGGTAATGTTATATTTAGGTGGAATTCATTCAAAAGATTGATTAGCCATAACACTTCATATGTGGTAGCACACATGGCTCTGTACTCTGCTTCAGCAGAGGACCTTGATATAGTATTCTATTTTTTGCTTTTCCAAGAAACAAGGCTATTGCCTAGAAATACACAGAATCCAGTCACAACCCGTCTGGACTCATGACATTTACCCTAGTCAGAATCAGTGTAAGCACATAAATCAAAAGTTGTACCTTTGCTTATTATAATACCCTTTCCTGGGACTTTTTCTAAGTATCTCAATAATCTCAAGGCTATTTGAAGATCTGAGTTTGTTGGATCATGCATGTATTGACTTAAAAACTTAACAATATATGCAATATCTGGATGAGTATAAGATAAATAAATTAGTTTACCAATCAATTTTTGAAACTCTGTTGCATTGTTTTAATAAAGATTCATCATTTTTGCAAATATTCATAATAACATAATGTTGTTCAATGGGTGTATTCATAGGTTTACACCCACTAAGCCCAAATTCATCCAAGAGTTCCATGAAATACTTCCTTTGTGATAAGTAGACTCCTAATTTAGTTCTAATAACTTCTATTTCAAGAAAATATTTTAACAAACCAAGATCTTTTATCATAAACTTTGATTTTAGTAATTGTTTTACCTTGTTTATTTCATCGAGACTATTTCCAGTAACTATGATGTCATCCACATATACAAAAAGCACCACAAACACAGAATTATCAGTTTCACTAATAAAGTGTAGACACATTTACTTTGAACAAAATCAAATCAGATATTCCACATGCTAGGGCTTGCTGTAAACCATATTAAGCTTTCTTTAATTTACACACTTTTGTTTCACTTTTTGAAAAATAACCCTCACGTAAACACATAAAAACATCTATGTTAAGATTTCCACACAAGAAAGCGTTATTAATGTCTAATTGGAACAGATGCGAATCTTTTTCTACTGCTAAACTAATGACACATCAAATAATGACCATTTTTACAACACGAGAGAATGTTTTATCAAAATCCACACCTTCTCTTTGATTATAGCCTTTTGCAACTATCCTAGCTTTATATCTTTAAATCTAACCCGTAGACTTGTATTTAACTTTATATACCCATTTACAGCCTATTGGTTTTATTCCTACAAGTCAGTCTACTAGTTCTCAAGTATTGTTTCGGTTTAAGGCTTCCATTTCCCCATTCATGGTGTTGACCTAGTTAATATCATTTTTGGCTAAAACCTTAGTTTGTCTTTCATCCAAAGATACACAAAACTATCCATTCGTAAGAATTGTTCGGCTTGAAGCCTAATAGCACCCAATCAGATCAATTTTGTATATTCGTATTGGGACTAGGTTTGGTTCTTTTTGCATTTTCTATCAGGGGCCAGTTCCCATTGAAATCTTTCGTATCTTTTAGCCCGCCTCTTTATAGCGCTTTTTGAAATTCAACGAAATGGCGAAACTTGTTCCTTTTTCGCCATTTCTTTCTTGCGTCGAACGTGAGGTTGAAAATTTGTTCACGTATTTTCGAGGAAGTCCCGGTTTTGCGAGGTGAAGGCAACAAAGTAAATTAAAATCAAAAGAATGCATTCTGGTTCTTTTAGGTCTGCCAGTAAAAGACTAAGATTTTCTTTTCTTTTCTTTTATTTTTATTTTTTTAAATAAGCCAAAAACGTATTTTTAACAAAAAACGGGTTTGTTGAAGGCTTTTTGGTTAAGTGACTTAGTGGTTTGGGTGATCAAGAAATAAAAAGTTTAAGCTCAATGGGGCAAACTAAGGTTAATGTTCGGGTAAGGTAAATTACAATAAAAATGGTTGGAGCTTAAATGGTTAAGGTTTCCTAATGCCTAAATCATTTTTATGCAATGAATACTAATTAACGTCTTGAAATGTATGCCCAAAACGAGTACTAATCACACGTATCATAAGGCACCCTCAAATAAATCCAGAATGAAAGTAGAATTGTATAAATGCAAAAGCTGTTTACAGCTCAAAAATAAACTCACATACGGATGGAATTGGGTAAAATTGTTTTATTTTACATGTTTGAATATTTTTACTAAATCATTACTTTTAAGGATATCACAAAAAACATTTTCCAAGTTTATTTGAATTTCATTTATTTACTTCTTTATTTCCTGAAAATGTATATTTTTTACTTGTTTTATCACAAATTGTTTAAATTTTTTAGTGTTTTGTAACAAAAATAAATTGTTAAGTGATTTTTATAAAATTTTTAATTTGGACCAATTTTTAGAAAAGTCTCAAATGTGTAAACTCATCCCTACACTTAAAATTCACATTGTCCTTAAAATGATTAATAATTTAATAGAGGGAATGGTAATGAAATAACTCCCCTAAAATTGATGAATTTGACACTTATGTTTGGTACCTGTAAGGCTATATTCAAAAGGCTGATACAACCAATGCAACCATAGATCTTCATGTTTGCATGCATGTACTCAGCATAAGTTACTTTGGAAGTTTTACACTACTCACAAGAAAAATAGTCTAAGTGTAAAATCTTCCTTAGCCAAGACCAAAATCTTCCGAAATCGAAGATGAAATCTTCCGAAATCGAAGATGAAATCTTCCGAAGCTTAGAAAACAAAGTATTCCGAAGCCAACAAGTCTAAAGACTAATTTCTTCCGAAGACAGAGAAGACATACTTTCTCTAATCAACTTTTTCAGAAAGCTGACTAACTTTTGGTTGCCACTCTTAAGACTCACCAACTTGCAGAAGTTGGTGAAAAGGTCCATGCTTTAGTAATATGTAGATTATGGTCTGGTGTCTGTAACTTTCTACTTTGTACCTTTTATCCTTTTTGTAATACACTAGGATGTGAGCTATGGCATGTGATAGTCACATGTCAAAATGGCAATCTGTCTTTTTGAATTTACATTGATCTTGTTGTCTAGATTATTGTATCTAGCTAACCTTCAAAGTATGGCCGGCTGTAGGATGTAGTATAAAGTATCTAGGGTCTTGTATTTCAGTAGAACTCTTTGTAACTTTTAAAAAAGAACTTGAGAGTAATATACAGTATTTTTGAAAACCATATTCTATTGTTCTTGTGTTCTTTACTTTTAAGTTCTTAGTTTCCAAATAGCTGGCTCCCTATTTGATCCTGTAAGTGTTTAGCCAAGTTCATTCTCCAAACAATCTGTGAAACTGTTGCATTGACCTCCCCAACCGGTCCTGCAATTGGTATAAGAGGTATCCAGACTCTTGATTGTAAGATCTTACCATCTTTAATCTGCTCAGTTTCACAAAGCAGTTACTTGCTCAAATGGCAGCTTTCTCCAAAGCTGATATGGAAACTGACACAATGACAAAGTCTCCACTGATCACTCCTAATGACTTTGATACTTGATGCCAAAAAATGGAAGGGTTCATCAAGTCTTAAGACAGCAGGATGTGGAGATCTGTTGTCTTTAGACCTCATGTTCCATGCACACCTTCAGCAACTGCTGCTGGTGAGATGATTCCAAAGGACGTGGCTGATTATTCTGATGAAGATTGGAAGAGAATTGATGTAGATCAGAAGGCCATAACCGCTCTTCAAACTCCTCTTCCCAACTCTATCTATAGAGGTTTGAAGAAGTGCAAGACTGCCAAACAACTCTTGGATGCATTGAAGGTGATGTATGAGGGGTCTGAGGAAGCCAAGGAGAACAAGAAAGAACCTATGAAGTTGTAGTTTGAGAACTTCACATTCAAAATAGGTGAAACCATGACTCAGCAGTATTTCAGATATGTTGAAATTATGGACACTCTGGTGGATACTGATGTCAAACTAGAGAATAGGGACATTGTGAGAAAGTTCATGTTCTCCCTTCCAAGAGAATGGACTCACTACTGTGTGGCCATTAAGATAACTGAAAACCTCTCAACTCTTACCCTTACTGAGCTGTATGGTATCCTAAGCGGTTACCAGATGGAGATGAAGATGCAAAATCCGTCTCACAGCTCATCCAGTAACCAAAAGAGTTCTGCCCTACATGTGGTTGCTAGGGATAGTAGAGAACCTCAATATCATTTGCTCAGCTACCCTGACAACTCACAAAAGAGCCCTTTCATCACCTTCCTTGAGACACCAATGGAGAGCTACATCCAAGAAAGCCAATTTCAAGAGACAAGCTCTTCTCAAGTCTTTGTTTCTTCTGATGAGAGTTCAAGCAACATTCTCTTTACTTTGGAAGACTTGGACTGCATTCTTCAAGATGATCTAGAATATATGGAGATTGTGCAGCAAATGGCTCTCATCACTCATAGAGCCAAAAGGTTCAACCAAAGGACATGGATGAAGTTTTCTAGCAATGTATCTAGTGGAAAGCTTGGGCTGCATAAAAGCAAAGTGAAGTGTTATAACTGTAACCAAATTGGACAATTTGCTAGGGAGTGCAATGCCCCAAGGACAAATGGTGGCCAAGCATAATCCAGACCAAACTACAATGAAAGAGCTACAAAAGCTAAGAAAACCAACCAACAGGCTAAAGTGGCTGTTAAAGAAAGAGGATTTGATTGGAGTTTACATGTTGAAGATGCTTCTCCAAACAATGCCTTGATGGCTGATCATGAATAACCTAAGGTAATAGAACATCTTTGTACCCCTGAGTGCATGAATATTTTAAAAGCTGATTTTAAAAGAGTAGAAAATGACTATAAACTTAAAATAAAAGATTTAGAGAAAACAATTTTTACTCTTAAACCTGAGCACACAAATTACAGGACTCAAATCAGAGGTCTCATGGCCAAGCTAACTAAATGCTAGGCTGAGCTTGTGATCAGCAAAGACAGGGTAGAAAAGTGTATTCTTGAAGAGGAAACCTTCAAGAACATCATATCCTCATATTTACATGCCAAAGTGTCTTATCAAAACAGGCAGGAACTGGGATCTAGTGAAATAGCACCTCCACACACTCTATTATCTGTAAGACAGCCAAGGTGTGAAATTAGTAAAGATGAGCTACCTCAAGAAGATCCAGTTCAAGAGAAGATAAAGATGATGATGATGATGAGGAGATGGTGAAGGATGAACCTAAACTAAGTAAGAAGGTTCAAAGGATGAACCTAAACTAAGTAAGAAGGTTCAATTTGATAAGGGACACCATTCTCCTATAGAAAATAAAAAGACAAAGATGGCCAACCCTGCCTGAAGGAATTTGATCAGGACTACAAAGAGAAAAGCCAAGAAAGCCTTATAGATCAAGCCCACCTTTGACTTGAAGCAGAAACAAGTATTCATATCTGTTGGGTTTGAGGTGGTGAAGACTACAAACTTAACTATGGATTCTAGTACCAGGAGTCCTAGTTCAAGTTCAAACCATCCTTGTTAAAAGTGGAAAGTTGATAAAAGGTGCACCACTGCTGCACTGCCTAAACCATCCAATTCCAAGAGCAAGCCTATCCCCAAGAAGCCTACTATATCATTTGCAAAGGTGAAAAAGGAATTGGAAAATGATCTAGCTCAACCAGCCTCTCAGAAGAAGTTTCTCAGAAGCAACTCAACTACATGCATCATGTGTGGCAGTACTTCTTATCTTCCTAAGGGTTGCATCCATAATCCTAAAAGTACTTTCAACATGACCAAGAAGGCTTCTGAGATGAAGAAGAAAAAGACAGCTTCAGAAGGAAAGTTCCCTCGGAAGCTCCAAAATGAAGGCTCAAAAGATAAGTGGAAAATTGTTTTTGGATGAAATTTTGGTCTCGGAAGAAAGGAATGCTTGCGAAGTACTGAAGTCTGTAGTGGATGCAAAAACTTCCTAAGGCTCAGTCTGCAAAAACTTCCGAAGTTGTAAAAACTTCCGAAGCATTGAAGGCCAAGTCTAGTCTTTCCAAGATGGTATGGAAGATGAAGGAAGGCCAAGTGACTGAAGTTTCCTCATCATCAACAGCTCAAGATCCCCAATGCTTAAACATAGGATCCATAACTGTTGATTATCTTCTGTTAATATTAATGAACCCAAGACAAGCAAGGCTTGGGTCTCCAAATGTAACTAACCATATCTTTCTGTGTAAGAACAGCTCAAGACTAAAAGGAATAAATGGATCATTGACAGTGGCTGTTCCAGGCAAATAACAGGTAATGGTTCCTTGCTGCAAGACTTTGAGAAGTTTGATGGAGGGCTAGTTGCTTTTGGAGGAGAATCTGGTAGTTATATCACTGGAAGGGGCAAGGTCACAAATGGTAAGTTGAACATTGAGAAGGTAAACATTGTCAAGGAGCTTGAACACAATCTTCTAAGCGTCTTAATTTTATGACCAAAAGCATAACATGTTCTTCACTAAACATTAGTGCATTCTTCTCAAGCCCGGGGTAGTCATTCCTTAGGAGCATATTCTGCTCAGAGCCCTTAGGAAAGGGAACATGTACAAGATGGATTTGCAAGAAACCTCCCCTTCTAGAGAAGTTTCCTGCTTTCTATCTAAAGCGAATAGTGATGAGTCTTTCCTCTTTAAAAACATGAATAGATTAATTAAAGATGATTTGATAACTGGAATGCCAAAGAAAGAGTTTACAAATGATGACTACTGTGTTGCATGTCTGAAAGAAAAGCAGCACAAAGTGTCTCACAAGCCAAAGGAAATCAACTCTATCACTACCCCCTTCACTTGTTACACTTGGATCTATTTGGCCCCACAAGTGTAATGAGTTTAGGAAAAACTTCATATTGTCTTGTGATCACAGATGACTTCACAAGATACACTTTGGTCTTCTTCCTTAGATCTAAGGATGAGACTCCTGAAATCTTGAAGTCCTTCATTCTAAAGATTGAGAATTAATATGATCACAAGGTTAAGACCATAAGATGTGATCAGAGAACTGAATTTAAGAACCAAATCCTTGATACATTTTGTGATGAAAAGAATATTACAAGACAATATAGTGCTCCTAAGACTACTCAGCAAAATGTTGTTGCTGAGAGGAGAAACAGGACACTAATTGAAGCTGCAAGAACCATGTTGTCGGACTCTAAACTGCCCATCACCTTCTGGGCAGAGGCAGTGAACACTGCTTGCTATGTGCAGAATAAAGTTTTAGTGGTTAAGATTCATGGAAAGACTACTTATGAGATGTGGCACAAAAGGAGACCTTTTATTGGTTTCCTCAGATCATTTGGATGTCCTTGCACAATCTTGAATACCAAAGATCAAGTAGCCAAGTTTGCTGAGAAATCAGATGATGGATACTTTATTGGATACTCTTCCCAAGCTAAGGCTTATAGAGTATACAATCTTAGAACTAGAGTAATTGAGGAGTCAGCTAATGTGACCTTCAATGAGCACACTCATAGTGTGAAAGGTTCTAGTCCAGATTGGCTGTTTGATCTTGATTTAGTTACCAACTGTTTTAAGAAGTTTTGTGAGAATGTTTTAGTATCCACAGGTATCTTATCAATAGGAGATCCTGACCAAAGATTTGAGCTGGAAGGCCTACAAATCATACTACTTCAGCTCCGGTGGTAACAAACCTTGCAGATGGATTTCCTATTAGCACAACCATGACAAATCCAGCTGATACCTCTGAGGTGCCTACAAATTCCAGCTCAAAAGCACAAAACTCAAATGAAGGAGCTTCAAATGTAGGAGGAAGTGATAGTGGTGACAGTGATCAAGAGTTTCTTGATGCTGACAATCACTCCATGGAAGACAACATCAATGATGTCACACACTCATTGGATCAAGCTTCTCTTGATAAGTGTGCTAATGTGGTGGGTGACTCTTCACTACCTGATCTAAATTTCTTTAATTTAGATCTCTCCAATCAACTTGCTGTGATCCCTCAACTTAGGATCCACAAGTCATATCCCACCACAAACATCATTGGAGATGTTGACAAGGGGGTAAGAACAAGAGGACACACCCATGACAAAGATATTTGTCTCTACTCTTGTTTTCTATCCTAGATAGAGCCAAAGATAGTTGATAAGGCTTTAAAGGATGGAAGTTGGGTTGAAGCTATGCATGAGGAGTTGCTTCAATTCAAAAGGCAGAAGGTTTGTAACCTATGTCCTCTTCCTCAAAGGAAGACTACTATAGGAACCAAATGGGTTTTTAGAAACAAGAAGGATGACAGAGGACTTGTCATCAAGAACAAGGCTAGACTAGTTGTTTAAGGGTACACTCAAGAAGAAAGGATTGACTACACTGATGTTTTTGCTCTAGCAGCAAGACTTGAAGCTGATAGGATATTCCTAGCTTTTGCTACATCCAAGGATTTCAAGGTCTACGAACTTGATGTCAAGTGTGCTTTCTTATATAGGGTGATTGATGAAGAGGTGTATGTTAAAAAACCACCTAGCTTTGCAGATCCAGATCATCCTGATTATGTCTGCAAGCTTGATAAAGCTCTTTATGGGCTACACCAAGCTTAAAGGAAGTGGTATGAGACTCTATCTCAGTATCTATGTTGGTATGGTTACAAAAGGGGTACTATAGATGGAACTCTCTTCATCAAAGGAACAGGAAATGACTTAATGCTAGTTCAAGTATATGTAGATGACATTATCTCCGGGTCAACTAATCCAAAGGTCTACAAGTACTTTGAGAAGCTGATGAAGAATAGATTTGAAATGAGTGCCATGGGGGAACTCAATTTCTTTCTGGGAATTTAAATGAAGCAAGTTGACAGTGGCATCTTCATAAGTCAGTCAAAGTATGTACAAGACATACTTACAATATTCAGCATGACTGAATGTAAGGTTGCAAAGACACCCATAGCAAGAAACCACTCCCTTGGACCTGACCTTAAGGGGGAGTGTGTGGATGAACATCTTTACATGCTACGATTGGGTCTCTTATGTACCTCATAGCCAGCAAGCCTGATATCATGTTTGCCACATGCATTTGTGCCAGATATCAAGCCAACCCCAAGATGTCACACCTGGTTGCTGTCAAGAGAATTCTAAGATATCTAAAAGGTGCTTCAACACTAGGTCTTTGGTATACAAAGAATTCTGACTTTAATTTGTATGCCTATATAGATAGTGACTATGGTCGCTGCAATATGACTGCAAAATCCACATCCGGGGGATGTCAATTCCTTGGTGAAAGGATAGTCTCATGGCAATGCAAGAAACAAACATGTGTATTTGTATTAACTGCTGAAGCTGAATACATTGCTGCTACTAGCTGCTATGCTCAAGTGCTTTGGATTCAGAATCAGATGCTGGACTATGGATTCAACTTCAAAGAGACTCCTATCCACATAGACAACAATAGTGCTATCTCTATTACAGAGAACCCTGTGCAGCACTCAAGGACAAAACACATCAACATCATGTATCATTTGATTAGATATAACTTTGAAAAGGGCTTAATTAAACTGGTCAAAGTTAACACAAATGAACAATATGCTGATCTGTTCACCAAAGCTTTTGATGAACAGAGATTCAAATTTCTTGTATCATCTATTGGGATGATTAACTTTGAGTAGATTTTCTTAAACATAAACTCAATATTATTCTAAAACTCGTGTGTCCTAAGTTGTCTATTTTATCACCTTCATAAGCCATTGTTTACCTTGAAAGAAACATCTTTAAATCATAATCCTTTGATTTTTGAAAATTTTTGAACATCTTTCCTTTCGAAAGATATCAGGTTACCTTCGGAAGAACATTATGTCTTTAAAACCAAATAACTACTTATGGGAATTTACCTTCGTAAGAAATTCTGAAATGTCTTCTGAAGCTTAATGTGCTCATAAGTACTTATATGCTTTTGAAAAACAATTTTCTTCCGAAAGAAATCATGTCTCGGAAGATTTATTCTCTTAATGAAAACTCCAAGTCTTGATCTCTTCTGAAACCAAAATATGTCTCAGGAGTAAAAATTCTCTAAGTATTTTTTTTCTTCCAAAGCAAAATTTTCACAACTCTAAGAAATATCCTCCGAAGTCAAATTGGCTTCGGAAGCTTTGATAGGTTCAAATGGATCGATCTGTGATGATATTGTAATGCAATGATCAATTATAAGCACAAAGTAATCAACAAGAGCAATATACTTCAAAAATTCACAATGATTTCATCGAAAGCAATTTGCAATCGGATACAATGTACAGAGAGAGTTCCAACTGAAATTCTTCAAAAGTCTACCTGCACATATAAACAATATCCTATTTATACTAACAATAAAACTAAGAAACATAAATTTACACAATAAGTCCCTATACTATGACAAAAACAAAATCTAAAGACTAAATGCTAATCTTCAAGAGCTCCAACAATACTCCCCCTAAGATTTGCATAGTCTTCAGTCAAAAAAATCTTCAGGTTCTTCTTTGATTTTGAACATCAGCTTTTCTTTGTATATCTCTATTTCTATTAAAGCTTTCTTTATTGCAGACTTGAATTTTGCTGCCAAAATGCCTTGTTCAGGCTTTGATTCATTTGTCTTTATTTCCATGGCATCCATTACCATCAAGGTTTCTTTTGACAACCCTGCATTGTCAATGTTTGCATAAAATTCTAATGGATCTTGATTATCCTTTGTATGTATCTCTAACACTCCTCTGCTTGATATTCTCATAAATTCTATATTATGTACATCTTTCTTGACAATATTTGCATAAGCCAGAGCTTTCCTTAACGAAATCCGCTCCATGGCTGCATTTATCACTTTAATTATTGTCATGAAATACTTTCTATCATTTTTAGCTGCTTCAGATGACACTCTTTCAAACTTTTGATTTGACAAAAATGAAATGTAACTTGGATGCAAAAGTTTCAACTCAAACACTCCAAACAAGCGTATCATGTCCTTGTTCCAATCATCTTCATTCCGTACCAACATCAATTGAAATGATTCTGAATCATAAAACCATCTAAGGATAGGTTTTGAAGTTTGAGTACCATCTATCACTTTCAATCCTGGATTGGTTACTTTATCAAAATATTTGTCACTGAATGTCTGCAGATAGCTTTCTTTTTCTGATGAGCTTGATTCTCCTTTCTTTCTTTTCTTTAAAGATTGGAAATACAACTTATCTTCTTGATCAAATCTTGTTTTCAGAAAGGATGACATTCTTGAGATTCCATAATCCAAAAGTTTAACAAATTTTTCTCCTCTTGATGACTTGATTGGATTAATTAGAGGTAACTTGTGTAATTCTTTTAAATCTTGGACTGGAAGAGCAATAATACTAGAGTAAAAATGATACACATCACAGATAGCATTTACTCTCTTGATCAAAAATGCATCAAATACTTCATCGTACTTCCATGCAACAACCTTCACTTCTTTTGTATTATCAGGTACAATCATAGCATTTAACAGCTCTGAAATTGATTGTCCTGTTTGAAGCACATTTCTCACTATATCACTAGCAGATCTTGCTTTGTTCCACAGTTGTTTTTGATCAATTGAGACTTGATAAACTTGCTTTTCTTTCTCTGGAAACATTTTCATCAACTCTTGTCTCTGTTCATGACTTTTCTTCACAAGCTCCATAGACTTTATCTCTTGTGGTTTCAAAATTCTTGTTCTTTTGGTGATCTCCAGGTATTGAGGATTGTCTGTATCAAGCACGATCATTTTGTTGTTTTGCTTTTCTGTTTCTTGAAAACTTCTTACTAAATTTCTCAGAGAAGCTCCTTGAAGCCTGTTTAATCTTTTCCTTGGATAATTCCTTGACTGCAACCACATCCTTAATGCCAGTATGCTCATGTCTTCAGGATTAGGATGGTGCAATTCAGACACAGGAATATCATCAACATTTATGCTCTCACTCATCGGTGTCCATTCTCCATGTTCTATACAAATTTCATTTGGATCCACCGGAGCAGTTGATTCAGCTAACACTCATTTCTCATATTCTTCATTTATTTGAGAAACTGTTAACCCATCCAAAAATACACGATTATACTTATTCTTAACAAGGTAATTGTATATGTCTTCAAAGTCAATTGGAACATCATCTTGAATGTTTTGAATTGGAGATTCAACAAGTTCACACACATCTTCATCTTCAAGTACTTCGTTGTACCAATCATCATTAAATTCAGAGTCAATGTCATGTAAAGCTTCAATTTGCTGTTGAACATTTTCTTCATCAACATACACTGTTTCATCTACAGTTTTCTGAATTTTAGATGGTGTAGCAGATACATCTATAATCACTTCATCAATCTTCCTTTTTCCTTTATCAGCTTCAGAGATCTTTTCAATTATCTCCACTTCTGATTCTGATTCTATCTCTTTCTCCTTTAAATTCTCTTTCAATCTTTCAACTTCTTCATTCAATCTTTTTACTTTCTCTTCAAGATCAGCTACTATCAAATCTTTCTCATTAACCTAAGCTTTTAATACATCATTCTCTTCTTGAAGCTTCTTAATCAATTCTTCTTGTTTTGCATTCTTAACTTTCAACTCATCAATTAATTCGTCATCACTGTCATCTTCAGTTTGCACAGTTGCATTTTGAGTTTGTTTCCTTATACTTTCATCCATAATAACTATCTGCTCCTCTTGCACATCTTCAGAGGTTACATTTAAAAGGTTCAGATAATATTGCATTAATGTAATCAAAATCAAATGTCTGATTTTGATCTAAACTTTCATCAGCATTTTCATTATCAACTTCAATCTCTTCATTTTCTGCTTGCTCATTCATTTCAGTTTCATCATCATCAGCATTTTCATTTCTTTCATCAGACATAGTTTCTTCACTATCAACATCTTGAATGGTTTCTTCAACATTCCCACCAACATTAGCATCATCATCATTATCATCATCACTTGATAAGCTATCATCACCATCTTGCTCATCTATCATCTTCCTCTTCTTCTTCAACAACTTCTTGAATAACATCTTCAATCAAATCATTTGGATTAACTGGTTCATCCTCAATTAAATGAAAGTGATCTTGATTGATGTTTACTTAATCTCTAGCTACTGCCCTCATGTAATCAAACATTTGAATGTTCTGAGCTCCAGTAACAACAGATAATCTTTTGTACACAGTTTTAGACATGTGTTCTAAATCCAGTCTTTCACCATTTACCCCATATACATGAAAATCAGGGTGTTCTACATTTATAATCATTTGCAGGAATCTTGGATACATCAAGTATTTATTCCTCTTTCCTTTCTCCAAATTGAATAAGAACCCATTCATAATCCATCTTGCAATATTAAACCTTCTGTTTGTTGGCAGTGCAACAATAAGAGAAGCTATATCAACAGGAAATGAGTTCCATCCTGCACTTCTTTTAGACATACAATGTTGAAATATATAGCACAGAAGTTTCAGTGGTTAAACTCTGGCTCTGAAGAATTGTTTCTTTGGAAAGTAATCTGGGTGACCCATCATCATGAAAGTATCTCTGTACTCATTGAAAGTAAATTCTGACAAATCTTGTGCATCATTTTCATCCAGTCTTAATGCTTCTCTGATTGACTCTTCAGAAACTTCTATCATTCTATCACTAGTTGCAAATCCCCTCAGCACTTTCTTGCCTTCTTCATCTCTTTCAATCTCTGCTGTCCTCCAGAATCTTTTAATCAGCCTTGCATAGATGATAGGACGAGGACACATAGCATATACATATCTTGTTCTCAACAAGAATCTGATCATTTTTTCATATCCAGTAGCCTCTCTAACTTCTTCATTTAAGAAAACAGCTACATTATGCTTGGGCTCAAACTTGAGTTCTGCCATCTGTCATTTACAAAGAAACAATATAAGAATGAATGTATTACATTGATGTAAATCTCATAATGATTTATCAATTTTTATCCAATAATACTTAGAAATTTTCTAAGTATTTGATATTTTCTAAGTATTTGATATACTCATTACTCAAATGTATTGGATATAAGTCAATTAATAATTTAAGATTAAAACCATGTAACATATAACAATGTGTTTTCAAATTTTACTTAATAGATTTTAAATTGTTAAAACTTGATCAATTTTATTCAAAATTTTCGAAGTGTTTGAAACACTTACTGTTAAGTTTAAGTTTTAAAAATTTATAATCACTAAGTAATTTGTTTCTTCTAGATTTTTGAGATTTAAGAAATGTTTTTGATGATTAAAATTAAAATTTTATTAAAACTTCAATTTTGTCGATTCATTTCATTTTTAAATTTTTATTATTATTTTATTTGACTGATGAACACAGAATTATCAAGATATTTTTGTGATGAAATTGAGTTTTGATGATGTCAATCAGGTCGCAAAAACATGTATTTAACAATTTCAGATTCAATTTTGAACAATTTAACACATTTAATCTGAAAATTTTAAATTTCTTAAACCCTTAGGGTTCGAACGCCCGAATAGGGTTCATACGCCCAATCAAATGTGTGTTAAATGTTCTGTGTTTTGATGATTTGAACTCAATATGTTGTTTAGCATCAAAGTTTATACCTAAATGTCACAATGATTTAAATAAATCAGTACGAAATATGAAGATGATAATCGTCGGATGAATGAATAAGAACAGAGTATCAGTGAGAATGAACGAGTGAAATGAGAATCTGTCAAGTGTTGAATTTATATGAGTGAAAAACTCTTAGGCGCATGACCACTGTGAAGGCGTATGATCACTGTTGAGACGCATGAGGTTTAGGCGCATGACAACTGTACATGCGTATTACTCCTGCTGAGACGCATGAGACCTAGACGCATGAACTCGCTTGGTCAGATTTTCATCAGAAAGGACTTAGGCGCATGGACACTGTTCAGACGCATGAGCACTGTTTAGGTGCATGAGAACTGTTCAAGCGCATGACCTAGCCTGAAACGCCTAACACTTGGACAATTTCATGAACCTTCAGTTCGTATGAGAACTGTTTAGGCGCATGGACATTTAAAGCTTCAACACTTGGAATATTTTCAACATGGAAAGTCTGGTACTGTTTAGGCGCATGAGTTTGTTTGAAACGCCCATTACTTAACCAAATTTTAAGACTTATGACAACTGTTTAGGCGCATGAGTTGAAACAAAACGCCCAACACTTGTACACATTCTTGAAATATCATCATACTCCTGAATTAGACTTTTGACCACTGTTCAGGCGTATGAGACTTTTCCATACGATTAACACTTGGCATTTTTTCACCAAATTCATCCAAACCCTAATTTTAAAAATTTTCACTGTTCATCATGAAATTTCAACCTGGTCAAAGTTTGACTTTTTGACTTTAAAAATCTTTGACTTTTTGACTTTTATCATTCAAAAATTTATTTTTCACTCAAAATATACCTTTTATTTCTCAATTAATTTCCCGTCATTTTAGTCTCAAAATTTTAAAATTTTCAAAAATTACAAATAATCTCAGTTCTCAACGTGGTCAAAGTTTGACTTTTTGACTTTAAAAATCTTTGACTTTTTGACTTTTATCATTCAAAAATTTAATTTTCACTCAAAATATACCTTTTATTTTTCAATTAATTTCTCGTCATTTTAGTTTCAAAATTTTGAAATTTTCAAAAATTACAAATAATCTCAGTTCTTTATTTTTTATTGCAAGAAGCTTTTCCACATTTCAACTTAATTTGAATTCTTTTCAGGTTTATTTTTAAATCATATCAAACACACACATACTTGTAAACGTTTTGCATCATCCTTTTCATCATTCAATTATTTATTTTGAAATTCTTTTTTCAATCTTTACTCCCCTAAACTTTTAAGTTCATAAACTTAGAAGTTTATTTAATTGATGAAAAAGAAAGACAAACCAGTTATTATCAACATGCCTACACACAGAAAATCATGCACAAATTAAGATAAAGCATAATAAAACTCTACACTATACTTATAATGAATCACATGCCTGCAGTGAGATCATATCAGTAAACAATCAGCACATTAAACAAAAAAAATGTGGATAGTCATAGACAATGATTAAATCCTGATCAGTTGTGTTCCAGGTCAGCGTTCCCGCAGCAGAGGAGACACTAGATCTAAGGACAGACAATGAGTACTTTGGCAAAGTATCAGCACACCTACTTTTTCAATTCTTGGATTGATTTGGTTTGATTAGATATGACATTATGTGACCCAGGATTAGACTTAGAGAGACTGACCTTCGTTAAGTAATGCAAGCAAGCACTTTTTCTCAGCTTAAAAACCTGACATATATGTATAACCAGATCTCATGTTTATATCTATTTTTGGACTTTTGAATAGTTTGTGCACATTGGCATCTTTTGGATCAGGTGAGAATATCCAGGTCTGTAATGACTTACAACAGAGGATACCTCATCACTTCAGGTCTATGATGACTCATAACAAAGAAGTGAACAGATACTGTAAACAGATCTCATGGTTAATCATATCATCACCAGGTGTGAGTTTGTAACTTGACAAGCACACAATCAGAAAAGTCAATACCACTCATTAGTACTAAGACGGATACACACAAATGCATAATGATTTAGTTAAATCACAAGAATCTACTTTTTCAGTATAATTGCATGAGATTACCAGCACATCATATCTGATCACGTCAGACTTTATTAACGAGTGAAGTATGCAACTGATTAAAACTGATGTAGTATCATTTCTCACATATTGCAATGGCAGATTCAATCCTAAAATAATAAAACATATTTTTGTATGTTCATTTTATATTTTTCTATATTGATTTTGCACTTTTCTAGTTTTGTATTTACTTTTTCTTTTAGCACACACATACAATATATACAATCAGGCAGTTAATTTTGACAATTTCTCTTTATTTTTCTTATTAAAAGAAGGGAGGGTTATATTCATTTTGAATCATCAAAATCAATTTTCAATATGGTTAATAAGACCAATAGACTCAACCAAATACTCAAACCTTCCTGGTAAAAAGGCTTTTGTAAATAGGTCAGCCAATTGTTTTTCTGTTGATATTTGAATCAAAATGATTAAACCTTTTTCAGAGTTATCTCTGAGAAAATGATATCGAATTTTGATATGCTTTGTTTTTGAATGTTGGACAGGATTAGCTGTTATAAACATAGCAACGGTGTTATCAATGTAAATTGGAGTTTTAAGAAAATTGAACCCGTAATCTAGCAGTTGGTTTTGTAACCAAAGAATTTGAGAACATCCTGCTGATGCAGCTATGTGCTCAGCTTCTGCAGTTGAGACTGAGACATTTGTTTGTTTCTTACACTGCCATGAGACTAATTTGGGACCCAAAAACTGACAACCACCTGTTGTAGATTTTCTATCTTGACAACATCCCCCATAATCACTATCAGTATATCCATGTAACTCGAAGTTTCCTTCATAAGGATACCATAATCCTAGAGCCGGTTTTCCTTTGAGATATCTGAATATGAGTTTGACAGCGATAAGGTGAGATTCCTTGGGGTTTGATTGATACCTGGCATAGACACAAACATCATACATTATATCAGGTCTAGATTCAGTAAGATATATCAAAGATCCAATCATAGATCTGTATAGAGTTTGGCCAATTGATTTTCCTTTTGGATCAGGATCAATCTTGGTGTTAACGTCAGTTGGAGTTCTGATGGATTGACAATCTTGCAGTTTAAACTTTTTCAAGAGCTTGTCAACAAATTTCTCTTGATTGATAAAAATTCCATCTGCAGACTGTTTCACTTGTAAACCAAGAAAAAAGTTTATTTCTCCCATAGAACTCATTTGAAAGCCAGATTTCATGATATCTTCAAATTCTGAGCACAATTTCTGACTTGTAGAACCAAATATGATATCGTCAACATATACTTGAACACATAAGAGATCATCTGCATCCTTCTTTATGAATAAAGTCGGATCAATTTTCCCTCTTGTGTATCCATTTTGGATCAAGTGCTGTTACAATGTTTCATACCAGATTCTAGGAGCTTGATATAGACCATATAACGCTTTGCTCAGCTTGTACACACGATGAGGAAATTCAGCATCTTCAAAACCTTGAGGTTGCTTGACATACACATCATCTGTGATTGGTCCATACAAGAAAGCACCTTTAACATCCATTTGGTACACCTTGAATTTCATATATGAAGCATATGCTAGGAAGACACGCATTGCTTCAAGTCTTGCAACTGGAGCAAACACTTCATCATAGTCAACTCCTTCCTCTTGGGTGTAATCTTGTGCTACTAGCCTTGCTTTGTTTCGAACAACAATTCCTCTATCATATGATTTGTTTCTGAACAACCATTTTGTGCCAATGGCATTTTCTCCTTCAGGCAAATCCACAAGCTTCCACACTTCCTGTTTACGAAACTGTAATAACTCTTCTTGCATAGCCTCAATCCAACTATTGTCCTGTAACGCTTCAGAAATGTTTTTAGGAACAATTTGAGATGGGAAACACGAGTATAAGGAAATGTTTGCTTGTTTGAACTGACTTCTCGTAGTTCTCTCATTCAAAGGACCAATAATCTGTGATATAGGATGTTTCTTGTGAACACGAGATGTTAGGATCTCATCTTCTTGAACATTCACATCAAGATTAGTCTGGTTCAAGTTGGAAAGCTGATGCAACAGGTTTGAAGAATGTGGAGTGAAATTCGGAACTTGAGTCGGTGAGTTGATAAAATAATCAAGCTTGTCATTAATATCTACATCTCTAGATATAGATGTACTTCTAGACTCTGGATATAGAATTTCTGGTCCATCATTAGGAAAAGGTTGAGAAATATTTGAATTTTGAGAAACTGGAGGTTGTTCTTGAGCTTGTTGAACATGAGATTCTACGTTGAACACAGGATCTTTAACAAATGAGAAGAATGGATAATCTGGGCTTGAATCATCCATATCATCAAAATCTGAATCATCACTGAAAGATCCAAGATCTCCTACCTGTTTCCCGTTGACACACGAGGATTCAAACTGGTTAGAATAGAATGAGTTTGACAAAGAATCTAAATCAAATAACCTAGCTGGACCATTTGCAACTGATGGAAATGAATTTTCAAGGAATTTAACATTGAATGTTTCAGTAATAACATTCTTTCTAGAGTTATAAACTCTAAATACTTTTGAAACTGATGAATATCCAAAAAAAATCCAGCATCAGATTTTGCTTCAAATTTTCCAATCTGATCATTTGAGTTTAAAATCAAAACCGGACAACCAAAAGATTTAAGAAAATCTATGTTTGGTTTCCTGCCAGACATCAACTCATAAGGAGTTTTCTGTTTATCTTTCACTAATAGAGAACGATTCTGAACAAAACATGCAGTAGATATGGCTTCATCCCAGAAAGTGATTGGAATCTTCGCATCTGCTAGCATCGCACGAGCTGCCTCAATCAATGTTATGTTCTTCCTTTCAGCAACTCCATTTTGTTGTGGAGTTCTAGGAGCACTGAACTGATGAGCAATTCCTTTTCTTGCACAGAACATGTCAACATTAGCATTTTTAAATTCTGTTCCATTATCACTTCGAATGATTTTTACTTTTTGATCTAATTGATTTTCTACTTTAATGACAACTCTTTTAATAATTCAGCCGTTTCAGATTTAGCATGCAAAAAGAAAACCCAAGTAAAATTTGTAAAGTCATCAATGATAACTAAACAGTAAGATTTCTTTCCAATACTTTACACGTTTACTGGACTGAATAGATCCATGTACAACATTTGTAGAGGCTTGGAATTTGAGTTTATCAGCTTGGACTTATAAGACGCTCTGTATTGTTTCCCTTTCAAACATGCTTTGTAGAGATCTGACGTAGCAAACTTCTTTGTTGGAATGTCTAATACATGATTTCCTGCAGCAAGCTTGTTCATGTTTTTGAAGTTAGAATGTCCGAGACGTCTGTGCCAAAGCTGGCTTTCATCATTTGATGCTTGAGCAATTAGGCAAGTTGTTTCTGTTGAAGGATCAACTTGAGACATATCTAGTTTGTATATATCTCGATCACGAACAGCTTTAACAACTACCCATTCCTTGCTAATCTGAAAACCTAGCTTTAAAATATAACAACGAGATTCATCAAATAAAGCAGAATATGATTTATCACAAATTTGGGAAACGCTTAAAAGATTAAAGTTCAACTGAGCACAGTAGTTGACTCTATCAAAGGTAATAATCCCATTTGATATCGTTCCTTCTCCGGTAATCTTTCCACCTGCATCACCTCCAAATGCTACATGTGTAGCATCTTTCATCTTAAAGTCTTGAAGTAAGGCATGATTGCCTGTCATATGCCGGCTACACCCACTATCAACATACCACGTGTTTATTGGTCTTCTTGGGCGTACCTGCATTTCAAAGACAATTAAGTTGAGTTATCAACCCAAGCCGAGATGGTCTTGCGCTTGCCATACTTATCAACAATGGTAAACTGCTTAAAATGGAGTCTGTTCATGTCAGGTTTCGTTTGATATTTAGAATTATCAATTCCTTTTCTGAAAAATTTCTGATTATCTTTATTTTGTTTAATCCTCAAAGCATTAAAACGATTTTCAAGATCCTCATCAAGAAATTTTGAACTATTCATTGAAACATTCTTAGAAAAATTTTGCTTGGTAAATGTTCCATTGTTCATTCTCACAGATCGTGGAATGAAATTTCCTTGTGTATACTGCTTTGTTCTCACAGTATAATGATCATCATAATCAGAATTGATTCTTCTGAGAGATCTCAAGCCTAAAGAAGGTTGTTGTGATTAACCTTGAAAACCATTGTTTTGATTTCTTTGAAATCGTGGATGAACATATCCATTCCTTGGCGAGTTCTTTCTGAAGTAACAATCTTCACTATTATGATTTCTTTCATCACACAAGGCACAGTATTTATTGAAATAACACTCAACAGTTGTGTGATTTGTCATATCACAAATGTGACAGTATTTGTTAAAATAACATTCAGATGTGTTATGATTATACATGTCACAAATGTCACAGTACCTTTGTGAAGAATTAAAGAACTGATGATTAACCCTAGATGTGGATGCCACATTTGATCCTTGTTTAGATTTAGAAGTTGGCAGGTTAATCTGTTTTTTTTGATTTGTAAGTTTGGTCTTTTGATTTTTAGGTTTAAGTTTTTTAACATTTTCACAATTCATTGACTCCTTAGATGCAAATCTTTTATGAACAGCGAAAGACTTAGGACCTGAACCTGTTTTCAGATCAGAGTTAGATTTGATCTTTGGTTTGGATGTCGTTTCAGAGATTGTGTTCATGTCAAATGTTCCTGCTGACACAAACTTCACTGGTTTCAATTGATTCGATTGATCAGTTTTTTGAGTTTGAGAATTTTTAGATTTAACATTTGATTTTCTCCTTCTTTGATTTCTTGATCTTGAAGATGTTTTGTTGCTTTGGGAAGGAATTGATTTTTGAGAAGATTTTTTTTCAGATTCTTTAAGTTTATGTTCTTTTTGGTTTGATTCACAAGAACTTGAATCATCGGAACATGAAGTATCTGATTTCAATTTTTCTTCTTTAGTTTTCCCTTTCTTTTTGTCATTTGTTTCAATGACTTCTTCAACACATTGTTCAACAACACATTCATTAGATCCTTTTGGGACAAACAACTTCTTGTTCTTAGGTCGAGGTTCATATGATTTGACTTTTATCGGATGACCATTTTTTATCTTTTCTGAATCTTTCTCCTCAAAGATTTCAATATTTATCTTTTCAATTTCACTTTCTTTAGTAGATTGCTCATTCTTTTTCTTTTCATGAAATGCTTTCAGCTTTGCTTTGTTTTCAGGTGAGTGATCATGAGTGTTAAAGTTCTTTGGCAAGTTTGAGATTGATTCAGGCATAGGCTCATGTGTGAAACCTAGACCTGTTTTATCTTCATCTTTTCTCCCATTTACCAGTTGTTCAACTATAGTTTTCAAACTTTTAACTTTTGCAAAATCAACTTGAGTTGCAGCATGTGCCAACTTTTCTTGTTCTAGAGTTTTAGTCATCTCTTCAAGTTGCCTTTTTACTTGTTCAAGTTCTTTTAAAGTTTTGTTCCATGATGTTTGAAGAGATATGATTTTTTCATCAGAGATTTTATGATCAGCTTTGAGTTTGTTGTGCATTAACTCTTCTTGTTTAAGTTTGTCACATATTTTGAACGAGTATGTTCTGTAGTGCTCAACTTGTTCAAAACATGCTTTTGTGCACATTTTCTCTCTGACTTCCATTGGAATTTCTGGATAAGAAGGTGAAGTCTCAGTATTAGATGATGAGTGTTCAACCTTTGGTTGTTCTGACTGTGCCATGAGAGCAATTTCTTCTGAATCTTCCTTGGGATCAGATTTGTCACTCCAATCATAGCTTTCATCATTGTCTGAATCATCATTTGCCTTTGGATCATTGTCTTCAGACCAGTCTTCGTCATTAATTTTAGCAACAAGTGCTAAACCAGAAGTGAGATCAGCACTAAACTGTTCTGCATAAGCACTCCGGTCATAACCATCCTTGATGCTGACAACTAGAGCTTTCTTTGGCTCTTTAGTTGTTTTTGATTCTTCTTTTAGTTCTGGCATAGGAAGACTCTGATATGGCTTCTGAAAAGTTTTCTGAGACTGATGTTGATTTCTTTGACTACTGGAACCTGCTTGATCATTGCCTCCTTGATTTCTTGGAGCTTTACATTCTCTTAAAAAATGACCATAGCTATTGCAGTTGAAACACCTTGATTTTGACTTGTCAAAGCCAACCTTTTTGTTTGCACTTGGCTTATAATTTCTGTTCACATAAGAGTGTTTCTGAGTCCTGTAAGCTATCATCACCATTTGCCAGTTCAAATCCATCTCTTCTACATCATCAGGATCCATCTCAAATAAATCCTGCAAAATCAAATCAACTTGAGTTAGATGACTACCTTGATAAGCTTGAAAGCTTGCCATGAAAGTAGTAAAAGCAGATTTTGACTCTTCATCCTGTAAAAGGTTGTTTATGACATCTTTAACTTTGCTAGGTTTAACAGAGTTAGAAGATGGAGTCTCAGTTTGAGGTTTAGGCATTTGAGTTTTAGGAGGAGACTGTGGTTTATTTATGTAGACAGGAGCACTTGTGTAGGTTGAGTTAGCAAAGAAACCAGCTCCAACAAACAAATCACCCTTATCTTTTGAAGAACTATCATCTTTAGCCACAAATGCATTCTCCATTGTGTTAGCTGGAGATGTAACATACTTATACTGAGATGTTGATGTAGATCTGTCATTGTTCCTTGAACTCTCATCAATTTCAACTGATTCTATTTTGGCAATCAGAAGATCATGATCCATGGGAAACTTTTCTGTATGCTTCAACAAAGTAACTGTTTGTTTCCATGAAGATGGAAGAGCATTGAGAAGTCTGTCATTTAGATCTTTGAGATCATTTTTCACACCAACAGTTGACATTTCAGTAATGAGTTGCACAAATCTGTTCATCATTTGATTGATTGTTTCTCCAGAAAGATGCTCAAATAATTCAAGTTGTCTTTTCAGTTTTTGCTTTTTGAGATCTTGAATCTCTTTACCACCTTCACAAATGATCTTTAAAGCTTTGTACATGGTATACCCAGTCTGATAACTATCAAGTCTTGTCAACACCTCCAAAGGTAAACCCTTGCACATCAGTGAATAAGCTTTAATGTCATTTTTAACCTTTTTTAGATCATCACCATGTAGACCATCTTCAGGATATGGTTCTTGAGAGTCTTTGGTGTAAACAGATCCTCTGTCAGGACCATCTAATGAAACAGGAATGTGTGGTCCTTTCTCTATTGACTTCCAGAGATCAGTATCAATAGAGTTTAAGTGATGTTTTAATCTGAGAGGCCAGTTCTTGAAATCAGCTCTATTCTTTAACTTAGGAACCCTGTTCTCAGAATCTTCAGACTTAGCCATTTTAAGTTTTGAAATTAAGAAAACAAAATGTTTTTATTGTTTTTAAAGTTTGAAATAAAACAAAGAAATGATAATATTTTTGAATTTTAGTTTTTGAAAAATTTTCTAAGTGTTGAATGAAAAGTCTGAAATCTGATGCGCCTGAATAGTTATGAAACGCCCACTTTGTACTTGAAACGCCTAAGGGAATGCCTTAGTAGAATTCTTGAAACGCCCAACTGAAGATGCGCCTGAACAGTTGTTAAAAGCCTGAACAGTTGTCAAGCGTCCAAACAGTTGTCAAATGCCTGGGAACTTAGTCAAATTTGCTAGATTTTCAACTAAAGCGCCCAAACAGTCTTCAAACGCCTAGAATTCGGGTTTCAAAAACGTCCAAATAGTGATAAAACGTCCAAATAGTGTCAAAACGTCAAACTCTGAAACGCCCAAACAGTGTTGATGCGCCTAAACAGTTGTAATGTGCCTAAACACTTGAGCAAATTTCAGATGATTTTAACACTCCAAGCGCCTAATTCATCATCTTCATAACAACCTGATCTTATCAAATTCTTCAAAACTTGATTAATTGATCTGAAAACTTCCAATAAGGTAGAATTCAAGTCGATAATCAATCCTAATTCATCAATTCTCTCAATTAACAACAACAAATCTGAATTTCTGATTGAATTTGAGTTCGACAATGAAGAACAGTTTCGCACACAAATCTGATGAAAATTCAAATCTGAATGAGAGAAATCACTCAATTGTGATTCAATTTATGTTTCTAATGATGAAACACAACTAAAATCAACAATTAATTGATCAATTGCTATCAAACACAGATTCAAGTGATTCACAGAGCTCAAAATTCGATTTTAAGCTTCAAATCACTGAACTGAAAGCTTTGATACCATTTGATAGGTTCAAATGGATTGATCTGTGATGATATTGTAATGCAATGATCAATTATAAGCACAAATTAATCAACAAAAGCAAAATACTTCAAAAATTCATAGTGATTTCATTGAAAGCAAATTGCAATCGGATACAATGTACAGAGAGAGTTCTAACTGAAATTCTCCAAACGTCTACCTTCACATATACAATATCCTATTTATACTAACAATGAAACTAAGGAACATATATTTACACAATAAGTCCCTATACTATGACAAAAACAACATCTAAAGACTAAATGCTAATCTTCAAGAGCTCCAACAAGGTGGCTGACTATTCTAAAGAAGATAGAAAGAAGATAGATATCGATCAAAAGGCCATGACTACCCTCCAAACTGCTCTTCCCAACTCTATCTACAGGGGCTTCAAGAAGTGTAAAACTGCCAAGCAGTTATGAGATGCATTAAAGCTCATGTATGAGGGGTCCTCTAAAGCAAAGGAGAACAAAAAGGACCTCTTGAAGCAGCAGTTTGAGAACTTCACCTACAAAACAGGTGAAACCATGACTCAGCAATACCTCAGGTATGTTGAGATTGTGGATACTCTAATGGATGTTGGAGTAACTCTTGAGAACAAGGACATTATGAGGAAGTTCATGTCCTCTCTTCCCAGACAGTGGACTCACTACTGTGTTGTTATCAAGAGGATTGAGAACCTTAGGTTTTTCACTCTTATAGAGTTGTATGGTATCCTCAGTGGCTACCAGATGGAGATAAACATGCAAAATCCATCTTGTAACTCCAGCAATCAATAGAGTTCAGCCCTCCATGTGGTTGAAAGGGATTGCAGAGAACCATAACATTATCTAATCTGCTACCCTAACAACTCATAAAAGGGTCCTTTCATCACCTTCCCTGAGACACCAAGGGAGAGCTACATCCAAGGAGGTCCATTCCAAGAGACAAGCTCTTATCATGCTTTTGTGTCTGCTGATGAGAGTTCAGGCAACTTTCTTTTCACCCTTGAAGACCTGGACTATATCCATCCAGATGATTTGGAGTACATGGAGATAGTCAAACAGATGGCTCTTCTCACTCCCAGAGCCAAGAAGTTCTACAAGCTGACAGGGAGGAAGTTTCATAGCAATGCAGCCAATAGAAAGTTTGGACTGGACAAAAGCAAGGTGAAGTGTTTCAACTGCAACCAAATGGGACACTTTGCCAGGGAGTGCAAGGCACCTAGAACAAACTACACTGAAGGAGTCAACCAGAATGAGAAGCCAAAGCAGCAAGCTGCAGTTGCTGTTGAAGAAGGAGGCTTTGACTGGAGCTTTTAGGTTGAGGATGCATCTCCAAACCAAGCACTGATGGCAGATCATGATGAAGCCAAGCTATTGGAACATCTTTGTACTCCTGAATGTATTGCTAATTAACAGATACAGGTCCTATAACTTAAAAATGAGATCTGATCTTGAGTCCTTAAATATCTTAAAATCTGACAGCCGAACAAATACTAACAAGTGTTGATCCTCAAAGCTTGAACATAGGATCAATTACTGTTGCATTGTCTTCTGTTGATATTAATGAGCCCAAGACCAGCAAGGCTTGGGTTTCCAAATGTAACTAATCATCTCTTTGTGCAGGAACAGCTAAAGACCAACAGGAATGTGTGGATCATTGACAGTGGCTGTTCTAGGCACATGACAGGCAATGACTCTCTACTCTAAAATTTTGAGAAAATTGATGGAAGGACTGTTAATTTTGGAGGAGATGCAGGAGCTTACATTACAGGAAGGGGCATGGTCACAAATGGTAAGCTCTGCATTGAGAAGGTAAACTTTGTCAAGGAGCTTGGGTTCAATCTACTGAGTGTATCCCAATTTTGTGATCAAAAGCATAACATGCTCTTTACTGAGCATGAGTGCATTGTTCTCAAGCCCGGGGTGGTCATTCCTCAAGAGCATATCCTTCTCAGAGCCCCCAGGAAAGGGAACATATACAAGATGGACTTGCATGAAACTTCTCCCTCAGGAGCAGATCTTGCTTTCTGTCTAAAGCAAATAGTGATGAGTCTTTTCTCTGGCATAAAAGAATGTGCCATGTAAACTTTAAAAACATGAATAAATTAATTAAGAATGATTTGGCAACTGGAATGCCAAAGAAAGAGTTTACAAGTGATGACCATTGTGTTGCATGCCTGAAAGGGAAGCAGCATAAGGTGTCTCACAAGCCAAAGGAAAGAAACTCCATCACTACTCCCTTACACTTGTTACATATGGATCTTTTTAACCCCGCCAGTGTAATGAGTTTAGGAAGGATGTCATACTATTTAGTGATCACAGATGATTTCACTAGATTCACTTGGGTCTTTTTCCTTAGAACTAAGGATGAGACTCCTGAGATATTGAAGAATTTCATTCTGAAGATTAAGAATCAATATGATCACAAGGTCATGATCATAAGATGTGATCAAGGAACTGAATTTAAGAACCAAATCCTTGATACATTTTGTGATGAAAAGGGTATTTCAAGATAATATAGTGCTGCCAGGACTCCTCAGCAGAATGGTGTTGCTGAGAGGAGAAACAGGACACTAATTGAAGCTGCAAGAACTATGTTGTCTGACTCTAAACTGCCTATCACCTTCTGGGCAGAAGCAGTGAACACTGCTTGCTATGTGTAGAACAGAGTTTTAGTAGTTAAGACTCATGGTAAGACTCCTTATGAACTGTGGCATAAAAGGAGACCTTTCATTGGTTTCCTCAGATCATTTGGATGTCCTTGCACCATCTTGAATACCAAAGATCAAATAGCCAAATTTGATGAGAAATCAGATGATGGATACTTCATTGCATACTCTTCTCAAGCTAAGGTTTATATAGTGTACAATCTCAGAACCAAAATAGTTGATGAGTCAGCCAATGTGACTTTCAATGAACACACTCCTTGTGTGAGAGGTTTTGGTCCTGATTAGCTGTTTGGTCTAGATTTAGTTACTAACTATTTTAACAAGTCTTGTGAGAAAGTTTCAGGATCTACAGGTAACCTATCAACAGATGATCCTGACCCAAGATTTGAGCTAAGAAGACCTTCAAGTCAATCTACTTCAGCTCCAGTGGTAACTAATTTTGCAGATGGAGCTCCTATCAGTACAACAATGACAAATCCTGCTGATACATTTGAAGTGCCTTCAAATTCCAGCTCAGAGGCACAAATCCAAACGGATGGAGTTCCAAATGTAGAAGAAATTGGAAATGGTGACAGTGATCAAGAATTTCTTGATGTTGACTCCATGGAAGACAACATCATTGATGTCACACACTCATTGGATCAAGCTTCTCTTGATAAGTGTGCTGATGTGGTGGGTGAATCTGCTTTGCGTGATTAAAATTTTTCAAATTTAGATCTCTCTAACCAACTTGCTGTGATCCCTCAACTAAGGATCCACAAGTCTCACCCTACCACAAACATCATTGGTGAAGTTCATAAGGGGGTAAGAACAAGAGGACAAACCCATGACAAAAATGTTTGCCTCTACTCTTGTTTCCTATCCCAAGTAGAGCCAAAGAAAGTTAAAGAGATTCTGAAAGATGGAAGTTGGTTTGAAGCAATGCAGGAGGAACTGCTTCAATTCAAAAGGTTGAATGTTTAGAACCTATGTCCTCTTCCTCAAGGGAAGACTACTATAGAAACTAAATGGGTGTTTAGGAACAAGAAAGATGATAGGGGACTTGTCATCAAGAACAAGGCAAGACTAGTTGTTCAAGGGTATACTCAGGAAGAAAGGATTGATTACACTGATTTCTTTGCTCTAGTAGCAAGACTTGAAGTTGTTAGGATATTCCTTGCCTTTGCTGCATCCAAGAATTTCAAGGTCTACCAACTTGATGTCAAGTGTGCTTTCTTATATGGGGTGATTGATGAAGAGGTGTATGTCAAACAACCACCTGGTTTTGCATATCCAGATCATCCTGATTATGTCTGTAAGCTTGATAAAGCTCTATATGGGTTGCACCAATCTTCAAGAAAATGGTATGAGACTCTATCTCAGTACCTCTATCAGCATGGTTAAAGAAAGGGTACTATAGATGAAACTCTCTTCATCATAGGAACAGGAAATGACTTGATGTTGGTTCAAGTTTATGTTGATGACATTATCTTTGGGTCAGTTAATCCAAAGCTCTGCAAAGACTTTGAGAAGCTGATGAAGAATAGATTTGAAATGAGTGCCATGGGGGAACTCAATTTCTTTCTAGGAATTCAAGTGAAGCAGGTTGACAATGGCATCTTCATAAGTCAGTCAAAGTATGTTCAGGACATACTTACAAGATTCAGCATGACTGACTGCAAGGTTGCAAGGATTCCTATAACCAGAAACCACTCCCTTGGACCTAACCTTAAGGGGAGCATGTGGATGAGCATCTCTACAGAGCTATGATTGGGTCTCTCAAGTACCTTACTGCCAGCAGGCCTGATATCATGTTTGCCACACGTATCTATGCTAGATATCAAGCCAACCCCAGGATGCCACACCTGGTTGCTGTCAAGAGAATTTTAAGATACCTCAAAGGTGCTCTATCTCTAGGCCTTTGGTATCCAAAGAATTCTGACTTCAATCTATATGCATATACAGATAGTGACTATGGTGGCTGCAATATGACTGCAAAGTCTACATCAGGGGGATGTCAATTTCTTGGTGGAAGGATAGTCTCTTGGCAATGCAAGAAACAATCCTGCGTATCTGCATCAACTACTGAAGCTGAATACATTGCTGCTACAAGCTGCTGTGCCCAAGTGTTTTGGATTCAGACATAATCAAGATGCAAGATTTGTTAAAATAGTTGTGTAAAGATTGAAGAAGAGGCTGATGCACTCAAATCAGTCAAGGTGTTTCCTGCATGCATGTACTTTGTGCATGGTAGAAGTTACATCGGAAGTTTTACACTTTGCAAGAAAATTACACAAGTGTAAAATCTTCCGAAGCCAAAAGGCCAATTCTTCCGAAGCCAAAGATGAAGTCTTCCGAAGCTTAGAAGACAAAGTCTTCCGAAGCCTCAAAGATAGAAGACTGATTTCTTCCGAAGACAGGGAAGACATGCTCTCTGTGATCAACAATTTTTCAGAAAAGCTGACCAACTTTACGCTGCCACTCTACAAGCTCACCAACTTTACACAAGTTGGTGAAAAGGTCCATGCTTTAGGATGCTGTAGATTAAGGTCTTGAGTCTGTAACTTTCTACTCTATGTACTTTTATCCTTTTTGTATTACAATAGGATGTGAGCTATGGCATGTCATAGTCACATGTCAAAAGGCAATCTGCCTTTTGACTTTACATTGATCTTGTTATCTAGATTAGTGTTTTCAGCTGGCTTTCGTAGTATGGCTGGCTGTAGGATGCAGTATAAAGTATCTCAGGTTCTTGTATTCTATTTTCATGCTTTGTAACACTTGTAATAGAACTTGAGAGCAATATACATATTCCTTGAAAACCAATTATGTTGTTCTTAAGTTTCTGTCTCTTGCTTACTTGTGTTTATCTTAGTATCACCATAAAATATACCAGTTCCCTATTTGATTTGTTAAGTGTTCTAAGTCTCTCCTTATTGTGAAAACTGATTTGCATTGAACCCCTTCAAGCGGTCCGGCAATTGGTATCAGAGCATTCCAGGCTCTTGATTATAAGATCTCACCATCTTATATCTCTCAGTTTTTCACAAAACACTTAACAACTCAAATGGCTGCTCTTTCAAAGGCTGATATGGAAACTAGCACTATGACAAAGTCCCCACTGATCACTCCTGAAGACTTTGATACTTGGTGTCAAAGAATGGAAGGCTTTATCAAGTCTCAAGACTCTAGGATGTGGGAATCTGTTGTCTCCGAACCTTACATTCCATGCACCTCTTCAGCTGCTGCTGTAGGTTGCATGATTCCAAAAGAGGTGGCTGACTATTCTGAAGAAGATAGAAAGAAGGGCATGACTACCCTCCAAACTGCTCTTCCCAACTCTATCTACAGGGGCTTCAAGAAGTATAAAACTGCCAAGCAGTTAGGGGATGCACTAAAGCTCATGTATGAGGGGTCCTCTGAAGCAAAGGAGAACAAAAAGGACCTCTTGAAGCAACAGTTTGAGAACATCACCTACAAGACAGGTGAAACCATGACTCAGCAATACCTCAGGTATGTTGAGATTGTGGATACTCTAATGGATGTTGGAGTAACTCTTGAGAACAAGGACATTGTGAGGAAGTTCATGTCCTCTCTTCCCAGACAGTGGACTCACTACTGTGTTGTCATCAAGAGGACTGAGAACCTTAGGACTCTCACTCTTACAGAGTTGTATGGTATCCTTAGTGGCTACCAGATGGAGATGAACATGCAAAATCCATCTTGTAACTCCAGCAATCAACAGAGTTCATCCCTCCATGTGATTGAAAGGGATTGTAGAGAACCACATCATCATCTCATCTGCTACCCTAACAACTCACAAAAGGGTCCTTTCATCACCTTTCTTTAGACACCAAGGGAGAGCTACATCCAAGGAAGTCCATTCCAAGAGACAAGCTCTTCTTATGCTTTTGTCTGCTGATGAGAGTTCAGGCAACTTTCTTTTCACCCTTGAAGACCTGGACTGTATCCATCCAGATGATCTGGAGTACATGGAGATAGTCCAGCAGATAGCTCTTCTCACTCACAAAGCCAAGAAGTTCTACATGCGGACAGGGAGGAAGTTTCCTAGCAATGCAGCCAGTGGAAAGTTTGGACTGGACAAAAGCAAGGTGAAGTGTTTCAACTGCAACCAAATGGGACACTTTGCCAGGGAGTGCAAGGCACGTAGAACAAATGGTGGCCAAGCACAAGCCAGACCAAACTACACTAAACGAGTCAACCAGAATAAGAAGCCAAAGCAGCAAGCTGTAGTTGCTGTTGAAGAAGGAGGCTTTGACTGGAGCGTTCAGGTTGAGGATGCATCTCCAAACCAAGCACTGATGGCAGATCATGATGAAGCCAAGGTATTGGAAAATATTTGTACTGCTGTATGTATTGCTAAAGTTAACAGATACAGGTCCTATAACTTAGAAATGAGATCTAATCTTGAGTCCTTAAATATCTTAAAATCTGATTTCAAAAGAGCTGAAAATGGATATAAACTAAAAATAGAAGATTTAAAGAAAACCATTTCAGCTCTTAAACATGAACATACCAAATACAGGACTCAAATCAAAGATCTCATCACTAAGTAAACTGAATGCCAGGCTGAGCTTGTGATCAGCAAAGCCGGGGTAGAAAAATATGTTCTTGAAGAAGAGACCTTCAAGAACATGATATCCTCATCTCTGCATGCCAAAGTTTGTTATCAGAATAAGGAGGGACTAGGATCTACTAAGATAGCTCCTCCACACTCCTTACTATTAGTAAGATCTCCAAGGTGTGGAACTTGTAAAGATGAGCTTCCCCTCATAAACCCTATGAGTGAAGAGGATGAAGAGGAGATAGTGAAGGATGGATCTGAGAAGAGTGAAGAAGATCATCCTAAGAAGGGTCACTATTCTCCTGAGGAGAGGAATTTTGTTGGGTTGTCAAAGTCCAAGAGGAAGAACTTGATCAGAAGAGCAAAGAGAAAGTCCAAGAAAGCTCAAGAGATCAAGGCCACTTTTAACTCTAAGCAGAAACAAGTGATCATCTCTGTAGGATTTGAAGTGGTAAAAGCTGAAGACTCAACTATGAATCCTAGTATAAGGGGTTCTAGTTCTTGTCAACCTCATCACAACAACAACAAGTAGAAGGCTGATTTGTTGTGTACCACTGCTGCACAACCTGAACCATCCACATCCAGTAGCAAGTCTCTCCCTAAAAGGCCTGCTACTTCATCTGTGAAGAAGAAGAAGGAAGTGGACAGTGATCAAGATCAGCCTTGCTCTCAAAAGAAGGCTTTCAGAAGAATGCAGATTGACTGTGTCATGTGTGGTAGTACTTCTCATTTGGCTAAGGATTGCATCTACAATCCTAAAAGCATTGTCCACATGATCAAGAAGAAATCTTCTGAAAATATCAAGAAGAAGCGAACTTTTGAAGGAAAAGCTTTTCCTCTCGGAAGTTCCAAGGTGAAGAAGAAGACAAGTGAAAACTTTCCTTCGGAAGAAAAATTGGTCTCAGAAGAAAGGAATGCTTCCGAAGTACTAAAGCCTGCTGCAGTGAAAGCAAGATCTTCCGAAGGTCCAGTCTCCAAAACTTCTGAAGTTGTCAAAACTTCTGAAGCATTAAAGGTCAAGTCTAAGCTTTCAAAGGTGGTGTGGAAGACAAAGAAAGATGTTGGACCCTGAAAGGATCATATATGCCAATTTAAGTGGTGGTTAATGGTTACTCTGCTGGAATTCTCCCCAAGTCCAAGAAGTAATGCGGATGAAGAATCTGCTAAAATAGAATACAAGTGTCGGCTATCCGCATTTGTTTATGCGGATGACCATGGAACAAATACTAACAAGTGTTTGTTCTTCCGCATCAACAAATGCGGACAGCCGAACAAATGCTGCCAAGTATTTGTACATCCGCATTTCCTAATGCGGATGTTTAGCCACAAATGCGAATAAGTGTTTGTTCATCAGCATTTCTCAATGCTGATGACCAAACACCAATGCGAAAGATGAGCAGAAGAAAATGCGGATGAAGATCAACAAATCCGCATTAGTTAATACGGATGAGCAGAAGAAAATGCTGATGAAGACTTTTGTACTTAGACTAGTTTCCTGATGTATAGTACATGGATAGTTTAGTCATTTTGTAAATGCCTTTTCTCAGCCTATAAGTACACCTAGACAACTAGAATATTAGAATCTTTGATAGTCATATGTTTCAGAGGTGTCTTGTTCCTGTTTAATGCTAAAACCCTAGCATTCATTGTAACTTTACACCACCATTAATACAAAGCATTTATGATTATTTCGAGCATTCAATGATCTGTGTTTATATCATTCCATAATATAACCTCCGACTCAATCATCATATTCGGTGCTAGTTGATTCACATCAACTGAGAATATCATTCTCACCACCTAGTCAATTGGTATCAGAGCTTTGGCTCTCGGATTCATCTTAAATCTGCCCAGATCTGAGCGAAACTCGATTGAACTAGTGATTGAGTTACTGTTAGTGAGTTCTTTAAGTTCTAACATGTATTCATGCTGAAATCCTCCTGAAACATCGACTGATTCACTGTTCATCTGTATCGAACCAATAACATATCATCGAACAGCTTATTCTACCCGAAAATCAGAACAACTATATCATCAACATCATAATCTTCAAACATTAAAGCTAACAGAATAGTTACAGTCGGTTGTCTTAACAAAATAACTGTTACTGCTCATCAGATCTGTTAAAACCTTCAAAAAGTAGACTGTTTGGACCACTTGGACTTAAAAATCAATCTAATCCTTATTCCAACAATCTAAAACAAGTTTATTACAATGGATTCATTTAACTTTTCTAAACTTGCTCATGCTTTTAAAAACCTATGCTTAAACACAAATCTGAGTTTAAGCAATGGAAAATCAGGTTTATGAATTACATTACAGGTGTAGATCCGGATTATTGGATTTCCATATGCAAAGGACCTTACATCCCTGTGTCACTCTCGGCTAACCAAGCTGCTTTATACAAAACATCATGAATACCCATTGAAGATCTAACTCTTGATGATGGTGAGTATAAGAAGATAAAGATTGACCTTAAAGCATACTCCATTCTCACACAAGCTTTGAAAATGGATGTACTCAAATGACTTGAGAAATATGGAACAACAAAGGCTGTGTGGGATGCACTGCTCATCATGTGTGAAGGTAGCAGTGAAGTGGCTGAAATCAACAAAGACAAGCTGGTCAATCAATATGAAACCTTCCATCACTCCAAAGGGGAGTCAATCTCTAAACAACTGCATAGGTTTGTGCAGTTGGTCAATGATCTTGAGATTATGGGGGTTACATATAAAGAAAAGGAGCTAAACAAGAAGATGTTGCACTGGCTTCCTAAGAGTTGGAAACAAAATGTAACCATGCTGAAAAACACACTTGATCTGGAAAGCACCACTCTGGATATAATGATTGCAAAAATTGAAGCTCTTGAACTTGATGAGAGGAGCAAAAACCTAGGTGGACCACAAGTCATTGAAGCATACAAATTTCCATCAGAAACTCATTCTGTGAAAAATGCATTCATTACTAATGAAGATGATTTCCTCTCATCCAGAGATCAAGTAAAATCAACTAGATTTATTGCTGCTCCATCAACCAACAAGCCATCAACCTCATCACAATCAACTGGATTTACTACCACTCCCTCAACTATGCCTGAAGACCAGAGATCTGAAGAGCAAAAGGCTACCTACATTGCCTTTGTTGCATGTTTTGAAGCTTACTTGGGAGGAAGACTCACTTCTGCTTATTTAATCCAAGAAGATCTAGAAGAAATGGATCCTGATGATGTAGAAGAAATGGATCTACAGTGGTAGATGGCTATGATAGCCATGAGGGCTAAAATGTTTTTTAGGAAGGGTAGGAAACTAAGTCTGAATGATAATACCAAACTTGGATATGACAAATCCAAAGTTAAATGCTTCAACTGTGGTATGACTGGCCACTTCTCAAGAGAATGCAATGCTCCAAGAAGAAACAACAATAGCTTTCAGAGGAGTTCTCAGGGCAAATCATCATCACAACCGAGCTCAAGCTTTTAATCTAACGATCAACATCAATATCATCATCAAACCCATCATCAACAACCATACCAAAGTCAGCCACAACTGACCAATCAAGCCCATGGAAGCAGCCAACCTACTTCTAATGCTCTTGTCATCAGACAAGATGGAGTATGCGATTGGAGCCTGTATGCTGAGGAAGTGAAGCCTCAATTTCAAAATCATGCTCTTATGGCTCACATAAATGATGGCCCAACTCCTATGCCATTCGAGGTAAAATCTAATCTTTACAGTGATAAATGCATTGCTGAACTGCAAGGATATCGTGAACACAATCACAAATTAGCTGCTAAGATTAAAGAAGAAAAGGTAAAATCAGAGATGCTTAAAAGAGAATTGAAAAGCTTTGAAATTAAAATCAAATCACTCATCTCTGATATTGAAAAACTGCACGGAGAAAAGTATACTCTTGCAGCTAAAAATGAAAAGTTAACTGAAATGTTGACTCAATCCAAAGCTGAGCAATCAGCCACTAAAGTGAAACTTGAAAAGTTTCAACTGTCTTCAGTCAAGCTGCAAGAGATGCTTGATTCACAAAAGGATCCTAAGGATATGACTAGGATTGGATACAATTCATGTCCCCCACCATACAATGATAATTACACTATCATGCCTAAGTCAATCACTCTTACTAAGCAAAATGAACCTAAAACTATTGAAACTAACTCAGTAGTATCACAAATTACAAATCCTCAAAACAAACCAAGTGTTTATATTGAAACAAATAAGGAGAAAATAAAGTTAGGTCATCCAATTAAAATCAAAGAATGTTCAGACAAGTCAGTAAATGTCATTAAACCAAGAAGCCCAGTCAAAGCCATAGTGCCATTTGTGAAATTCATACCTACAATTTCCAAATAAAAGAAGAAAACTGATGCAACTGTGAAACCATTTGCTGAAAGCAGATCTGATTGTGAGATCAAATCTCCAAAGAATTCAACCATATCAGACAAAGTTTCACTGAAAAGCAAAGGGAAAACCCCTCTGATTCAAAAGACTAAAAGCAAAACAGATTCACCATCAATAAAATTTAAACAAGGAGTTGGTTTTGACATCTTCAATAAAGATCATATAAACCAATAAGAAAAGGAGGATAGAAAAGGATTAAGAAAACAACATCAGCTAAAAAGAGTGAAAAACAGTAGTATTGTGAAACAAACTACTAACAAGGCTGATATTGCTTCCTCTTTAAAATCAAAGAGTGATGCTCAGTTAAAAGCTGGTACATCTACTGAGGCATCAAGATTAACCACAAAAGACAAACTCATGTATTGTGACATTTGTGAAATGTCAAATCACAGAACAAATAAGTGCTATTTTAATCAATATTGCTCAATCTGTGACATGAACAATCATTCTACAAAAAATGGCTACTTAAACAAATATTGTTCTGTTTGTGATATGACCAATCATAATACATCAGATTGTTTCTTCAAACAAAAAGGCTTGAGAATTCCACAAAACAAGCCCATCTCACCAATCTCACCTGTGAACCTAAAATCAGAAGTCGTTTTTATAATAAACAATCCAGGATTTCAAATTTTGATGATGACTTAGGTAATAAGAAAGAGTTGAAAAATGTTCAAAGAAATATAAACCACAACATCAAACAAACTCATGATTTTCATAAATCAAAAATGAATTTTGAAAATCAAAAACGTGTCCAATTTCTTAAATGAAATAGGGACCAAAGGTTTTAATACTCTTCTGACTCTTCAAATGAAATCAGCAAGATATCAAAAATCAAACAAAACTTCATCCTCTAAGTCACAATTTAGAGGAAAATATCAAGAAGTTACTGTCATGAATAAGAACGGGAATCCCAAGACCATCATGGCTTGGGTTCCACATTCTAATTAGTTCTTTTTATGCTTGCAGAGTCGTCCATACAGGTCCAATAGCCTATGGTATGTGGACAGTGGGTGCTCCCGGCATATGACTGGAGACAGTTTCTTCCTTCATGATTTCAAGCATATTCAAGGAACTACTATGGCATTTGGAGGAGATTCACAAGGTGGCAAAATCACTCGTGAAGGATCTGTGAGAAATGGGATGTTGAGTTTTGATAGAGTGAACAACTGTGAACAATTGACCTTCAATCTGCTCAGCGTGTCTCAGATCTACGACAAGAAATATTCCACTCATTTCACTTACACTCATTGTTACATTCTGAAACCAGGATTTCAAATTCCTGAAGAATGGGTTGTCTTGAAGACCCCGAGGAAGAATAATACATATGTCTTAAACCTCAATTTTACTCTACCAAAAGAAGAAACATGTCTTCCGTCAAAAGCATCTTTTGATGATTCACAGCTTTGGCATAGACGTTTGGGACACACAAATTTCAAAAAAATGAATAGATTGGTCAAGGGAAACCATGTAATTGGTTTACCTCAAAAAGAATTTCACTTTATCAACCTCTGTTCAGCGTGTCTCAAAGGGAAACAACATAAGTCTTCCCACAAGCCAAAACATGTGAACACAAACACTTCTCCATTGAAGTTACTTCATATGGATCTTTTCGGACCAACTCATGTTATGAGCATTGGAAAGAAACAATATTGTTTGGTGACCATAGATGACTTTTCCAGATTTACATGGGTCTTCTTCTTACTTCATAAAAACGAAGCATCCCAATTAATAAAAGATTTCATCACTAAAATTGAAAATCAAATTGATCATAAAGTCAAATCAATTAGAAGTGATAATGGGACTGAATTTAAAAAAGAAGATATGAGTTCTTTTTGTGCAACCAAAGGCATTGCTCATCAATTCAGTGCAGCTAGAACTCCTCAACAAAATGGGGTAGCTGAAAGGTGAAATAGAACACTAATTGAAGCAGCACGAACTATGCTAGTCGATGCTAAACTGCCAATTACCTTTTGGGCAGAAGCAGTTAACACATCGTGCTTTGTACAAAACAGAACTTTGATTGTAAAAGAAAGCAACAAGACTCCTTATGAACTTCTCTTTCACAGAAAACCATTCATTGGATTTTTTAAGTCATTTGGTAGTCCTGTATCAATATTAAACACCCGAGACCATTTGGGAAAGTTTTCTCCAGAGTCTGACGAAGGATTTTTTGTAGGATATTCCTCTGTCTCAAAGGCTTATAGAGTGTTTAATCCTCGATTAAACATTATTGATGAATCAACCAATGTTCAAGTCAATGAACATTCTTTTCCCAAATCAATAAATGGTCCTGACTGGCTGTTTGATATTGACTCCTTTACAAGATCATTTGATAAATTCCACTTGTCTGTTGTAGGAAACCTAAAATCAGGAATCTTCTGCATTAGTAGAAAGAAGAAATGATTTCCCGATGATTTCTCCTACTTCTATTGAGCAACTGATTGAAGATGTTCCACTACAAGCTGATCCTGTCAGACAATCATCATAAAATGAGAGTGTTTCAACTGAGGCTGGTCCTAGTACACTTCCATCTCCTTCAGAAGAACCATCGACTGAAGTAAGAAACCAAGATCCAGCTACACTACCTGTTGAAACTGAGAGAACTTTAAATGATGAAAGTCTTCAAAGTGCTGCTGATGCTGAAGCAGGAACTGGAAAAGACTTTGATTACTTTCACAACTCTCCTACATCACAAGATAAAGGTGCCTCTCACCAAGATGATCTGAATGTCTCCAATCTTGATATATCCATTGCTGGTGACTCAATAGCAACCACCAGAATACACAAGAATCATCCGGTGGAAAGCATCATTGGTGAACTTAATGAACGGGTGACTGGAAGCAAGTCAATCATTGCAAACATCTGTTTGTTCTCTTGCTTTCTGTGTCAAACAGTACCCAAAAATATCAAAGAGGCTCTTCAAGACAATAGCTGGATTGAGGCAATCCAGGAAGAGTTACTACAATTCAAGAAACAAAAAGTATGGCAACTGGTAGATCTTCCCGAAGGATAATACCCTATCGGTACCAAGTGGCTATACAGTAACAAAACTTATGACTGGGGAATTGTCATCAGAAATAAAGCAAGATTGGTGGCATAGGGATATACACAAGAAGAAGGAATTGATTATGATGAAGTGTTTGCTCCTGTTGCCCGATTAGAAGCCATAAGACTCTTTCTTGCATACTCAACATCCATGAAATTCACTGTTTATCAAATGGATGTAAAGTGTGCTTTTCTGCATGGAAAGATTGCTGAAGAAGTCTACGTGAGTCAACCACCAGGCTTTAAAGACCTAGATTTCCCACACAGGGTGTACAAGCTTGACAAAGCCTTGTATGGCCTTCATCAAGCCCCACGGAAGTGGTATGAGACTCTATCATCGTTTCTGCTTGAACACGGGTATGAAAGAGGAAAGATTGATCAGACTCTCTTCAAAAAAAGCAAATGAAAAGACATGTTGCTGGTCCAGATTTATATGGATGATATCATTTTTGGCTCTACAAACAAGCTTCTATGCAAGGATTTTGAAGACCTTATGCATTCTAAATTCCAAATAAGTGCTATGGGGGAACTCATATTCTTCTTAGGAGTGCAAGTCCAACAAACAACAGATAGAATCTTCATCAATCAATCAAAATACGTAGAAACAATGTTAAAGAAATTCCACTTTACTGATTGTCAGTCCATCAGAACTCCTGTTGATACTAAATTAAAGATCGGTCCAGATCCTGAAGGCAAATCAGTGGATCAGACTCACTATCGATCTATGATAGGTTCACTTATGTATCTAACAGCTAGTAGGCCTGACATTATGTTTGGTGTTTGTGTGTGTGCCAGATATCAAGCTGATCCTAAGGAATCTCATGTTAATGCTGTCAAGAGGATATTCAAATATCTTAAGGGTAAACCTGCTCTCGGATTATGGTATCCAAAGGAAGGAGACTTCAATCTCTATGCCTACACCGACAATGACTACGGGGGATGCAACTTCAATAGGAAATCCACTTCTGGCGGTTGTCAATTTCTTGGTCCCAGACTGGTCTTCTCGCAGTGCAAGAAGTAGACAAACGTGTTTGTTTCAACAGCAAAAGCTGAGTATATAGCAGCATCAGCCTGTTGCTCTCAAGTTCACTGGATTCAAAACCAGATGCTTGACTATGGTTTTAACTTCTTGCACACTCAAATTCATATTGACAACACAGCAGCAATGTTTATCACAAATAATCCTGTTCAGTACTCAAAAACAAAACATATTGAAATCAGATATCACTTTTTGAGAGATTGTGCTGAAAAAGGGTTAATCAAATTGATTCAAGTTCATACTGATAATCAATTGGCTGATTTATTTACCAAGGCATTTGAACCTAATCGGTTTGAATTCCTAGTTCAATCAATTGGCATGATTAACTTTGAATAATAAAAACCCAAAACATCAAAAACAATTAAAAAGTTACAGAAAATCACAAAAAGAAGTCATTTTCTTGAAGAATATGATATATACTTCAATTGGGAAATGATATAATTACAGTCGTTATATCATTCACTGTGCTTATCTCAAAAATTCAAAAGACTGACATGACTTATCTAATATGCGGGTAGGCTCAACTTGGAAAAGAAGATACATGCTGTGATGAACAAAAATCTATATTCAACTGTGAGGCACTCATCTCAGAGTATTAGTACGTATTGGCTTATCTAAGTGTATGTGTGTGTAGTAACCTAAACACACGAGGTAATGATGCCGTATGAATCTCTTTCACCTACATCAGTTTCTTCTCTGTTTTGCTGAGCAAAGATCTGGAGAAACAAGCATATAGTGCTGATGTCATGATCCAAAAGATTCCCAATGTGGAACACATCCACCTTGGATGAATTAACAAAATATTACATTCCTTGTGAATGAACAAAAAAAAAATCCCATCATGGATCACCTTTCAAAGTGAAGTGAAAAAGAATCCCAATGTGGATCAAATTAATAAAAGGATCAAAGTAAAAGAATCCCAATGAGGATCAATGAAAATGGGATCTCCTACTGTAAATGACCTGGTCATGTAAGTTGTGCAAAAAGTTCTACAATGCATGTCATGCGGGTGGTTGATCATGCAATGCTTTTGAGTGTGGGATACATGTTGAATGCTCAAATTAATCAAAAACATGATAAATATCACATGCATCACAATATTAACCAAGCATGAGTTTAAGAGGACAAACATACCTTCAATTAGTAAGCTCATAACCATGTCTATTTTACTAACAAAAGTTTGCACTTGTGTAATGTAAGATTAATATGATCCCAAGAAAAGTATATTTTCTCTTCATGAACAGAAAAGAAAAACAAAATTATTACAAAAATATTTCATTTCAAAAGTTTTAAATCATTAAAGTTTCTATCCCATATGGATAAAAACTTTAGGGGGAGTAATTTAAAATTTTGATTAGCTAAAATTTAGCTTGTATAGGTATTTCCTTCTTTTTTTAACAATATCATTACAAAATCAAAAGGGAATTGACTGTTTTGGTGCAAAAATTATACTATAGTATCTCAACCTATGCAGATATCTGAAAGCATAAAAGTCCAAGATCAGTCAAACACTGAGAAACTTGTATCACATCTGATATACAAGTCAATCTAAGCAAAAATTGACAATCCCATCAACAGTCAAAACTTCAAAAGATTCAAGTCAAAAGCAAAGACAGTTCTTTATAACAGTCAATGAATCAGCAGAAAAACAGAAAAGAGTTCACTCTGCATAAACATTAATTTTGATTAAGTTCAAAAATTAATGCGGGTAAGTGCATTGGTTAATGCGGGTGAAGGTAACCCTGGCATATAACCAATGCGGGTAACTGGCCTAATTCATTGAAAAACCAAGTGAAACTAATGCAGACAAGTTAACTCTACAACATTTGCTTCAAACAAAAATGCACATACAAATTTTGAAGTGTTGAAAACTTATGCGGACAATGTTGTTCAACCGCATTTCTTTATGTGGTTAACTTTTGTTCTGCCGCATTTCCTAAATATGGTTGACATCAATACTGAAAGTTTATGTATTTGTATCATAAATTAAATAAAGTGTGCTTACACTCTTCTGTCATGATGGTTGTAGATCAAGAAATACGAACTACTTAAGTGTTCATTCGCATTTGTTGAAGAAAATGTTGTAAAAGGAAAATTGTTCTATCGCATTTGCTACAGTGCCACAAATGCTAACGAACTTTGTTCTTGCGCGTGCCACAAATGCTGAGAAACTTTGTTCTTGCGCATTTGCTACAGTATTAAATGATGTTGAAGTGATGTTGAAGTTTTGTCAACCGCATTTGCTACAGTGCACAAATGCTGATAAAGTCTTTGCACTTCCGCATTTGTTACAGTGAACAAATGCTGATGAACTTTCCCTCTTACGCATTTTCTACAGTGCTTCACCGCATTTGTTTTAAATCTTGTTAAGTTTACTAAAGCTATTAATTTGACTATTTAAACAGAGTTCAAAAGGTCATTTAATACTTTTCAAATTTGAGAGACTTAAAAGTGTGACGAGCGTTTCCTACTGTTCTTCATCCATCATCACCGTCTTCACCATCATCATATACCTATGATTCCTAAGTTCATACATCACAATTTCTCCTCGATTTCGATTCTTAACTACAGTAGTATCGAAATAAGGTGATTATTTGAAAACCTCATGACCTAAACCGTCAAACGTTTGATGAACTTAGAACCCTAGGTTAATTAAGAATCATCAAAATTAAACTCAAACTAAGAATTGATCAACATTTTCAAGTGCAATGAACCTCATGGTTATGAATATAACAACAAACAAGTGATTTGCAAAAACCTCGGTTCATCGCATGAACAGGGTACAAAAAGAATTGACAATGTTGAAATCAAAACTTAATTTAAGTGTTAAAATATGTTAAAATCAGAATAGATCATCTCAACAAACATGAAAAACATAATCAAAGTGGTCATTGATTACTAAAATCAAGCTAGGTCTAATGGAACAGTACCTATGAATCCTTAATTTTGACCAACCAAAGTCAAACTGAGAAAATTCACTTGATTTCAACTTTGCAATCTACATTCATTGTTCAATGTTCTAATTCATGTGCCTTTTCTGCAGGGTACAATGGCTAATCTTACGTGGAGCAAGCTCCATAATGTCAGTGGTTATCTTGACCCTGATGTACTCGAGGCTGAAGGACTTAGAGATATGATCAAATTCATCTCTACCACCAGAGTTGCTCATGCTATCACAATTAGACCTGTCATTTATGAAAACTTCATAAGGTCTTTCTGGAGCATAGCCGTAGTTGCTGAAGTGGATGGTGTTAGAACCTTGACTGGAAGAATCACTGATGATCATTCATTATCCATTACTGAACAAACTATGAGACAGTGTCTACAGTTTGGTGATGATGCAAACTCACCTATGGAACTTGAAGATGATGAGATCATGACTTTCTTTGCCAGCATTGGGTATGAGGGAGGTTATGAAGGCAAACAAATAGTTAAAGGACTGGTTGATTTACAATGGAGGTTTCTCATTCATATATTCCAACATTGTTTATCAAAGAGGAAGACAGGATGGAATGAAATCCCAGTGACTACTTCATCTGCTATTTGTGCTTTATGCACAAACAGGGCAATCAATATGTCAGCCTATGTGTTCAATGGCCTGGTATCCAATATTCAAGAGGGGAGGAGGCATATGTTTCTAATGTATCCAAGGTTTCTGCAATGTCTAATCAATGAGGCATTTCCTTAGATTGTGCCTGAAGGACGAGTGATGGACATTCCTCACTATAATGCCAAGTCCTACAAGTACATCAAGAAGAGAGATCCAAGGAACTTCTATAGTGGAACTTTCTTCCCTCTGCTACCTTGGATGTTACAGCAGATTAACCAAGAGGAAGAAGCTCCTGTTGATGAGCAAGATCAAGAAGAAGAACAACAAGCTGCTCCTGATCAACACAATGTTGATGAGCATGCTGACATGGCTGAAGAAGGACAAAGGCCAGTGTCACCACATGTGGATATAGGTGGTGATCTTCACACTGGGCCTTCTGTTCAAGAAGTTGAGATTGCATCACCTTTTATGCCAACACCCATTCCATCACCACACATATCACCCATTCCATCACCACACATATCACCCATTTCATCACCTCACATATCTCCCATTATCTCACCCCATATTTCCCATGTCCCATCATCTCCTACTACTACAGAACCTGTTGAGTTTGGTGAATCTACCTGCTCTTCAGAGGATTCCAAATCATCTCCTGATGAAAAGGATGAAATGATCTTAGAACTATTACAGAAGGTAGCAAGAATGGAAAAATTTCTGGATAGAAGATCTGGTATTATCAAAGACAGACTTCAGGAGTTAGATGAAAAAGAGAAGGAAATTAAAGATCTCAAGGAGAAATATGAAGCAGAAAAGAAAGAAAAAGACAATGAGATCAAGGAATTAAAGGCTGCTCTTCAACATTCAAGGGATGAAGTCAGTGGACATGTAGACTCCTTGACCATCCAATCTATAGCTATGGAAGAACAAGAAGGCCTGTTGGAGCAACAAACTGATATAATCATTGATCTGCAAAAACAGATAGAAACTTTGAACAAGAGAGTTTTTGAGTTGGTGATTAAACAAGAATCAGAGAAAGAAAAAGAAGATAAGGATGATAAAGATGAGGGGGAGAAGAAAAATGATAGTAATAAGGATGTGGAAGATGATAGTTCTTCTAGAGAGAGTGATGATGACTCTCCACCAGCTAAGAAGATGAAAACCACTAAGTCTGTGAAAGAGGGTGAATCCAGTGGAACTAAACATGAAGAATAAAGCTTAGCTATGGTGATGTACTCAAGTACACCACTTGAAGAAACTCAAACTGAAGAATCTGAGTTTAGTGACATGATTAAAGAACTTGACAGCTATTCAGCAGAAGATTTCATTATTGATGATGAATTCTGGGATTTCATCAGAGATCAAAGACAGCCTGATGAACCTATTGTTGTCATTCCTCAATCTCCTATGCCATTGGAAAAGAAGTTGAGCTTACAAATTGTACCAGCTGTCATGTTGACTGATGAACAAAAAGATTTGATTAGAAGAATGTGTGAAGAACAGCAGAAACAAGCAGAAAAGAACAAAGAAAAAGATCAAGTTGAATCTAAAGATAAAGCTGCTAAATTAGGAAGTAAAGAAGCTGAAATAGCCGAATCCTCTTCTGGTTCTAGTATGCAAACATATACCAGAAAGAGGAAGTATTTAGCAGAAAAAGCCAAAGGCAAAAGACCCATTGAGGAAGAAGAACCTGTCAAAAAGAAGCAAAAAGATGATCCTCGAAGCCTAGCAGCCATTGCTGAATTCCATGAAGAACATGAAAAGGCTGAGGAACAATTGAAGAAAAGAGCTGAATTTGTAGACCTGGAGGAAGGAGAGATTGAAGGAGGCTATGTGGTTGATGAACCAATAGCAAAAGAAAGCCCTGTGAAGGCTGAAACTTTAGTACTTGAGATGGTTGAGAAAGCACAAACCGATGATTTGATGGTTAAGGCAATGTTTCTGATCAATCACGGTTATAATGCTGATGAAGTGTTTGGGATAACCTATGAGGGAATGGTTGAAGAAGAAGAAAAACTGAACAAGTTGTTGGATCCTACTTTTGTGATAGAGTATGAAAAATCACAAACAACCAAGTCACCTATGTATCCCTCCACTACCAAATCTAAAAAGGCTGAAACTCCACAATCACTGTATCCGGATCCCTACAACATGACTGACAGGGAGATGAAGGATTATCTCTCTGAGCAAGGCTACACAAAGAGAAAGCTTGGTAATATGAAAACAAAACACTGATGCTGCAAGAAAGATTAAAAAAGCTTGAAGAAGAGATTGTGAGCAAGAAACCAAGATCAAGGGTCTCAGCCCAAGACATCCAAGTCACCCATGAAGATCATGATTCTTTGGCACCCATATTGCATAGAAATACTGAGTGGTTTAGTGAGCCTTCTCAAATGAAGTTGCAAGAAGGGCTCACCACTGCAGAGATGATTAGGGGTGTATCTATTCCCCAGGGCAAAGTAGATGTGACAATTATTGCCTGGAAGTATGATAGTGATTGGAATATGTTTATGATCAAGAGAATCTCAGGGTTGGTTCAGTTCTTCATAGAGTACTTTGCTCTGGTGAACTCCCTGCAGATACATGACTTGAAGGAACTAGCTAATCTGGAATTGATCAACCATAAAGCTATGTTCAGAGGGTATGAGTTTGACGATATTCTGAAGATGTTTAAAAGGACTGACAACTTCAAATCATTGAAAGCCATCTGTATGAGGAAAGACAGATCTTTTCAAAACCCTCTAGAAAAGAAGAAGAAGACAAAAGAGGCTAAAGATGTAGTGTTCCCTGAGCTGAAGGTGAAGCCTACAGAGTCTCTAAAAAGGAAAATGATAGCAGGTACTCACACCTCAAAGCCAATCTCTAATGTCTTCTATGATGAGAAGACTTATGAGTTGGTGATTGAAAGGAGATGGGGAGGAAAGGAGGGTGCAGAAATTCGATTATTCAGTGGATATGAAGTGAGATTACTTGATGAATCCTACATTCACTACATCTACACCAGGCATTTCAGGGAAATTAACAACAAACTTGGAGAAGATGATATGCTCTTCTTCCTTATGTGCATCAAGATCCTGAAGATGGCATATGAGCGAATCAATGCCAAAAGAGAGAAAAGAAAGAAGAAAAAGACTCCTCTGCAGTTGGGGAACATTGTGAAATTAGAGGTTGATGTGGAAGGAGCTCTTTTGATCCATAGGGATGGGTTGTCCACAGTGTCCATATGGGAACCCATTTCTTTGAAGAAGCTGCTAATTGAAGCCATCTACATAATGAGTCAGATGAAGATCCATGTGCTGAATAGAGACAAGATGTTTGATGCTAATGATTTTGTCAACATGATCAAGGCTATTTTGGATCCTTCTCTGGCAGAACCAACCGCTGCTCCTCCTGCTGCTTAAGACCCAGCTGAATCTTCACAACCTCATCCACCATCAAACCCTTGAAGTACCTAGGCTGTATAATTCTTAGGGGGAGTATTGTTGGACCCTGAAAGGATCATACATGCCAATTCAAGTGGTGGTTGATGGTTGCTTTGCTGGAATTCTCCCCAAGTCCAAGAAGTAATACGGATGAAGAATCTGCTAAAATAGAAGGCAAGTGTCGGCTATCCGCATTTGTTTATGCGGATGACATGGAACAAATACTAACAAGTATTTGTTCTTCCACATCAACAAATGCGGACAGCCGAACAAATGCTGCCAAGTATTTGTACATCCGCATTTACTAATGCGGATGTTTAGTAACAAATGCGACTAAGTGTTTGTTCATCCGCATTTCTCAATTCTGATGACCAAACACCAATGCAAAAGATGAGCAGAAGAAAATGCGGATGAAGATCACACATCTGCATTAGTTAATGCGGATGAGCAGAAGAAAATGCTGATGAAGACTTTTGTACTTAGACTAGTTTCCTGATGTATAGTACAGGGATAGTTTAGTCATTTTGTAAAGGCCTTTTGTTAGCCTATAAATACACCCAGACAACTAGAATATTAGAATCTTCAATAGTCATATGTTTCAGAGGTGTCTTGTTACTGTTTCATGCTAAAACCCTAGCATTCATTGTAACTTTACACCACCATTAATACAAAGCATTTATGATTATTTCGAGCATTCAATGATCTGTGTTTATATCATTCCGCAATATAACCACTGACTCAATCATCATATTCGGTCCTAGTTGATTCACATCAACTGAGAATATCATTCTCACCACCCAGTCAAAAGACCATGTGACTGAAAGTTCTTCATCAACAACAGCTGCTGATCCTCAAAGCTTGAACATAGGATCAATTACTGTTGCATTGTCTTCTGTTGTTATTAATTAGCCTAAGACAGCAAGGCTTGGGTTTCCAAATGTAACTAATCATCTCTTTTTGTGTAGGAACAGCTAAAGACCAACAGGAATGTGTGGATCATTGACAGTGGCTGTTCAAGGCACATTAAAGGAAAGGGCATTGTCACAAATGGTAAGGTCTGCATTGAGAAGGTAAACTTTGTCAAAGAGCTTGGGTACAATCTACTGAGTGTATCCCAATTTTGTGATCAAAAGCATAACATGCTCTTTACTGAGCATGAGTGCATTGTTCTCAAGCCCGGGGTGGTCATTCCCCAAGAGCATATCCTTCTTAGAGCCCCCAGGAAAGGGAACATGTACAAGATGGACTTGCATGAAACTTCTCCCTCAGGAGAAGTGTCTTGCTTTCTGTCTAAAGCAAAGAATGATGAGTCTTTTCTCTGGCATAAAAGAATGTGCCATGTAAACTTTAAAAACATGAATAAATTAATTAAGAATGATTTGGTAACTAGAATGCTAAAGAAAGAGTTTACAAGTGATGACCATTGTGTTGCATGCCTGAAAAGGAAGCAGCATAAGGTGTCTCACAAGCCAAAGGAAAGAAACTCCATCACTACTCCCCTACACTTGTTACATATGGATCTTTTTGGCCCCACCAGTGTAATGAGTTTAGGAAGGATGTCATACTGTTTAGTGATCACAGATGATTTCACTAGATTCACTTGGGTCTTTTTCCTTAGAACTAAGGATGAGACTACTGAGATATTGAAGAATTTCATTCTGAAGATTGAGAATCAATCTGATCACAAGGTCATGATCATAAGATGTGATCATGGAACTGAATTTAAGAACCAAATCCTTCATACATTTTATGATGAAAAGGGTATTTCAAGACAATATAGTGCTGCCAGGACTCATCAGCAGAATGGTGTTGTTGAGAGGAGAAACAGGACACTAATTGAAGCTGCAAGAACTATATTGTCTTACTCTAAACTACCTATCACGTTCTAGGTAGAAGCAGTGAACACTGTTTGCTATGTGCAGAACAGAGTTTTAGCAGTTAAGACTCATGGTAAGACTCCTTATGAACTGTGGCATAAAAGGAGACCTTCCATTGGTTTTCTCAAATCATTTGGATGTCCTTGCACCATCTTGAATACCAGAGATCAAATAGCCAAATTTGATGAGAAATCAAATGATAGATACTTCATTGGATACTCTTCTCAAGCCAAGGCTTATAGAGTGTACAATCTTAGAACCAAAATAGTTGATGAGTCAGCCAATGTGACTTTCAATGAACACACTCCTTGTGTGAGAGGTTCTGGTCCTGATTGGCTGTTTGATCTAGATTTAGTTACTAACTATTTTAACAAGTCTTGTGAGAATGTTTTAGGATCTACAAGTAACCTATAAACAAAAGATCCTGACCCAAGATTTGAGCTGAGAAGGCCTTCAATTCAATCTACTTTAGCTCCAGTGGTAAGTAATTCTATAGATGGAGCTCCTATCAGTACAACAATGGCAAATCCTGCTGATACATCTGAAGTGCCTTCAAATTCCAGCTCAGAGGCACAAATCCAAAGGGAAGGAGTTCCAAATGTAGAAAAAATTGGAAATGGTGACAGTGATCAAGAATTTCTTCATGCTGACTCCATGGAAGACAACATCATTGATGTCACACACTCATTGGATCAAGCTTCTCTTGATAAGTGTGCTGATGTGGTGGGTGAATCTGCTTTGCCTGATCAAAATTTTTCAAATTTAGATCTTTCTAACCAACTTGTTGTGATCCCTCAACTAAGGATCCACAAGTCTCACCCTACCACAAACATCATTGGTGAAGTTCATAAGGGGGTAAGAACAAGAGGACAAACCCATGACAAAAATATTGGTCTCTACTCTTGTTTCCTATCCCAAGTAGAGCCAAAGAAAGTTGAAGAGGCTCTGAAAGATGGAAGTTGGTTTGAAGCAATGCAGGAGGAACTGCTTCAATTCAAAAGGTAGAAGGTTTGGAAACTATGTCCTCTTCCTCCGGGGAAGACTACTATAGAAACCAAATGGGTGTTCAGGAACAAGAAAGATGATAGAGGACTTGTCATCAAGAACAAGGCAAGACTAGTTGTTCAAGGGTATACTCAGGAAGAAGGGATTGATTACACTGATGTCTTTGCTCTAGTAGCAAGACTTGAAGCTGTTAGGATATTCCTTGCCTTTGTTGCATCCAAGAATTTCAAGGTCTACCAACTTGATGTCAAGTGTGCTTTCTTATATGGGGTGATTGATGAAGAGGTGTATGTCAAACAACCACCTGGTTTCGCAGATCCAGATCATCCTGATTATGTCTTCAAGCTTGATAAAGCTCTATATGGGTTGCACCAAGCTCCAAGAAAGTGGTATGAGACTCTATCTCAGTACCTATGTCAGCATGGTTACAGAAGGGGTACTATAGATGGAACTCTCTTCATCAAAGGAACAGGAAATGACTTGATGCTGGTTCAAGTTTATGTTGATGACATTATCTTTGGGTCAACTAATCCAAAGCTCTACAAAGACTTTGAGAAGCTGATGAAAAATAGATTTGAAATGAGTGCCATGGGGGAACTCAATTTCTTTTTAGGAATTCAAATGAAGTAGGTTGACAATGGCATCTTCATAAGTCAGTCAAAGTTTGTTCAAGACATACTTACAAGATTCAGCATGAATGACTGCAAGGTTGCAAGGACTCCCATAGCAAGAAACCACTCCCTTGGACCTAACCTTAAGGGGGAGTGTGTGGATGAGCATCTCTACAGAGCTATGATTGGGTCTCTCATGTACCTTACTGCCAGCAGGCCTGATATCATGTTTGCCACATGTATCTGTGCTAGATATCAAGCCAACCCTAGGATGTCACACCTGGTTGTTGTCAAGAGAATTTTAAGATACCTCAAAGGTGCTCCATCTCTAGGCTTTTGGTATCCAAAGAATTCTTACTTCAATCTGTATGCATATATAGATAGTGACTATCGTGGCTGTAATATGACTGCAAAATCTGCATCAAGGGGATGTCAATTTCTTGGTGGAAGGATAGTCTCTTGGCAATGCAAGAAACAATCCTGTGTATCTACATCAACTGCTGAAGCTGAATACATTGCTGCTGCAAGCTGCTGTGCCCAAGTGCTTTGGATTCAGAATCAGATGCTAGACTATGGATTCAACTTCAAGGAGACTCCCATCCACATAGACAACAATAGTGCTATCTCTATTACATAGAATCTTATGCAGCACTCAAGGATCAAGCATATCAATATCAGGTATCATTTAATTGGAGATAATTTTGCAAAAGGGTTAATCAAACTAGTCAAATTTCACCTAAATGAACAATATGCTGATCTGTTCACTAAAGCTTTTGATGAACAGAGATTTAAGTATTTTATATCAGCTATTGGGATGATCAACTTTGAGTAGCTTTTTCTTAAACTTAAATTCAATAATATTTCTAAAATCTGTGTGTTCTTATTTGTCTATTTTATCACCTTCATAAGCCCCTAACTGATTTGGAAGAAGATTCTTTTAGAAAATAATCCTTAGATTTTTGAAATTTTTGAAAATCATTCTTTTCGGAAGAAACTAAGTTAACTTCGAAAGAAAATTATGTCTTTAATATTAACTAACTACTTATGACAATTTACCTTCGGAAGAAATTTTCTGAATATCTTCCGAAGCCAAATTCTTCTTAAGTACTTAAATGATATTAAAGGACAATTCTCTTCCGAAAGTACTTGTCTCTAAAAAAAAGAAATGAAATACTCTAAGTATTTTTCTTCCGAAGCAAAATCTTTAAAACTCTTAGAAATATCTTTTGAAGCCAAATTGGCCTCGGAAGCTTTTATCAAAACTTTTGAAGCCAAATTACCTTCGAAAGATTTTGACTCCCAAGAAAACTACTTTTGGGCACTTTTTTAGAGGTGGGACCAACATTCAGATTTCAAAGTTTATCCTTTCGCATTAACTTTGTCTCAAATCCATTTCATATATATACTTAATGGTTTCCCCCTCTTTCACTTTTCACTCTTCATCTTCAATATCCTTCTAACCTAAATTCACCCAGAAACCGCCTTTGTTCATACCTTTCTTCTTAACGAAGCTCTCTATAATGGCCAATCTGAACCATAAAAACCAACCCGATTTCTCCATGCAACTCCACAGACAACACAATCAGGTTGCTCTGCTAAACTCTGAGAAAGATCCTGCTTTCTCAGAGGTTTGCCTATTCCCTTCCTTGACAAACTACTTCACCTCCCTCACCATTGATGATCCTCATTATGAGGATCATCTGCTGGACTTATGGCGGACCTGCCAAGAGGTCACCATGGACGGGGAGAAGGCACTGTCTGCCATAGTGCAGGGGAGGACAATCTTCATCACTCCGGCCATCATCAACACCCATCTTCAGCTGGATGATGTAGAAGGTGATGTGTCCTTTCCCAAATCTGCTATCAATCAATCCTTTGCGCAGATGGGATATGAAGAAGACTTTTTAGTCAGAACCTTCAGGAAAGGGAAGGTCTCTTCCCAGTGGAAGTACCTCCTCCATGTCATCATACACAGCTTGTCCAACAAGCATGGAGGATGGGACCAGATTACTGAGGATCTGTCCTTCATAGTCCATGGACTGGTTCAGGGGGTCAAGTTCAGGCATTCTCACTTTGTTTACCTTAACTTACTATCAAACTTGGACTCCTTAGAGTATTACATGTTCCCTAGATATGTCCAGCATATTCTCAACTGTGAACTGGGCTCACAATTAAGGGGAACAGGTAAAACTCTTAAATTAGGACAGATGAAGCCCGACATCTTTAAAATAATAAGAAAACCAATTGTGGGATTCTCTGGGGTAGAAACAGCCCTTGTCCCAAAAATGTTAGAGCTCATTGCTCAAGGTGACAACCTAGCAGCACCAGCTAGTGTTGAACCCACACCTTTTGTTTCTCAACCACCCTCTCAACCTACAATAACCATCACCTACTCCAGAAAACTCAAACGAACCCCTGCTCAAGCTATTCAGTCTGAGCAGGCCCCCATATTATCACCCATGCAAGAAGAAGTGGACATTGGAGCTCCCACTTCTCTTGAGGAGCAAACCACTCCCATCTCCTATACTATCAGTGCTGAGGTTCCTCATGCTCAGCCTAATGAGCTCATAACCCCAACAGCCTTAAGCCTCTAGAGTCTCAAAACTCTAGTGAACAACCTTCAGGGGACAGTTACCATCCCTAGCCTCTAGATCTCAACCAACCAATCCCAAACCTTGAATTCTATGATGATGAAGACATGGGATTCAGTGAGTATCATGAGTCTCTCTTCTCCAACCCTGCTCAAGGAGAGATGAGTGCTCCTGCCACTACTATGTCTAGACCACATCATCCACCCCACACTAAGGTGGATCTCCCTGAACAAGTTCAGGAGGTCCATATGGAAGAGGCTCTCACTACTACTAGTGATTACATCATTAAGACCTCAACCATGGCAACTCAGCCCACTGACACTTCACTTGAAGCTATCAGTGAGCAGAGGAAATCCAGCAGCCAAAAATACTATGCTGGTGATGAGGAAGAAGACATCAGTCCAATTCTCTCATCCCCCCATGATTCTTCAGCTGAAGATGAAGGGAGTCTGAAACTAAAGGCGCAACAATTAGAAGACATATGCACCTCTTTGGTCTCCAAGGTAAGTCACTTGGAATCTCAAGTGACTGCCTTAAAGAAGAAGGTCAATGACCCGTAACTTGAGATCATCGATTTCAAGGGCAAGCTAGCTGAGAGACCATTAAGACAAACTCAACCAGGTCCACAAAAACCTATAGAAGTAGTGGATTTAACCTCCAACTCAGCTATGTAAGTGGGTGATGCTACCAAAAAGGGGGAGAAAGTCCTTACAATCACAGAACCTGGGAGTTCTGTCATGAGTATGGATAATGAGGACTCACCACCCTCACTTGCAGTTCTCCAAACTCAACAACTTCCTCAGGCTCACACTGATGTGGAGGCCTTATTTCAACAATTGTTTGAGGAAGGAAGTCCAATGTCCATGCCTGCCCCATCCCACTCAGCTGAAAATCCAATTATGGGATGGTGGTATGATACTTCAAGAATGGCATTGGTGCTATCAAGGGCTCAGGGGCAGCAGGAACTCTTCAACTTTCAGACCCTGAGTTTCCATGATGGTATGAACTTGGTTAACCTACCTTTCATCAACCCAAGCCAAAACAGACAAGCTAGCAGGTTAGCTGAGGTGATCCAAGATTGGGTAATAAGGGAATTCAGACATAGAGCATTATTATATAGACAGAGGCTAGCAGGGAAAACTGTTGATCAACTAGATACTGAGGCAGACCCTAAGATTAGCTTCGAAGGGGAAACCACAGTTGAAGGCCTAGCAGAAGAACCTGTGAACCTTGAGACAGGCTCACCCTCAACACCTAGTACCCTCAGTGACACACCTGCTGGTGAAGGTGTCTCACAACCTCTCTCTAGCTAGAGCTCAAGCTCTTCACAACCATCTGTAGGCCAAAGCTCTTTCCACCCTGAGTCTTATAGGCCAACAATTGACAAAGGGAAAAGGAAATGACTCCAGAGGAGATTGAGGAGGCGAAGAGAGAGAGGAAGAGGAAGGCCAGATGAGAAAGAACTAGTGAAGTCCCAAGCTTTATGCAAGCTGCAATCAGTGCTGCCCATAGGCCTGATACTCAGAATGATGAGTTAAGGGCAGCCAGATTGAACTATCTAGGACTTAGGAACTACAACATTGATGAAATAATTTCTCTCCCCTTGGCAGAATTATATGAACTGGCAGATAGTGAGCTGTATAAAGAGAGGAAGGAGGCTGAGGCAGTAGAACTGCTCCTCAAAATCAAAGAAGAGAGAAAGAGAAAAAGACAACAAAAAGCTCCTGTCCTCTCTCCAGTTCATGAAAGTCCTGAGAAAGAGTCTGTGGCAGTTGAAGAAGAAGAAACTCAGATAAGCAGGGAACAAGAAAGACAAAAGATGATTGCTTATCCGAGTGCCACAGGACTCTATCCAGCAGCAGCCCTCAATCCCCTCTCATTTGAATACATTAAGTTTGAGTATCAAAAACAGCTTAATGAAGAGGGTCAAACTCAAAGAAAAGCTGTGAAAAGAAAAATAAGAGAGGAAGCTGCGAAAGCAAGAGCCACCATCAGAGCCCAAGATAAGAAGTCTGCTGGCAGACTAAAGATGGTAAGCTTTTTGAAGCTGTATGGGTTCTCTGGAAGGAGACTTGGTCCTATGTCTCTATCCATAATGGATGAGCACATTAGGAGGATCAAGCAGAAGATCAAAGAAGGTCAGCTTGTGGACTTGCATTCTCCACCAAATTAAGCTGCATCTGAAGTTAAGGTGAAGGTTGAAGAGACAACACAACCTGAACCTGAAGCTACAACTAAGCCAACTTCATCTTCTGACCCACAGCAGGGTTCTAAATCCCCTCCTACAGGCCAAAGTCCTCAGTTGAAATATAGAGTGAGGAAAAGGATGGCCATCAGAAAGGACAGAAGAAAGAAGAAGAAGTCCAAGGCATCCACATCATCACCTAAGGATGAGTCAAAACACCCTGAGGATGTGCAACAAGAGGCTGACCAATCAACTCTAATTCAGGTAGAGCCTCTTGCACCAGGAAGACCCATTCTGTCCTGGACTTTTGCTGCAAATCCAGACAGATGGTATGTTGTCAGAGATCAAGGTGGTCAAGATGTCTATCTCTGGTAGGACATGCTTGATCTACCTCTGCATGATCTCTTTGACATGAGAAGGTTCTATGAGAGTCTAAAGGATCTAGATCAGCTGATGAAGAAGGGAATGCTTCTGATCCTAATGAGGACTATCAACTGCTAAAGAACTTCTCTCTTTTGATAGCATCAGCCTAGGGGGAGTTTGTAAGGAGTGCAGAAGAGGCTGATGCACTCAAAACAGTCAAGGTGCCTGCATGCATGCACTTTGTGCATGGTAGAAGTTACTTCGGAAGTTTTGCACTTTGCAAGAAAATTACACAAGTGTAAAATCTTCCGAAGCCAAAAGACCAATTCTTCCGAAGCCAAAGATGAAGTCTTTCGAAGGTTAGAAGACAAAGTCTTCCGAAGCCTTAAAGATAGAAGACTGATTTCTTCCGAAGACAGAGAAGACATGCTCTCTGTGATCAACAACTTTTCAGAAAAGCTGACCAACTTTTCGCTGCCACTCTGCAAGCTCACCAACTTTACAAAAGTTGGTGAAAAGGTCCATGCTTTAGGAAGCTGTAGATTAAGGTCTTGAGTCTGTAACTTTCTACTTGATGTACTTTTATCCTTTTTGTATTACAATAGAATGTGAGCTATGGCATGTCATAGTCACATGCCTTTTGACTTTACATTGATCTTGTTGTCTAGATTAGTGTTTCCAGCTGGCTTTCAAAGTATGGCCGGCTGTAGGATGTAGTATAAAGTATCTCAGGTTCTTGTATTCTATTTTCATGCTTTATAACACTTGTAATAGAACTTGAGAGCAATATACATCTTCCTTGAAAACCAATTATCTTGTTCTTAAGTTTCTATCTCTTGCTTACTTGTGTTTATCTTAATATCCCCATAAAAGAAACCAGTTCCCTATTTGATCTGTTAAGTGTTCTAAGTCTCTCTTCATTGTGAAAACTGATTTGCATTGAACCCCTCCAAACGGTCCTACAATTTGGTAACTAAATCAAGATCAAATAGCCAATCAGGACAAGAACCCTTCACACTGGGTGTGTGTTCATTGATAGTCACATTGGCTGACTCCTTAACTACTCTAGTTCTGAGATTGTATGCTCTATAAGCCTTAGCATGAGAAAAGTATCCAATGAAATGTCCATCATCTGACTTCTTAGCAAATTTGGCTAGATGATCTTTGGTATTCAAGATGGTGCAAGAACATCCAAATGATTTGAGAAAACCAATGAAAGGTCTCCTTTTGTGCCACAGCTCATAAGGAGTCTTACCATGATCCTTGACAACTAAAACTCTATTCTGCACATAGCAAGCAGTGTTAGCTGCCTCTACCCAGAAGATGATAGGCAGTTTAGAATCAGACAGCATGGTTCTTGGAGCTTTAATAAGTGTCATGTTTCTCCTCTCAGCAACACCATTTTGCTGAGGAGTCCTGGGAGCACTGTATTGTCTTGAAATACCTTTTTCCTCACAAAATGAATCAAGGATATGATTTTTGAATTCTTTTCTTTGATCATATCTTATGATCTTAACCTTATGATCAGATTGATTCTCAATCTTCTAAATAAAGGACTTCAAGAGTTTAGAAGTCTCATCCTTAGTTCTAAGGAAGAAGACCCAAGAGTATCTTGTGAAGTCATTTGTGATCACAAGACTATATGAAGTTTTTCCCACTCTTATTACACTTATGGGACAAACAGATCAAAGTGTAATAAGTGAAGGGGGTAGTGATGGAGTTGACTTCCTTTGGCTTGTGAGACACTTTGTGCAGCTTTCCTTTCAGACATGCAACACAATGGTCGTAACTTGTAAACTCTTTCTTTGGCATTCCAGTTACCAAATCATCTTTAATTAATCTATTCATGTTCTTAAAGTTTACATGGCACATTCTTTTATGCAAGAGGAAGGACTCATCACTATTGGCTTTAGACAAAAAGTAGGAAACTTCTCTAGAAGGGGAGGTTTCTTGCAAATCCATCTTGTACATGTTCTCTTTCCAGGGGGCTCGAAGCAGGATATGCTCCTGAGGAATGACCACCCCGTGCTTGAGAACAATGCCCTCATGTTTAATGAAGAACATTTTATGCTTCTGGTCACAAAATTTAGATACACTCAGAAGATTATAATCAAGCTTCTTGACAAAGTTTATCTTTTCATTGTTGAGCTTATCATTTATGACCTTGCCCCTTCCAGTGATGTAACCACCAAATTCTCCTGTAAAAGCAACTGGCCCTCCATCAAACTTTTCAAAGTTTTGCAGCAAGGAGCCATTGCCTATCATGTGCCTGGAACAGTCACTATCAATAATCCATACATTCCTTTTTGTCTTAAGCTTTTCCTGTACAAAAAGAGATGGTTAGTTACATTTGGAGACCCAAACCTTGCTTGTCTTGGGTTTATTTATTTTAACAGAAGATAAATCAACAATTATGGATCCTATGTTTAAGCATTGAGGATCTTGAACTGTTGATGATGAGAAATCTTCAGTCACTTGGCCATCCTTTGTTTTCCATACCATCTTGGACAGACTAGACTTGTCCTTCAATGCTTCGGAAGTTTTTACAACTTTGAAAGTTTTGCTAACTGAACCTTCAGAAGTTTTTGCATCCACTGCAGACTTTAGTACTTTGGTAGCATTCCTTTCTTCCAAGATCAAAATATCTTTCGAAGGGAATTTTTAACTTATCTTCTGAGCCTTTTTTTTGGAGCTTCCTAGGAAGAGAGACTTTCCTTCTGAAGCTGTCTTCTTCTTCTTCATCTCAGAAGCCTGTTTGGTCATGTTGATAGTACTCTTGGGATTGTAGATGCAATCCTTAGGAAGATGAGAAGTACTACCACACATGATGCATGTAGTTGAGCTGCTTTTGAGAGACTTCTTCTAAGAGGCTGGTTGAGCTAGATCACTTTCCAATTCCTTTTTCACCTTTGTAGATGATGCAGCAGGCTTTTTAAGGATAGGCTTGCTCTTGGAACTACATGGTTCAAGCAATGCAGTAGTGGTGCACTTTTTATCAACCTTCCTCTATTGAAAAGGATGGTTTGAACTTAAACTAGGACTCCTGGTACTAGAATCCATAGTTAAGTTTGCAGTCTTCACCACCTCAAATCCAGCAGATATGAATACTTGCTTCTGCTGCAAGTCAAAGGCGACCTTTATCCCTTGAGTTTTCTGGGCTTTTCTCATTGCATTCCTGCTTAATTTCTTTCTTGCAGACTTGACCATATTTGTCCATTTCTTCTCTCTAGGAGAATGGTGTCTCTCATCAGATTGAACCTTCACACTTGTTGCAGGTTCATCCTTCACCATCTACTCTTCATTATCATCATCTTCATCTTTCTTTTGAACTGGAACTTCTGGAGGAAGCTCATCTTCACAAGTTACACACCTTAGGTGTCTTACACATAATAGATTATGTGGAGGAGCTATTTTACTAGATCCCACTACCTATTTTGATAAGACACTTTGGCATGCCGAGATGAATATATGATATTCTTGAAGATTTCCTTTTCAAGAACACATTTTTTTGCCCTGACTTTGTTGATCACAAGCTCAGCCTGGCATGTAGTTAACTTAGCAATGAGATCTTTGATTGGAGTTCTGTAATTTGTGTGCTCATGTATAAGAGTAGAAATTTTTTTTCTCTAAATCATATATTTTAAGTTTATAATCATTTTCTGCTCTTTTAAAATAAGCTTTTAAAATATTCAAAGACTCAAGATCGGATCTCACTTCTAAGTAGTAGGACCTATACATGTAACTTTAGCAATGCACTCAGGTGTACAAAGATGTTTTGTAACCTTAAGTTCTTCATGGTCAGCCATCAAGGCATGGTTTGGAGAAGCATCTTGAACCTGGAAACTCCAATCAAAGACTACTTCTTCAACAGCTACTACAGCCTTTTGTTTGGGCTTTTTAACTGTTGTAGCTCCATCAGTGTAGTTTGATCTGGATTGTGCCTAGCCACTATTTGTTCTTGGTGCCTTGCACTCTCTAGCAAAGTGTCCCATCTGGTTATAGTTGTAACACTTCACTTTGCTTTTATCCAGTCCAAACTTGCCACTGGATACATTGCTAGGAAACTCCCCACTGCCATTTGGTAGAACTTCTTGGCTCTATGAGTGAGGAGAGCCATCTACTACACAATCTCCATGTACTCTAGATCATCTGGATGAATGCATTCCAAGTCTTTCAAAGTAAAGAGAAAGTTGCCTGAACTTTCATCTGAAGACACAAATGCTTGAGAAGAGCTTGTCTCTTGGAATGGGCTTCCATTGATGTAGCTCTCCCATGGTGTCTCCGGAAAGGTGATGAAAGGGCCATTTTGCGAGTTGTTAGGGTAGCTGAGAAGATGATGCTGAGGTTCTCTGCTGTCCCTTTCAACCACATAGAGGGCTAACTCTTGTAGGTACTGGATGAGCTGTGAGATGGATTTTGCATGTTCATCTCCATCTGGTAACCGTTCAGGATACCATACAGCTCAGTAAGGGTAAGAGTTGAAAGGTTCTCAATTCTTTTAATGGCCACATAGTAGTGAGTCCATTATCTAGGAAGAGAGAACATGAACTTCCTCACAATGTCCCTACTCTCCAGTTTAACACCAGTATCCACCAGAGTGTCCACAATCTCAACATATCTGAAATACTACTGAGTCATGATTTCACTAGTCTTGATGGTGAAGTTCTCAAACTGCTGCTTCATGAGGTCTTTCTTGTTCTCCTTGGCTTCCTTAGACCTCTCATACATCAACTTCAGTGCATCCCAGAGCTGCTTGGTAGTTTTACACTTCTTGAAGCCTTTGTAGATAGAGTTAGGAAGAGCAGTTTGAAGAGCGGTCATGGCCTTCTGATCTACATCTATTTTCTTCTAATCTTCATCAGAATAGTCAGCCACATGCTTTGGTATCATTTCACTAGCAGCAGTTGCTGAAGGTATGCATGGAACTTGAAGTCCAGAGACAACAACAGATCTGCACATCCTACTGTCTTGACACTTGATGAACCCTTCCATTCTTTGGCACCAAGTATCAAAGTCAACAAGAATGATAAGTGGAGACTTTTTCATTGTGTCGGTTTCCATGTCAGCTTTGGAGGGAGCTGCCATTTGAGCAAGTAAGTGCTTTGTGAAACTGAGAAGATTTAAGATGGTAAGATCTTACAATCAAGAGAGTGGATAGCTCCGATACCAATTACAGGACCGTTTGGGGAGGTCAATGCAACAGTTTCACAGGGTGTTTGGAGAGTGAACTTGGATAACACTTACAAGATCAAATAGGGAACCGACTTTATATAAACTAGGAACTTAAAGTAAAAGAACACAAGTAGAAATGGTTTTCAAAAATGTTGTGTATTGCTCTCAAGTTCTATTACAAAGTTACAAAGTGATCGAGTGATTATTCAAAATACAAGACCTGAGAAACTTTATAATACATCCTATAGCCGGCCATACTTTGAATGCTAGCTGGATACACTAATCTAGACAACAAAATCAGTGTGAAGTCAAAAAGACAGATTGACTTTTTGACATGTGACTATGACATGCCATAGTTCACATACTAATGTAATAGAAAAAAGATAAAGGGTACAAAGTTGAAAGTTACAGACACCTAGACCATAATCTACAGTTTACTAAAGCATGGACCTTTTCACCAACTTATGCAAGTTGGTGAGTTTTCAGAGTGGCAACAGAAATTTGGTCAGCTTTCTGAAAAAGTAGACCAGCAAAAGCATGTCTTCTCTATACTCGAAAGAAATCAGTCTTCTGTCTTGTTGGCTTCGGAAGACTTTTTCTTCTATGCTTCGGAAGACTTCATATTTGGCTTCGGAAGATCTTGGTCTTGGCTTCGAAAGATTTTACACTTAGTTTTCTTAGGAGAAGTGTAAAACTTCAGAAGTAACTTCTACAATGCACATGCATGCAAGCAGTAAGCGGTTTGGCTACTTTGGTTGCATCAGCCTTTCAAGTATTCCTTATAATATATTTTTATAAGATTTTTACACAGGTTTAGTTTTAACTGGTTATTACTAATACTAAACTACACACACAAAAGGCAAGTGTACCTATCGTGTGGTAATATAGATATGGAACCAAGTATCAATCGTGGACACACCGAGCCTACTCAACGACCGTTATGATTGACTACCAGATTTGATTTTGTTTTATGAAAATGATAAGTTGCATTGATGTAACCAAGATTTTTTTGGGTTTAAAAACAATAATTAAAATGAATATAAAAGTAAGATTTAAACTTTTGGGTTTTAAAACTGGGAATTAAGGCTATTATCCTAATTGGATTACACTTATATAATTGTGATCAATATCATGAAGTGAGTAAAGATATAGGTTTAAGAAGTTATGTTAATGTTTACAAACATGAGCCACCACGAATTTCTCGTATGCCGACTCTATAGTGACAAGGACACATAACTTAATGTTAGAAAGAGAGTTGATCCGTTGTAATCTTTTAAAATACGATTTCAAAACACATAACTTAATGTTAGAAAAAGAGTTGGTACTTCTTAACATACCATTAATTTTAGAAAACCATAACAATTCCTGTAGATTTCTCAAACTAATAAAAGGGAACCCGCAAATGATCAGAAAGCTAAAGTTATATGATTTCTAATAACCATGTCTAGTTCATTAGCCACACATTTGTTATGAAGACTAGTTTCACGAATAAAAGTTAGCTCATACGTTTTTTAACCTTGTGTAACCTTCACAATTACAAACCATAAGTTTATAACTTCCCGTTCAAATGTAGAAGCTACCCATCAAAAGCTTACTCAAGATTACCATAATATTAACATGACATAAATCACACCATTAGTTCATATCAAATTACATAAGTTTCATCGAATTAGGATGATAAAGAGAGTTTAGATCATAATGAGCTTTAACATAACAACAAGTAAATTAAGATAGATACAAAATCATCGGTTCAATGGAACAATCAAATCGGTGATCCATAATGGATGATTTTTAAACAATCCCGAGCTTCTTACAAGTGTTGTATGCACCTATCGAGCCTCCAAATGGTCTTCAAGACTTGATTCCTAAGAGAATTCAAGAGAGTAACTCCCCAAAAAAATTCTCCCAAATAATGGACTTAGGCCTCTATTTATAGGCTTTTTATAGTGGTTAAGTATGGCCGCGTGCTCGTACAATGCTTATGAAACTTGGTTGGTTCGTATGTGCAGGAGGTGTCGGGTACGACCCCATGTTAAATGGGGCATGACCCCGTGTTTGAGGTGGGGCACGTCCCCATGACTCATGGGGCACGACCCCTTAAGTACTTTTGGAGAATAGTACATTTTGTCCTATCAGATGTCCAAACATGGGGGTGTGCCAATTTAAGCATGGGGGTGTATTTTAGGCAAGTCATGGGGGCATGCTTAATGAGGCACGGCCCCATGCTTGGACTTCAAAGCTTGGTTTTCTTTAAATTTTTGTTAAATATGCTTCTTTTATCCATCTTGCCCTTTTGAACACCTGAAAACACAATTTAGCATTTTTAAGTACATTTTTATCATTTTAAGGAAGATATAAAGGAATAATTGATGTGCTTTTGATAGGATTTTTATGTACAATTTAGAGCACATCAATATGCAATATTGATCAATAAGTTGCCTGCATATTAACTTGCGTTTAAATATCAAAGCTCTATATAATTAGTGGTGTTAAAGACTGATTTGATTCTTTTCAATTTACGTTTCACAATCAGTGGCCGATCAAACAAGCACTCTACCAATAACTCCAACTCCTATACCTATGTTTAAAGGCAAAGGTTATGATCATTGGAGCATCCGAATTAAAAAGATACTTGAGTCTCGTGACTTATGAAATGTAGTGAGTGATAAGGTTGATGAAGAAGAAATTGATGTAGTAAAATCTAATAGTTCTAGACAAAAGGATGCTCATGTAATGGTCCTCATTCAGCAGCTTGTTCACCATCATATTTTTCTAGAATAGTTGTTGTTGAACCCTCAAAAGAAAGTTAGGAGATACTCAAGAAGGAGTAGCAAGGAGATACTCAAATGAAAGCTATGAGACTACATGGCCTTCAAAGAGACTTTGAGAACTTGTTGATGCGTGACGGTGAACTCGTGGGAGATTATTTCTCTAGAGTAATGGCTATTGTTAACCAGAAACGATCATATGGGGAAGAAGTGACTGATCAAGGATAGTTGAGAAGATTCTAAGTAGTCTTACTCAAAAGTTTGACTTCATAGTCCCTTCAATTGAGGTATCATTCAATCCGTCTAAACTATCTCCTGCTAAGTTAATGGGTTCGTTACAATTGTAAGAAGAAAGAATGAATAGTAGGAATAATGAAAAAACAGAGAAGGTTGAAGAACATGCTTTGCAAGTAATTCAAGAAGGCAATAGGTTGAATTCTTCAAGAATTTGTAGACGAGAATCCTTTAGGGATGTGGACTAATAGAAATCGTGTCCCTTAGTGTTGTAATTGTAAGAAATATGGGCATGTGGCTAAAAACCTATTGGTACAATGAAGAAGCCCGTGGTAATGTGATTATAGAAGTCAATGAGCAAGATGAAAGTGGAGATGAGCAACATTTATTCATGACATGTGCAAAAGATGCATTTACTTTTATGACCAATGCTCTGGTGAGTGATATAACAACATATGGTTTATTGATTCTGATTGGTCTAACCATATGACATGTTCAATAACAAGTTTCACTAATCTAGACGAATCATTTAAGCTTGAAGTCCAATTAAGATATTAAAAAAAAACTCAAAGTTAAAGGAAAAGGAATTGTTTGGATCACTATAGGCCAAAGCAATTACAAATTACTAGGAGATGCTTATTATGCTCCATCACTGGAGTATAATATTCTTAGTGTCTCGGTACTCATGGAAAAAGGGTATTCCCTGTTGTTTGAAGATGGAAAATGTTCATAAGGAACAAAGGTGTGGATCTCATGAAAATTGTTTTGTCAATCAACAATATGTTTTTTCTTGATACAACTAGAGAAGAAGCATGTACTCCTACTAATGAAGATGCCACTTCTCACATATGCCATCGTAGGTATGCTCATTTAAATTTCAATAGTTTAAAGGAATTGCATGATACATATATGGTGATAGGCATGCCTAAAGTTAAAGGGTCTGATATTTGTGAGGGATGCATTGTGGGTAAACAAAGAAGACTTTCACTTCAATCACATTCATGGACGGCTACTAAAAATTTAGAATTAATTCATGCTGATTGATGTGGTCCTATGCAAAGTTCAAAGCCTTGGTTGCAGTTTTTATTATGTATTATTTATAGATGATTTTCCTCGTGTATGTTGGATCTATTTTCTAACAAATAAATCTAACACCTTTGAGAAGTTTAAGGTGTTTAAGGCATTTGTTGAAAAAGAAAGTGAGCGTGCAATCAAGGTGTTACGCATAGACTGTGGTAGCGAATTTTGTTCCAATCAGTTCAACTCATTTTATGATCTGCATGGCATTAAAAGGGAGCTTACTATTCCACAGACTCTTTAGCACAATGTGGTTGTGGAACACAAACACGACCATTATAGGTATTACTCGCACTATGCTAAAGGAAATGCAGATGCCAAACTACTTATGGGGAGAAGCGGTTTCAACAACTGTATACATTATCAACAGATCCCCAACAACAATAGTAGATGAACAAACACCATTTGAGGTAGGACCGGTCTTAAACCTAATGTTTCTAATCTTCGTGTGTTTCGTTGGGTTGCATGCAGTCATGTGTATGCATATGGAAGAAGAAAGCTGGACAACCAAGCTCAAAAGTTGGTGTTCATTGGTTATTCATCACAAAGCTATGGTTATCAGCTTTTTAATCCAGATACCAAAAAGTTTGAGACCAAGTGCTCGTAATAATACAGTCATTAAAAAGGCTAAATGGTACTTGAAAGAAAGACTCAAAGTAGACAAGCAAGCCTTTGACAGATTGCATGTAGATCCATTTCCAACTATAGAAGAGAGTAAAAGTAATAAGGCCACAACTTCACATGATGTTGTGAGTCCCATAACTTCATCCAACGAGTCATCAAGCAATCCTTCTTGTGGTTCTTTAGATAATAATGAAGCACCATGAACACCAGGTACTATTGCTTCTACAAGTTCTCGTGATCAGGGCTCATGTTTTGGTTCATCATCTCAACTTCTAAAGATGAGAACTATACCTAATATTTATGAAAATACACGTGACATAAAGGATATCCTAGATTATTCAAATGATCAATTCGCATTAAGTGTTTCAGATCCATTAACATATCTCGAATTTGTAGAAAAGAAAGAGTGGAAGCAAGTTATGGCAGAGGAATTAGCTGCCATTAAGAAGAGTAAAACATGGGTGCTGGTTACTCTCCTTACAGGAAAGAATGCGGTTGGTCTCAAGTGGCTATTTAAGACTAAGTTCGGGTCAGATAGTAAGATTATTTGATAGAAGGCTTGAGTTGTAGCTAAGGGGTATTCACAAAAACAATGTATTGATTATGAAGAAACGTTTGCACTAGTGGCCCGTTTTGAAACTGTTCATCTGGTGTTAGTAGTTGCAGCTCAAAAAGGTTGGCTTATACATCAACTAAATGTTAAATCAACCTTTTTGAATGGATAATTAATAGAGGAAGTTTATGCTGAACAACCAGAGGGTTATGAAGTCCCTAATAAAGAAAATAAGGTCTACAAGTTTAGTTAGGCTTTATATGGTCTAAAGCAAGCCTCAAGAGCCTGTTACTCCAAGATTGATGGGTATATTTATTAGTCTTGGATATAAATAGATGTCTAAATGAACCCATTCTTTATGTTAAGAAATCTCCTTCAAATGATGACATCTATGTGTGCTTGTATGTAGATGATGTTATTCGTAAAAGTTCAAGTTTTAACCTTATTGTAGATTTTAAACAAGATATGAAAAAGATGTTTGATATGACTGATATGGGTTAGTTATGTTATTTTCTAGGACTAGAGGTTAAGAAAGCAATGGATGGGATTTTTGTAGGTCAAGAATAGTATGCAATGAATTTGCTTAATAAGTTTTGGATGAAAGGATGCAAAATGGAGGATGTGCCTATGGGTCAATAGGAGAATGTGAATATGATGATGGAGAGTGTAAAGTTCATAAGACAACCTATAGGAGTCTGGTAGGTGGTCTCATCTACTTGACCCACACAACGCCTGATCTGTCTTATTCTGTTGGTGTACTATCTTGATTTATGCAGTCTCCTTCAAAGATTCATGCAGGTGTTGCTTGTAACGTTCTGCGATATGTCGCAATCACAACAAATTTTGGCTTTGGTAAGAGGGCCAATCATTTGGAGCTAACGGGGTATTCGGATAGCAACTTACAACATGCATAGATGATCAAAACATTGTGTCCTATGTTTTCTCTCCTTCAAATGGGGCAATATCATGGTGTCCAAAGAAGAAAAATACTGTTGTGTTATCAAGTATGAAAGATGAATATATATCAGCTACAAGATCAACTTGTCAAGTTTTTTGGTAGAGAAGAATTCTCGACGATCTTGGAATTTCCCTACTCAAACCCACTACAATTTATTGTGATAGTCAGTTGCAATTAATTTGTCCAAAAACCTAGTGATGCACAATAGATCTAAGCATACTGATTTAAAGTATCACTTCATTCGTGAGATGGTGAATCAAGACAAAGTGGTGTTGAGTATTGTAAAATAGATGAGCAGGTTGAAGATCTACTAACCAAGGCTTTGGCAAAAGAAAAGTTTGTGTATTTCAGGTTCAAGATGGTAGTGCAAGAGTATGAATCAAGGGGAGGCATTGAAATGTGATTCAATACTCCATGCAAGCATGTGTTTAGGCACGTGTGTGCTGATGTAGTCAGCTACACGTGAATCTTATTTGTTTTATTTGGAATTAGATTGAATAAGGCCCAGATGGCCATTAGTATCGAGTCCTATTTTAGAGGAGGTTGTTGCTTTGTTAATGTTAGATGTTAGCCTATTTATAAGTCTAGTTTTCTTCCATTGTAATTCATTCAGCAAGCAATATTGATCAATCAGTTGTCTGCATATTATCTTGTGTTTATATATCAAAGCTCTATATCATCAATTGTTTTCATATGATTAGTTATTGTACAATAACAAAAGATTAATGGATATGTTGAGTACACATCGGATTTATCAGATCCTGATTGTAATAAATGTCTTCAATTGAGTACAGATCGTTTGTGGCGGTACTATTAAGGGAGAAAAGGAGCACGGGTGTTGGCCGCGAGTTGCAATGTTACATTTGAGATCTATGAGTTCTTACAATTCGCAACATTCTCATCAGACAAACCAGGTTAATTTGATATTCAATATAATTATGCTTTTACTATGACAATATAGCATAATCTGATCTAGCTTATTTGTGTTTCTTAATATATATTTTGTATATTTTTGGATGATATCAATAACAATTTTCATTGATAAACGGGTTTAAAAAGACCCTTTTCATGCTATCTACAACCTTTAAGATCTAATTACTAAGGAACAGATGGAGATTAAGATTTAAATGATGACTAATCACGATAGTATTGTGGATTATATCTTGAAACATGGATCAAAACATGAAACCCTTATCATGTTTATTCAATCATAACTATAAACTATACATCAAAACAATTAAATCATACTTTTGGGAATAGAGATCTTTGATGAGGATGTTGATGCCATGATCGATTGATGTGTTCCCGTTATGATGTCTAGAGAGATCGATGGATGATCTTGAGAGTAAATTTATTGTTGTGATTTGTTATCTCACTTACTCCTCTATTTATAACATCTAAAGGGAAACTCTAATTGTAATTATGAGATATTTCCATCAAATAACCCCCTTATACTTTTAGGGATTAATTATGTCATATGGTCAAACATATTTAAATAATCTGTAGGCCACATATTATGGATTATTACTAACATTCTCCCACTTCGCCGAGTAATCATTTTCGATGAGTATACATAAGTTTGGCCAAGTTAAACACTCATCAATTTTCATATTAAAACTTACAACAGATAGTTACAGTCATTTGAATTGAATTTAATTTTGAGACCCCTAACTGTCATACTAAAGTCTCAATATAAAACACTTAAATATAAAACCAAAATGACTGAAATAAACGCTTAATGTACAATATTCATTTGTACAAATTTGTCTATATATCATTAACCAAGCATATTAGCTATCATAGACAAAATAAACATTCGAAGAAATTACCTTATTCATTAAGGGGTAACTTTGTAAAATAGTAATTAAATTTTAAGATTGTTCTAATTAAGTCACTCATAAAGTTTTATAAAATTTTTTTCCTAATCAAATCACTAAAGTTTTAAAATTATTATAATTAGGTCATTTGTAAGGTGTAAAAAGTTATAAAAAAATTGAAATGTTTAAAAATATTAACAATATATATAAAAAAAAACTAAATTATTTTAAAATTTTTATGAATCATTTAAGAAATTATAAAAATATAAGTGACTTAATTGGAACACTTTTAGAACTATAGTGACCTGATTGGAACAAATAAAAATATTAATGACCTAATTGAAACACTTTTAAAACTTTAATAACCTGATTAGAACAAATAAAAATATAAGTGATCTAATTAGAACACTACTAAAACTTGATTACTATTCTATCAAGTTTTCCCATTCATTAATGCACACTTGATATGCTATTACATAAGGTCTATAGTAAAACCCATCCTTATTACGAGTTCTTGGGATGTTTGTGTGGTAGACTTTTAGTCGTCGGATCTGCAAGCATATCTTTTGTGCTAATATTCTCGAAACAAAGATTATTTTCTCCACTCGTTCTGGTGTGAACAAATACTTTGTATAGAGATATAAATCAGCCCCACTTGAACTTTTACTATTCAAGAAACTGACGGTAGCTGAGTTGTTACAGTAAATCTTCAACGCTCGTGATATGGAGTTAACAATTTTAAGTCTGGTAATGAGATATCTTAGCAACATCCCATGGCAAGTTAAATTATAAACCGTAACGTATTCTGCCATTATTGTTGAGGTTGTTGTCTACTGCTACTTATGACTCCTCCGTGAAATAGGTCCGATTGCTAACATAAAGATGTATCCCTGAACTTGATTTCTTATCATCTTTGCATTATGAAAGTCAAAATCAGAATAACCCAACACTTTTAAGTTATCAGTTCTTGTCTATGTCAACTCATACTTCTTTTATCCTTTGAAGATATCGTAATACTTTCTTTACTGCTTTCCAATGAAAACAAGTTGTATTTTTTTGGGCGAAAAAAAAACCATAACTCAACTGCCCAAAAACCCAAATTTTCTACTGGAACTTTTAAGAAAAAAAAACATAAAATATATTCTTTTTTAAGTGCAAATAATTGTGAGATAAAACTAGAAGTATGTTGTTTTTTTATGTTATTTGCCCTAATTTAAATAATATTTAGTTACAAATATATAAATACTAAATATAAATTTAAATGATATAAAGAAGATAATATTTAAAGTAATGAATTAAATAATCTCATATTATTAAATAAAATGTTAATACATAATGTTAAATAATATATTAATTAGAAAAAGTTTATTAAAAGGTGGGAAAATAAAAACTATTGCATAAATCACTTGTACCTTATTTTTAACAAGTTGTATTAAATGTTTTAAAGTTTAATTAAATTAATAATTATGTTGAAAGAGTTGTTTTATATACAGCTTAAATATTTATTTAATATGCATACAAAAAAAAATATTGCAAAAGGTGAAAATAATTTACGTATATATGAATAAAGATGTGTCATTAGCAGTTAACTTTGGGTTTTTTTTATAGTTTTGCCACAACTTTTTTTGGACTTTGCAGTTTACCTCTTCGTGTGTGTTTATAACCACAGAAAAAGGAGTGCTACCCTTTGTAGAGAGAGAGTGGTGGCTCGGTTGCTTGCTGTTGCCAGTGGTGCCATCGCCGGCTAACGACGGCAGGTCGCCTTGGCCTTCCGATCATCGGTTTTTGCCACAAGTTTTTTTTGGGGTTTGCACTTTACCCTTCGTGTTTTAGAGAGAGAGAGAGTGCCGGTTGGGTTGTTTGCTGTTGTCGATGGTGCTGCCGCCGGCTGACGGCGACAGGTCTCCCGGCCTTGCGATCGTCAATAGTGCGGCCGTCGCCTGACGATGGCAGCTCGCCCACGCCTCCCGATCTCCGATCTATTTCTAGACAGAGAGATTCATCAGCGGTGTTCACTAGTTGCATGCCCTCGGCCGTCTACAGGCCACACGAGTTCCATGTCAGCGGGTGGTTGGTGGTTTTGTTTGTCGGTGGCCATTCCGATGGACCCGTGTATCGCCGCCTCCATGGACGATGGTGCATGTTGGAATCTTCTTAGATCTGTCGATTTTGACGCCGCATGTGGTCTGTCACGTGATCATGACATACGGTTATTTTCATCTTTTGCTCATCCTCGGCCGTCTGCCGGCCACGCGAGGTCCATGTTGGCGGGTGGTTAGTGGTTTTATTTTTCGGTGGCAGTTCCCATGGACCCGTGTATCGCCGCCTCTATGGATGGTGGTGCATGTTGAAATCGGCTTAGATATTTCGATTTTGACGCCACCGGTGGTATGTCGATCGCCTTTGGTGGCGTCTACGTGATCGTGACATCTGGTTCTTTTCATCTTTTGCTCAATGACGATTGCACGTTGCACATCTAAGAGCCCTAATCTGGTTTGTGATGATGTGCTTTGTAAAGAGAGATAGGTTTCGGTGATCTTGCAATGCTTCGACTGCCGGCCGATGTCCATGGACGGTGATTTATGCCCATACCGGTTTAGATCTGTCGATTGTAACTCCGTCAGCCACCGGTTGACTACCTTTGGTGGTGTCTGTGTGGCGGTGACCTCCTGTCTCCGTCGGCTGCCGGCTGACTACCTTTGGTGGTGTCGACGTGGCGGTGAGCTCCTTTTTTTTCATTGTTTTATCGATGATGACGGTTATCACTCATCTAAAACCCCTAATCTGACATTGATATTATGCTTTAATGGTGGGTGTTGGTGATGTTGCATGTGTTTGTTGTTGTTTCTAGAGATGGCTGTTCTCAAAACTTTCAAACATTACTAAAATGGTTGTGCTAAAGGGCTTTGTTTTTTCGGATTGGTTAACAAAAGTTGTAAGGCTATGATTTCCATATGAGCCTTCTGAGTTCTTATTTTTGATAATTGATTTTGAGTTTTGTTGATCGGCTATGATCATCAGTTTTGTTGCTTGGCTATGATGACTTCTATTTTTTTTCCACCAAATGATAAACATGGCGTGACAAGGATGGTGGATGGTCGGTTTTTAACTTGCTACTCGCCTTGCAGTAATAATTTTTTAGAATTCTGAGCCACAAAAAACTTTTAATTCATTTTATTGTTATATTTTAGGTCAGTTTCATACATTTCAAAATACTGGTGTTGATAAAATACAAACAAACCTACGCTTTTAGTTTGTAATCGCTACCATGATCGAAACGGATGCATTGACCCAAGTTTACTAGGTCGTTAGGCCAATTTACCTCGCTGTGAAGCGCGAGCAAAAAAACGACTAGTTTAATGAAAGAATGTTTGTGAAGAATCATGAATTGGAGAGAAAATATGTGTTTATGAAGGACGAAAGCATTGCTGGTGTGACAAAAGAAAGAATTAGACATGTTTGTACGTGTTTGTGGAAGCCTGCATCGAAAATGCCCTAATTAATTTCTTCACGTTTTAGGTGTAAGGTTTTTTCTTCAAGATTGTAATTTAAGTGTGAAGATACAGATTAAAATCATAGAGATAGAGATTAAATTTAACGCCTTCAGTTCGTTACATGAACTTTGAGGCTCCGTTTGATTTACAAAATTCTCAGTAATTGAAATTGCAATTGAAAAATTTTCTATTTAAAATTCTGTTTGCTTGATTAACGGATGGAATTGGAAATTAAAATCTTTCTATCATTTATTGAAATTCATATTTCTTTCACTTATCCATAGAATGTTCAACAATCTAATTAAATGTTCAAAATTAACATTTTAATTCCACTCAAAATTAACTAACCAACCAAATTATTAATTTTAACAAGATTACAATTACAATTACAATTTCAATGTTAATTTCAATTTCAATTTCCAATTCTAATGCCTTCGCAAAATATTATGCTAAACAAACGGTCGCTAATATTCAATGACTTTGAATATATATGATTTAAGCGCTTTGGATGCAGAATTTTATTGTAACCTTAATATGTGTATGTTTTTGACAACACAGCAAATTGGTTCTTTAAATAACGAGTTAATCTCAGTTTTTATCCCTGAGTTTTGCAAATTGTCTCCACTTGAGTACCAACGTTTATTTTGCCTCCATTATTGACCTGAGTTTTGCAAATCGTTCTCATTTTCGTCCTTTTGACTAACAGTGTTAACATTTTCTATTAATTTTTTTAAAAAAGACCAAAATACCCCTAAGTGTTATAAAGAATATCAGCTTCTCACTTTCACTCTTTCTTCCACCTCCACAACACCACACACCACGCCACCACACGCCACCACGACCATACACAACCGCACCGCACACCACAGCACCGCACCGCACACCAACGCCACCACACACCACCGCCGGCACAAACCACCGCACCTCACACCACCGCACCAAAATAAATGTTAGTCAAAATAGCCTTTTGACTAAATGTATCAGTTATCTCTCCTCTCATCTTGTACCCCTGTATCAGTTCTCAACCCAGATCTTCACATCTTCATCATTTTCGTCTTACTCAAACCGTAAGAATATAGGTTTTTGCGAGGGTTTTAGCTGCAGACGAAGGTGGCAGTGGCGGTGGTGGTGTGTGCAGGCAGTGTTTTGTGGTGCGCTGATGTGAGGTGCGGTGGTGTGTGCTAGTGGTGATGTATGGTGACGGTGGTGTGTGGTGCGGTGTTTGTGAGGTGCGGTGGTGTGTGACGGTGGTGGTGTGTGGTGCGGTGGTGTGTGCCGCCAGTGGTGTGTGTAACGGTGGTATGAGGTGCGGTGGTGTGATGTAAGGTGGTTTGTGCCGGCGGTGGTGTGTGGTGACGGTGATGTGAGGTGTGGTGGTGTGATCGCACTGGTGTGTGCCAGCGGTGGTGTGCGGTGCGGTGGTGTACGGTGGCGTTGGTGTGAGTTGGTGGTGCTGTGTGGTGCTGTGGAGATGGAAGAAAGATGGAAAGTGAGAAGCTGATATTCTCTATAGCCTTTATGGGTATTTTGGTATTTTTTTAAAAATCTAACAGAAAATGTGAACACCGTTAGTCAAAAGTACAAAAATGGAAACGATTTGCAAAACTCAGGTCAATAATGGAGACAAATTAAACGTTGGTACTCAAGTTGAGACAATTTGCAATACTTGGGGACAAAAATCAAGATTAACTCTTAGATAATTATAACCAGAATTAAATTAAATACAATCAGTTTGAGGATATATACATTTCATTGTTGAACTAATGATTTATATTCTGTTTGAGTAATATTTTTATATTTATTTGGAGGTTAAGGCATGATAATGTGTTTGTTAATGATTATAGCATGCAAGTTGTTGCTTCAATGTCAACGTTTTGCGCTACTAAACTCGTTTGAATATTTCCGTCATTGTTTATATTTCAATTAATTAATGAAACTAGTTATTTGGTTAATATGGTAACTATATAAAACTGAACTGGATGTTACATCGACCATTCTTTGTCTTTATTTAGCAAGATATTTTTAATTGTATTAATCTATGGTGAAAACATAAAGAGTAAATTGTCATTTTTTCTTCCCATTGTTTATCATATATGTTATTTTTATTCAAAAATATTTATTTTTCATTTTGGTTCCCAGAGTTTGAAGAAATTTTTGTTATTTTTATTCAAAAATATTAGCTTTATTGTCTTAAAATATTAAATATTCATTGTTTTAAAAGGTTACCATTTTCACTCAAACAAAAATTCCTAACACTATAGAGCGGCTAACGTTTAGTTTTAATACAAGGTATGATAACAAACATTATATTGTATATACAGTTTTTTTGGTTTTATACTTATATTAATATATGCAACATGTCATTTTCATTTATACGCAATGGACAACTTTATAATTTTTGTACAAGTGAGCAATCACCAAGGAGTAAGAAGAAAGCAGCCACAATATGGCTCATAGTATTGGGGGTCATAGACCAAAACCCACGACAAGGTTTGAACTCATAATCTACTTGTGATTATGTTAAGAATTATGTATCTAGCTAGCCATACTCATAAGGTTAGTGCTTGTGTAGGATAGTGATTGTTGTAACAAAGGGTTGTCATAGGCTCGTCGAAGATCCATGAGAAAAAAGTTTCATCGTTGATCTCTTGATAAAGCATCCGTTAGTGATATGTTCGTATAAGCTTCTTATAAAACATGTCTGCGATCTATCAGTGTTACATTCATTGGCCGCATGGTCAAATTATGTTTAGTTATGCATCACTAAATACATTGCCCATGCCTCTTTCCCCCACTACACCACTTTACATCGTTGAGAACCCGTTATGGTGTAGGTTTCGGATATATGTTATATTAATAATTAACAGGAGAAAATTACATAAATTGTCCATGTTGTTTGACCAGATTGTGTGATTGGTCCCACACTTTGAAAATTGCAAATTTAATCCAAACTTTTGTGTAGTTATTGCAAATTTGGTCTACAAATTTTATAAAAGTGCAAAGTTAGTTCAAAATTTTATATGAGCATTGTACTTTTGATTTCCTAAAATTAAATTTAAAAGTTAGTTTAAAATTTATGAAATGCATAAAAAATAAATAAATTTAATTTAAGGTACTAAACATGCAATGATTACAAAAAAGTTCAACTATAATTATAATTATTAATGTTTGAGAACCAAATATACAATTTAATTAAAGCACAGTAACCATTTATATAATTTTCTCTAATAAATTGAGATTGTATATGATTTTCCTTGCCAATATTTGATATTATTTTTTTATCTTTCGTGAGTAAGGCATGAAAATGTGTTTGGCCACTCCAATATTACATTTCAAATGGAGACGTATTTTGTTTGAATATATCCATCTGGATGACATTCTAGGAGGTGGGGGGTGGGGTTTGGGGGCGCCCACGCTAGAGAGCCGTTGCGGGTACATGTCGTGCCACACCACCAACCATGCCATTTTCTTGACTGTTCTAATGGTTCTTTTTCCGATCCTTATCCATCCCCACCCCCATCCCACTCCCACCCCATCCCACTCCACACCACTAATTACTATTTGACAAATTTTAAAAAAAAATTACACTATAAATACGAACAATTAACTCAAGTTTTTTACTCACCAATTCAAAAAAATCTTATCTTTACTCACTATCAACTTAACAAAATATCCCATGACATTTATTTTGCTTCCTCTTTATCCTCTTCGGATAGTTTCCACTCCGACGCGTTGGAATTTTTTACTCTTCTTTCGGAACACATCGACAAGGCTGAAATTTCAAGAAAAAAAAATTTGAAATGTGATCGTGTTGAAGCTAATAACGTTATTATGAAAAATTATTTGTTGCAGAATCCAAAATACACAGAGGAGATGTTTAGAAACCAGTTTCGGGTACTTCGAGATTTATTTCTACGCATTGTTGAAGATACACGCAACAACATATTATGGTTTAAATAAGAATTTGATGGGAGGTGGAAAGAAAGTTTCATACCAATTCAAAAATACAATTTAGCAATATACCAACTCACAAGAAGTAATTCGTCCGACACATACAATGAATGTTTAGCTATATCTACTATAACTTCTCGTGTGAATGTCGTAAATAATTTTGCAACACTAATATTAATTTATACGGTGATGAATATTTATAAATGCCCACTAGCCATAGCATTGCATTATTGTATGATTCACATCAATATAGGCATGGCCTTTCGGGCATGTTCGGTATCATTGACTGTACTCATTAATAATGGAGAAATTGACCTACGCGTTTGTGAGGACAATGTCATCAAGGTGATCACGATGATCCAACGATGATTCTCGAAACCGTTGCATTACAAGATTTGTGAATTTGGCATGCTTATTTTGGTGTAGCCAATTCTAACAATGACATTAATATTCTCAATCAATCTTTAATCTTCACGCTAGAATTGAATGAAACCTCCCCAACATGCATGTTTCATGTTAACGGGCATCGATAAAAATGTGGTTACTATCTATCGGATGGTATATATTTTTATCCAGTTGAGTACAAAGAAAAATTTTTAAAAAGTGAAAGAGTTCGGAAGAAAAGACGTGGAACGAGCTTTTGATGTTTTAAAAGAAAGATGGAAAATAATTGCTCGAGAGGATGAAGATCGACAAATTGAGAAGTAAATGTACGTGTGCATTATACTCAACGATATGATTATAAATTTCGACGGCAATACTATTTTTCTTGTGCACATTCGAGACCCACCGACGAATCCCATTGAAAACGAATACAATTTTGTTGTTGTGTGATGAGAACACACATTTTAGACTTAGATCCCATCTCGTGGAACACATTAACCAGAATGTGGATATCATGGTTTCGGATGACGAATGAATAGTTTGGGTTATTACTATTTTTTTTTTTTACTTTGTAATTTTAGTTTATAATATTTTTATTTTTATTTTAATGTAGTTTTTATTTTTAATTTATAATTTTTTTTTTGAAATTTTTGTTTGTGGTGTGGTGTGATTTGATTGCCCCACCTCCCTCAAATAGTATGGTGTAATGCGGTGTGACAAGACATTATATGATTAGTGGGTATGTTACTCTATTGTGAACATCCCTTAACCCTAAGAGATTTGATTGTTAGAATTTAAGCTATACTCATTTAGTATCCACACCTATATTTATATGATATATAATATGGAATCTATACTTATTAATAAAACAATAACTTTAGTGCCACGTGACATTCTCTTAAGCCTTTATTTTTTTAATTCTCGCATAAATATGTATCTGTTTTTAGTGTTAGTCTAGGTTCATTTGGACTAAAAGTCAACTTTTAATACAATAGATATTTAGGGAAAATTTGAAAATTTAACTCTAAATTAGACCATATATTTTTTGGAAATTAAATCATACCCATATTTCTTATTTCTTCAAATAATTAATCAAAAAAAAACTGTAGAAATCATTTATGATTTTCTATGAAATTAATTCCTTGATTGTGTGTTTCCATTAAATACTCGGTTTATATTCGAATCTTGACAAAAGTTACAAGATTTTCATCGACTCCTCTCTAATTTGAAGGAATTCATGGGTATAATTTTTTTTTTGGAAATGAAATCATACCTAATTTTAAAATATGTCTCAACCATCCCAGCTTTACGACCCTCGCGATTTGTCTTTATAAAGTCTGATGATATCGCCTTCGACAGACTTCATTAACATTCTCATTTTGGCTTTGGTTTCATCAAGTTTTCTTCAATATAATGTATTTGTTTTTTGTTATATTTGAACTTTCATCCTTTGCGATTATAACTTAACCTATCATTGTCTACAATTATGTTTTTGGATTAATATTATTTTACTTTTATTTTTTTGATTTGAAAGTGATCTACTTTAACAATTCATCTGTGAAGAGATATTACATACTTTTTTATGTGTATTGCCATATTATTATTATTTTTTATTGGAATTCGTTTGATATGTGTGCAAATTGTTTTGATATATGTGAAAGTAATATTGAAAATCGCACTTTTATTCCACGGTTGACTTTGACACCTTCAGACAAAATGATTTATTTTAAATTTCAAAAAAGACAATTGCTTTTAGCAGTGTGTTTTGCAATAAAAATAAACAAAAGACAAGGACAATCACTATCCAAAGTTGGTTTGCTTTTAAAAAGGGATTATGGTCAGCTCTATGTTGTATTATCTCGAGTTAAAAGTAAACAGGGATTAAAACTATTAATATTAGATAATGATGGAAAAATCACCAACAAAACATCAAATGTTGTATACAAATAAATTTTTGAATGTTTATGAATTTGAAATATTATTTTTCATGTTCAATTTAATTTGTTTATTACTTAAAGTTCTTATTTATTAGTTTATTTCATTCAATATTATACACTATTTAGACGTATAAATATTAATAGAGAAAACCTACTAATATTAGATGTAGCTAATGTTAAAAATTATACATAAAACTCGATATACAAAGTATTATCAACAACATTATAAGTTACGAACTTTTTTAAACAACAACAATATTTTTGGATTGAACCCGTGTGTTACACGGGTCTTTAGCCTAGTTAATCATAAAAAATGGATACTACTAAATTGATATTTGTTTAAATGAACAATTTGACTCGTAAGATGTGTTACATGTATATATACTAAAAGTCAATGATTCAAATCCTTTAAATGAAAAGTAGTAGAATTGATTACGGGCCTTTAAAAAAAAACTAGATTGATAGTTTTTTTGATTGATGGTATCAAATCTAAACAATTTTTACTGTCACCCAATCTACTTGTTTTACTACTCTTTACGCCCCACTACTAGAAAAATGACTCTAATATAACTTTTTTGAAGCAACCTTTCAAAAAAAAGTAATATTAACATATAAAAAGGTTGCATTTGCTAAAAAAAAGGTTGCATTAGCTAATAAAAAGTTGATTTAGATATAATACAATATTTTCACCTAATACAACTTTTGATAAAAAGGTTACTAATGCAACATTTTTAAGACCATCACAATTTTTTCAAGACCTAATATAGCATATTACAATAGTTACATTAGCTTCATTTTGTTTTAGTCCATAGTAATCATCCATCCAGCTTGAGAAAACGGTTTTTCGACTTTTTGGCATTAAGAGTAGCTGGGTAGCTCAGTACATTACATATTCCAATCCTAGATAATACACCATTTACCACTGTTTGAGACTTCTTCAAATGTAAATTTTAATGATTTTTTTCTCTCTCCATTTTTTTAATGTCGATCATGTGCAAATCATACCTGTTGGAATGTCCAGCGCACTTTAGCAATAATCATGAAGTTAATTAAAATACAAAGGCTGACAACATCTATGACATATTCGAATTACATCTCAATACTATAAAATGAACCATTGATCGCCCAATTCAAATATCCCACAAACAAGTTTAACAAGTGAAAAACTAATCCTCTTCAAAATGGCCGCTTACAAGTACTCATTTGGAGCTTTTGTGCTCCAAATGATGGTTCTAGCACTCATCTCTTTACATGCACAAGGCCAAGGGTTAAAAGTAGGGTTTTATGAGAAATCATGCCCAAAAGCAGAAAAGATTGTAACTAATGTCATCAAGGATGTTATGGCTGTGGCTCCATCTCTTTCTGGCCCTTTGTTGAGAATGCATTTTCATGATTGCTTCATTAGGGTTTGTAGCATCTTATATTATCATAAGATTTCAGTTCACCAGCTCAATTTTACTAGGAAAAAAAAAAAGAAACTTTTTTCATACAAAAATTTTCGAAAGAAAATTTGTCGTAAATTGCGTCAAATTTCTAGCAATTTTGTTGCATAATGAAAATCCCTAGCATTAGCAACAGTTTTTCCATAACTTTCCTACAAAAAAAAACTACAAGATCATTTTCTAGTAGTGGCTTCTTCAATTCGATCGGTTATCTCGTCAATTAACATACAACTGTTTTATGAACTTTGCTATTCTAGGGTTGTGACGGATCTATTTTACTGGACTCGCCAACAAATCAATCGGAGAAATTCTCACTTCCGAATCTCAGCCTGAGAGGGTTTAATATCATTGATAGGGTGAAGGCGGCGTTAGAAACCGCCTGCCCTGGCGTAGTTTCTTGTGCTGACATTGTAGCTCTAGTTGCGAGAGATGTTACCGTTGCGGTAGATTTATCCTCCTCACAAATATTATTCTAAAATTTTCATTTTTATCATGATAATGCATGGTAACAATCCTCTTTTGTTAACAGACAATGGGGCCATTTTGGGAGGTCGAAACGGGTCGACGAGACGGAAACGTGTCTTTAATCAGTGATCCTATAAATCCTGTAACAGGGTTGCCACCATTTACTGCAAACATCAGTTCTTTGAAACAATCATTTGCACTTAGGGGACTAAACACAAAAGACCTTATTGTTCTATCAGGTACCTCCTGAATTAACTATTTTCATTCAAGTGAGTTTCCATAAATAATATTATCGTAGTAATCTTATCAATACGCGCGTTCTTGATCATTAATTTTCCAGGAGGGCATACCCTAGGGATGTCTCATTGCTCGTCGTTCGACAGCCGTCTCTACAACTTCACGGGGAGAGGCGATACCGACCCCACAATGGACCCAAACTACATTGCAAGATTAAAACTCAAGTGCAAGCCTGGAGACCAAACCACATTAGCTGAGTTGGACCCAGGGAGCTTCTTGACATTTGATGACTCTTACTACAAACTAGTGACTAAGAGAAGAGGGCTTCTTGAATCCGATGCGGCCTTGCTTAACGACCGTGAGACTAGAGCGTACTTGGTTCAATCTACTAGCCCTGGTTCAACATTTTTTAAGGATTTTGGTGTGTCGATGGTTAAAATGGGTCGCATTGGGGTTCTTACGGGTTCACAGGGTGAAGTTAGGAAACTTTGCAGCAAAACAAACAAGGCCCTCTTTTTTCAATAAACTTATAAAATAAAACTAAGAACATCTGCTTTGGTGTATCGAGTTCAATCTTATACTAGAACGAGCATGAACCTGTGTACAAGTTTGTATTTAATTCTTTTTATTTTGTTCTATGCATTCTAAGAGTTTTTTTGTCAATATCAGATTTTATGCTCACTAAATCTATACTAATAAACTAGTAGCGTGCCCGCGCGATACGACGGGTGCGACACTTTTAATTGCGACTCTCGTGCGCCGTACACAACGTATGCGAATAATATTGCTAGATAACAATATATATAAGTTATGAAGTAGGTAAATGAAACGATAATGAATTAACATAACACACAAATTAGAAAATTCAAGTTTTGAATAATAAAAGTTGCAAGCATAGAATCATAAACGTGTAGATAGTTGCATGATTTGAGAAATTCAATCGTACGCCTCACAGAGCTTGATGATCTCATCGATATTGTTAGCCCACCATTTGTCATCCATAGGGGACACATGAATATCTTGTACTTCATCGTGTTTGTCTGCCACATCTTTGGTTGGACAAATATCTTCTGTCTTTTCCACCTTGATCGGCACCTCAGTGGTTGCAGCAGCTTTAGTCACTTATTTTATCTATAATTAATGTAGAATAAGAGAAAAAATTGTTAATATAAAGAAAAGTCCAGATTTAAAATTGTACTCATCTGTAATATAGTATCACTTAATACAAAAAAGTAAAAGTTTTATAAACTATACAGTTTAAAAATAACTCCTATCTGTTTTATATGTTGTTACCATGCATGAGTAAGATATTTAAAAAAAAAACTTGTGCATTACTGTATTAAATAATAAAACCTGTAAATTTAAGAAATTTACATACACCCACATATCAAAAACCATATTATATAGATGAAAAAATATTTTACATACACAGCATGAGATATGCTTGTAAAACAAACTACAACTTTTATTATACTAGTTAAAACATGCATAAAACTAAGAAACAATATAAAAGTATTCTGATTTAAACATAAATTTAAACAAAATAAGGTCTATTTCACTTCTGTACTGTCACACGAGGAAATTTAATTCTTATTTTTGGCTTCTTGGCTGAACATGCAGTGTCTTCTAGTTCATTTTCTTTGTCAATGTTAGCCGGACCATCTAACTCAATGACCTCACTCCATTTCCATTCATCAAGCCTCTTGATTCTCTTTTTTTTTTTTTTTTTTCAAATATCCTAGCCTGGGCTTCAAACATGCGATCCTTAAAAAAAGTTAGTATACAGCTAATCGAAAACAAATTTAATAGTATAAATACTACCTCCTCACTAAATTCACATTGAAGATTAGATTTGTAGGGACTAAACATGACAACACAACAAATAATCTCAACACTATTATCAAGATCAAGATCAACCTGTATACAAATATATGAGAATGCATAATACAGTTAATTTACAACTTGAATCTAAACATAAACAAATAGAAACCATTTACCTTTTTAGGATTATGTTTCTTCAAATCACCATCAAGATCTGTAATATTCTGCACTTTATGTTCATTCACATCCTGATTTATTAAAACAATGATAGTTTAATATATAAATTTAAAATAAGATCAAATTAGTACAAAACAATGATATCTATAAAGTTCAATTTAGCTCTAAACCAACCTTGTTATGAGAAACAACCTGCACACAAGAAAATATACAATTAAAAAATTTATTAAAACATATTCTTTTCTCAATACAATTCTAATATAGTAACATTTGATGTTTGTACCTTTGATTTGCTGAGATTAGTATGCAGAAGTTCTAAAGGTTCAACCTTAAAGGGTTGGTATCCATGAATGTTTGTAGCATCCAAAGCCATAGTCAGTTTTTCTCCATTTAGAATAGTTGTGAACTGATATGTATTTATAGACTTCTATTGGGTATTTGAATATTTGTTTGGCGCCTGAAGAACAATCGATTTAAAGCTTCCCCTACAAATAGGTTGTTTGTTTGTTTTGTTGTTACTGACTTTTTTTAAATGGTTGTATTTTTTTAAAAAACATCTTCGGGTTATAAATTCCGCCATCTTTACCATATGGTGAAAATTTAAACCTATTTGAAGTAACATAAAATGGGTACATTAAAACCGGTTATAATGTTAGATTTGTAAAATAATAAAAAGCCTTTTATAAAGTTTATTTTATAAAATAATAACAACATAATATTTACATCTATCTTTGAAAACTATGGTTTTATTTTTAATGTCCAAAAGGGCTTATACAAATAGTTTTTTGGATTTAGATAACATTTTTATAGGTTGTATATTAGTAACTTTATAAACTATTAAAGTTTTTCATAAGCATATGAGGTATGTGTATGTATTTTAGGTTTGCTTATTGTTTTTAAAATTTTAACATCTATACTATATTTATAAACAAACATTTCATTTTTGATAACTGGGTCATGTTATATTTATCTATATATATATATATATATATATATATAGTTAATTTGTTTATCTATACGATATTTTATATTCAAATGTATTCTCATTGATATATAGGTAATTTGTTTTTTAGATATTTAATAATGAAATAAAGATGTACGCGAATTATTTCTTAGTTCTTTGAATTTCTTTAGCTATAATGTAGCATAAAACACGTATTCTCATTTCTGTTCGGTTTTGTGAATTAAAGTAGCAAGAATTACGAAAAAAAGGTATATATTTCATATTTTTGAACTTTTGTATATATTTGTAACTGAACATTAATATTGTGAAAAGGTACAAACAATTTTTTTTAAAAGCCGAATTCCTCCTTTTAAGCCTATTTTAACAACCATGGAATATATTTTAACATCTGAAACTGAAAATAGATAGAAAAGGGGAGGTTTAAATATTGAAATCGAAATTGGGTTTTCAATTTTTATGTTTGAACTGTGCGGGAGCGATGGGAGGATTTAAAGGCCATTTGAGTTGTTTCATGTGGACATATGGTAGTACAGTAGGTAACAAGAGTTGTAAAACTCATAATTTCAATAGATTTGGTCAACTATTTATAAACTGGACTATATTTAGTGCATATTTGTAAACTGGATTTTTTTTTATTCACTGTAACTGTTTCTTAAAATCAAAACAAACATTTCCATATTTTAAGTAAAAATATCTAACAATCAATGTGTAAATAGATTTGAATGTCCACGTTTATAGCATCATTAAAATGACAATACTAACAAATTAAGGGGTCAATGTGTAAATACATTTGAATATCCACGTTTATAGCATGGTTAAAATGTCAATATTGCCCTTTGAAATAATTGATTTTAAGTTGTACTTTGTGCTTAAAAATCACAAAACTCTTAAATTTGGCCGGTATCCTTCCTTCATACATTATAATATAGTATAGATGATTACATGTGGTGACACATGTCATCACCAGATTTCACCTCACAAAAACTTTCCCGCCTAAACTTTCTTTAACAAATTTTCCAAAAATCATGCTATATTTCTTACTTGAAGTTTTTTATTTTATTTTAATTTTTTTTGAATGACAAGTGTGAAGTTTTTATTTTTTTAACTACCTCAATAACGCAACCATTTCTAGGGATCTTGAATCCGTGATATCAATCATCTCAAAACTTATTTAACCTTTTAAACCTTATGATCACAAATCCTTATATTTATATAATCAATTTAAAATAAAAATAATAGAGTTTAAATATTTTTGTTTACATATTTGAATTATATATTTATAACTTTTAACCCGTGTAATACATGGGCTAATAACCTAGTTCAAATATATATTTATCAAAGGGTTAGCACATATTGTTGACGGTTACGTTCAAATACGTTACATATAGTAGAACAATTCAACAAAAGAGCATGCATGATGCCATGACTACGTTTCAGTCGTCGATCCTTGGCTAAAGGTGTTTACTGATGAAATCTGTTCAATAACCAGTGGTAGATCTAGACAAAAATTTCAGGGGTATCACAAAAAAAAAAATTTGCGATACATTATTTCAATAAAAAGAAAAATTTGCGGTATATTTATTTAATAATAAAAAAAATATTTTATGTTGTACGTTCATACAATAGGAAAAAAAATAATTTATGGTACATTTATTTAATAATAAAAAAAAATTGCAAATAAGAACATGTTTGAAATGAGATTTCAACTAACAAGTTTCAAATTCTTTAATTTTATAAGAATTAACAAACTTAATATTCATGATTAAAAATTAAAGTATAATTACCTAAAGTCCAATTTCATCTAAACAAAAATAAAACTACAATTAATAGATTACGAACTCTAGAAATATAACCAAGGTATGGCTCATCTGAGACAAATGGTTATTTGAATATTAACCAAGGTAGCGATGATAATACACGGGTTGTGTTGGTCGCTTTGGCGTGGCTATCGTTTATGATTAGCAACCCCAATCGAACACCAGTTCTAAGCCCGAAAGTGATGATTTCTATGTTTCAAATCGTTTTAGTTTGCTCATCACGCGCGCAACGCGCGCGATAGAAAAAACTAGCTATATGAATATATTAAACCACATTAAAAGGAATAGTTATTATATTGTTTTTTAATTGATTCACTTTGTCTTTTTTTTAATCCACCAATAGTTATAATATTGTTTTTTAATGGATTCATTTTGTCTTTTTTGGTTTACACCCACCACAGGTATGAACATACATAGCACCTAGTGCAATGTCTCGAATAGACGTAGTGGAGGCCGTTGCGGTTACCGTTGTTGTTTGTTGCGGTTGAGTTCCTGGCGGGGTGATATTTTTCTCTGTTTACGTTTCATCCCCTATTATTAGAGTTTTTAGGAGGTTGCTAGTGCAATGACACTGGTGGCCTCTCTCCATGACGGTTAGCTATCTGAATTGTTTTCTCATTTTGGTTTTTCCAGCCTCTTCATCTCTTATGTCACCTATGCGATGAACAGTTATAATAATAAATTAAATAATATTAATTATATTTTATTAAATTATATATATAATGAAAATAATCAAATTAATAATATATGTATATAGTTCAAATCTTCGGTTTACTCCAGTAAAATTTTTACTTCAAAAATTAATTTTTACATTCTTATTTAGGTACGTGTCGAACAAGTCATGTCAAATATAAAACGTTTCTTTGCATATTTTTATATACGTTTTGAGATGTCTAGATTTTAACATCGCCTACGTATTCATGTAGGTTTTATTTTTCAGAAATAAGTCGCGTGAAATATAAAATGTTTTCATTTGACGGTATAAATACAAACTCTACGTTTCAACATATCTTTAGTTCGAAAATGAGTCGGGGCAATTGTAAAGTATGTGTTTTTTAATATACGTTATTACATGGTCTACATTTCCATATAATATTGTTTGGAAAAGAAGCAGCGTAAGTATAAAGTGTTTTCGTTCAAGGGTATTAAAATCGAGTTATTTTGTGGTTTGACACAAATTTAGTCCAAATACAAGTCGGGTCGATTGTTAATCTATATTTTATCACGCCGTGTACACTGCTGCCACCGCAACGCGCGGCGGTGAAAAACTAGTTTATGTATAAATGTATAGTAACTCAATTTATCCTGTTAAATTAAAAAGTATTATATTTTTCCCGGTTTGTTTTCAAACAAAATTAACGTCAAGCGTACTTAAAAATAAAGACGACAAGGTTTTATATTTAACTCGGCTTATTTCCGAACAAAATTTATATCAAAACGTACACGGCCCATATTTACACGGAACACTAAACCATAAAAACTATCTAAATTGATAGGGCACAAAACAAATCTATAAAAACAACCTAAACAATCTATACAACCCACATATAGTTAATCGGCAATTCGAATAGTAGTCGAAAAAATTAAGAACTAAAATTCAATTGTAGACGCATCGGTGATATTGTTGACAAAGCCAGATCAAGCGGATCAGCTTTTCCAAGGGGCCGTACAAAATGTAATTTTAAAAGGAAAAAAAACAAAAAGACAAACCTTCAATATGGTGGCTATCAAATTGTTTTTATCTTTTTCTAAATTGAACCCCCTTCCATTTCCATTATAAACTCAAGTAGTTGTTTCCCCAACGCGCATTGTGACGGGAAATTGGTGTTTTATAACTTGAGATCGAAAGACTTGTCAAAACCTTTTCTTCACCAAGCAAAAGTGAAAATTAACAGCAGCAAAATGCAAAGCCTCAAAATTTGTACAATCACAAAAAAACATTATATTAACACCAAAAACTAAAATTGAGGAGTTGTATACATTTAGCATGGCCCGTTTTTCTTTTCTCCTGGCATGCTCATTCATAACGGAATATGTTTTGGTTAAACTGACAAGCTTTAAAAAATGGAAAGACCAAACAAATAAGAGGTCAAGATCACCAAACGTGGTGAATTAAATTGCTTAGTTTCAACAATATGTCAAATGGCACTCCTTTAACTCTAGTAGCTGTTTGACTTTGATAAAGTCATTTGGTATCTAATATAGAAAGCAGTTTCACTAAATCTTTCAATCACCACAGACTCTTGTGTTACACCTCAGCTTAACATTAAAAACAAATGACATTAATAACAAAATACTGGTGGATTCTGCAGTTTTTGTATCATGTGATCCCAACAATTTCATAAAACCAGCAACCTCTCATGATTTATGAAACAATACATATTTAAGTAAATATTTTAGAGTTGGATTGTTTCCAAAAGCACGTTCATTTGTATATTTAGTGGAACAACAATTATGCAAATATAGAATATAAACGTTGTCCTTCAATTTGAAGTGTGCCACAAATAGTAGCATGTAGAAATTATGGGTCTCAAACAAGAAATCAAATGCAAAACAAATCAAAACGTACCTGATTCTGGTTCAATTTTCAAACAATCAAACTTACTTGGATTAATCTCTCAATCGTAAATCACTATCAGTTAAACCTATTTCGCGGGTTACACGCGTATGATTTATCGGATTAGACAGAGATTTTGTTGATGGAGTAAGAATTCTTGGTCAAAATCATAATGTTTAGTGATGGTGTTATTGTAACCATGAGAACCCCTCTGTTCTCTATTTTGATCGATGAAAAAAAGAAGATATTGATCCCCTTCTTAAACTGAAAGTTAATTTCTTGATTTTGTTGGTTTTAATTGAGAGGGACAAAAAGAGATAAATACTCCTTGATAATATTCCCTCGGTCAACCTTTCTTATGTGGTCAACACCACATTTTTCTTTATTTCTTTTGTTGAGCCCTTTCAAATATCCAACAGAGGACCTTGGCATATAATTCCCTTTAGTTCAAGACAAGTTTAATTATCTTATAAACCCAACAAAATTCAAATGAGTCCAACACCCATTTATGTCATTTTAGTAACAATATTATTAGCCCACTTAATATAATGAAAACTAATAATATAAGCAAACTCCAAATAACATTTACAATTAAATCGAGCCCGTACTCCTACGGCACTTAACTCGTTTAATCTCTATTGTTATTTTATCGATCAACAAGTTAATCCAATACACTAAAATTTGTGTTGATAACTTTAAAATTACCAACATTCCTCCCCCATTTTAATGATATCCATGATTAAATTAATCATCCTCACAAAACACAAATGTATACATAAGTGAAAATGTCCTGCGGATTAAATTTTCACCTTAGTATATTACACGATACAAATATTAGAATAACAGGGTATCACAATGGATTGAACCCAAGTTACATTTAAATTCTTGTAGGTAACATACATATACGTTTACTAATCCAAACTCCACTTGACAAAATGTTTTACTAGCCTATGTCTCAATCCTTTAAAGAATATATTAAAGCTCAAGTCCAAATCTTCTTGAAGCTGCTAAACTTCATATTCTTATAGTTAGTTCATTACTCTTGCACATGCACTGCAATTTATCAATGAATTATTAAGAAATTTAATTTCAACGTCCTTTATCTTGCAGTCCGAACACATACGTTGGGATGATTCTATTAATGTGTTCCAATATCTTTATGACAAGCTTACCACATTGAATTCAGCATCTAATGTTGTATTAGATGAAAACTGGGCGTCTTGACATAAGATATTAAAATTGGACTTTATACCCATCCTTATCCTGATTTTTTCACAAGATCTCTTCCTAAATCTTTAGTTAGATGATAATCAATCAAAATATACTTAGATCTTAATAATTCAACAAACATCACACCATGCGCGATGAGCTCATAAATCATGCTATGTATAATACACAACCGTCTAGACTTTCCATTATACACCTGACTATAATCCTTAGCGAGTACTATCACATTTGATTTAGCCACAATGGAATCTCAAAGATCAAATTTTCTTAGCTATTTAGCTTCCTCACCACCTACAATTAGAGCTAATCATTACAAACTCGCATTCCATTGTTAATGATGCAAACTTCCCCGATAGAGAATACACATCCACTTAGTTACCCAAATTTCTTTAGAATATCCTTCTATAACTAAAAGAAAACCTAAATAATACAAACCATAGTTCATGGTTCTTTTCAGTTATTTAAAAATCTATTCACAGCTTACTAGTTATGTGTACTTGAATTACTGGTTAATTTATTCACCTTAAAGCTAAGCTATACCAAGTCAAGTGCTAATCATAACATACATTGGATAACCAATTGCTTTAAATATTCCATATATGCATAGATTCACCTTGACTACCACAGGTCAAATATTAGGACCTATAGGAGTATTAACTCGAAAACAAGTAATGATTAAAATTTCCTCAATACTTTCACTGTATAATGAGACTATGCCAAATATTTATTACTACACCTTTTAATCCTTATCACAAGAATCACATCTGCCTCCTCCATATCCTTCATTTCAATATGATAACATATTTTATTACCGATTAAGGTGAGCCATGAAAAACACACAAATCTGAATTAATGAATTCTAATAACTTAAAATTCCTTTTAATATCTTTAAACAATTTCTTTGTAATCTTAGTTAATTCTCAAGTATGACATCTATTATGATTCATATCAAAAGCCCACTATTTCATTCTAGAATAATTAACATGATCTATTCTAGAATGCCATAAGTTAGAAACATAATCTACTCCGCTAGAAGATAATGATGTCATACAAACAAATTCAACACCAAGCGGGACATCATTGTTAAATTTAAACATGCTATTATATAATCATCCAAATCCAAAATGTTTTGTGTCGAGACAAAATACACTTATCCAACTTGATGACACAACACATAATCTAATAGTGATTGTTTTCCATACGTAAATACAAGTCTAACTTTATCAACTCCTTTGATAGGATCAGTTGCTACATGTTCCATCTTATGTATAAAACCATCTTCAACTGGTTTAAATTCCTCGAACCAGTTTAACTCATTACACACGTGACTCTTAGCATCTAAATCTACCCACCACATAAACATATCATCCTATACATAGAATGATTCAGAAGTAAATGATACATAATTCTCAACCGTATTATGTTTACTAACCATTGGATTTTTTAAATCCAAAACTAAACCCCGAAGACTGTGTTTCATTTATTTCACAACCAATGGATTTTTCCCGACTTGTAAACATCCAATGGATTGGTTCTAACTTGAACCGTGGTCTAGCAACTCTATTCAATTGTGTGAACAAACACCTTTATTGTTAACTTTATTTTATTCAAAATAATTACCTTTTATCTGTTTGTTATTCAAAATATAAAATAAACTTTGTTTCTTTGAATCAAACCCAATTTTATGCTTTGTAAATAGTTAACATGTCCCGAATGAATCATTGAATTAATTACAAACCTCATAGGTTTTGTTAAATCTAAAGTAGAATTGGTAAAAGCGTACCTTGTGGAGTATTTGAGTTTGTCTACCAATAGGATCTACCACATTAGGCTTGTTTTCACCCGCAGGTTTCACTCGACAATCTTTATTGAGATGTTCGGGTTAAACTTTCTTTTGTTTCCCAGACCTTTTCTAACTTAGTGAACTTACTTGACATATTACAATTCATCACTAATAGTGTTAAAAAATTGTCTTAAATTTATACCCAATTCAAATCAAATGTATAAGACTAGTACCCTTTGATCCACAAAATAATCAAATCTAAAATTAATCAGTCCCACTTTGCAACCGAGAACAACAAAATCAATTAAATTTGCCACCGATTAGAATATTAAAATTAGAAACAAAATCAAAATTTCAATACGAAAGCCACTACGGTTTTTGAATGGGAATTCCCCTTTGATTTCGAGAACTCAATTGAACCAATATACAATTTCAAGTAAATCCAAAATCAAAAATAAACCCACTGTTATTATTATTATTATTATTTGTTTGTTTCTCAAATCTTCTGGAACTTGCAATCACGATTTGAGAGCAACAATAATTCCAATTAAGCCTAATTTAATTTGCACCAAATTGCATCAAACGAGTTTCAACAGAAAGCTTGCAATTAAAATGTTCAAAAGGGTTGTTGATATTTTAAATTAATTCACAAAAATCTTTTGTTGTCAAACACCACATTTTTCTTTATTTCTTTTGTTGAGCACTTTCAAATACTCAACAGAAGACCTTGGCATCTAATTCCCTTTAGTTCAAGATAAGTTTAATTATCTTGTAAACCCAACAAAATTCAAATAAGTCCAACACCCATTTATGTCATTTTAGTAACAATATTATTAGCCCACTTAATATAATGAAAACTAATAATATAAGCAAACTCCAAATAATATTTAGAATTAAATCGAGCCCGTACTCCTACGGCAACTAACTCGTTTAATCTCTATTGTTATTTTATCGATCAACAAGTTAATCCAATACACTAAAATTTGTGTTGATAGCATTAAAATTACCAACATAGCATGCATATTGATAACATCATTTCAAGCTACGTGTGTGCTTCTATAATTCTAATGTTTTTGATTCTCAAAAATTCAGTCGACAATCACCGGTGGAATATTGATATACTCTTATTTAAAACTCATTTTTTGTTACATCTAATTATTTTCGAAGTAGCAGTTGGGAGGGCTAACCGCAGTCTATCAAGTTCATGTTTTGCAAATACTTGACAAGCCAAATGTGTCCTGCAAAAGAACTATTAATAAGATCGTAATTAAATAATAGATGTCTGTATCATAAGAAATGAGAATGTAAAGCCAACATCCTTTCTTCTAAATTGTGAAGCTAAAAAATGTTTTTTCGTTTTTTCAACACAGACCATCACATTTAAAACATTATACTAAATAACACCTGAATAGTAATATGTAGATTAATTTATAAAAGGATTGTGAATTGCATTACATACCTCACTATGATACCCTTTGAATCAACTTGTTTCATTTTACTAGAGAAGTGGCAAACAACTCCAATTCTTTCTAGAAAGAATCAAAATAGTGAAAACTTGTCTCAGTAAAATTTTTTCACCTATTGCGACCAAATGTAGTCTCTAAACTTATTGCGATGAAAAGTGGTCGCAATTGTTTCGTCGCCATTTCTCCGTCGTATTAGGTCAATATTTCCGTTGCTATACTTGTCGCTATAGATTAACCTATAGCGACAAATTTTGGTCGCTATACCTGCCATTAAAAAGTTTTCTTTGATTAAAAGTAATCTTTAATTTTATATATTTAATGACTGTTGCAACGACAAGTAGTCGCTATAGATAATTTTAATACAAAATTCATAACACCTATAGCGACGAAAAATAGTCGCTATAGATAATTTTCATAGACAATCTTTAATTTTAAAATAATTTTCTAGATTTTTTAAATAATAAATCTACAAAATCCAAAATACAAAACTATAAGTTTTAAACAAAACTTCATACAATTGTAATAAAATTAGACGTAGAAATTAATATACTAAGAATTCATATCAGATTATGCAAATACATTTATCCAATTAAAATACAAACTAATAACTAATCATATTGATCCTTATCCATCTCTCATCATCATATTTTCGAGTTTAATACCTATAACACCACCTACAACAAGGAAGACAAAGCCATAATGCAACGATTAGTTGTAGCATATATTGTGAACTAAAGTGAGAAATAAGGAAGAATAAAAAATTATAGAAACAGATTTGTTGCAAGATTAAAATTAACCTGCACCATTTTTCTTCACTAACTGATAAGCATTCTTGATTAAGAATTGGATCGAGTATAGTTCATTAACAATTCTATTGTTGAATGTACAATTATTTAGAACAATTGTAAGATTGAAGGTGATAATTAGTAATGCAATTGAGAATAGTTCTGCATACCTTACAAAGGCACTTTAATCTTTGAGATTCCTCTTGAACTAAAACACAAAAGAACCCGCTTTAATGATTATAACAACATACTAACATTATTGGTAGAAAAATGAACATGTAAAGATATATGTACAAATATGACTTGCCTACAAGGCACTAAGCAACAACATTTTACCTATCATATCTAAAAAGTTGCATGTTGTGACCTCTTTAGCGAACCCACCCAGAGAGCAAAGATGCTTAAGATATGATTTCTTCATAAAGATGATGTATTACCTCAGCAAGTTGGACCAAATGTAATCCCAGCTTTTCTTCTTCGTCTTTCTACAATAATAAAAATAAACCTTGAAGATGCGGAACCTATAATATTTTGCAATCGACGATCAATATTATAAATTGACTATCACCATTATATATTGCAATCCAAAGTGACTATCACCATTATATATTGCAATCCAAAGCGAGAACTAGTTTCTGCCATAACAGCCTGAAATAGATACAAGATGATAAAAGAAACTTAGATTTGTGTTAATTTAATCATTATAATTCATAATTTGGGGCTTACATTAACGATAGGGAGGAGTTTGTCAACATTGTTATCCAAATCTTGTGCTACCATCACACATCCAAATTAATACCAAGCTAATTATTTTAACGGTACCAAACTATAATACAAACGAACCAGACCTCCTAGATAATTTAACTGTTTCAAAAAATGTGCTTATGTATCCCTCATTATAAATACGTTAAACAAAGGACAATATTATAACCAACACATGTACTTGCTAAGGAGAGGATAATCCAAAATCTACATGAAATGTTTACTCGCCTCGCTTACTCTAATTGTAGTAAAAAATATACCCAAATCAAATAAGTTAGTCTTTAATTTTAAATTTTACTTAAATATGCTTAACCTATGTTCCTCTTAAAAGACTCATATGCTTAAATCTAAAAATCCAACCAAGCCTAAAAGAGTGCTTAAATCTAAAATTATAACAGCAAAACATACACAAAGAAATATAGTGTTTTTATGGAGTCTATTTGAGATTACATACTACCTCCATTGCAAATGGAGATACACAACTAGACTGGCAGGTCAAGAAAATGATCATTCAACTCAAAAATACGTTAGACACAATAAACCCTAACTACACTAACCTACTGAACAAGCAAAAGTCAAATTACAGTACATAGAAAAAAATAAAAAAGGGGAAACATGAGGGAATTGAGTGGGTTTACCACTTCACGTTTCTCCGATGATGATGGTGGTGAAATGAGTCTCCACCTAATTTAAAATAGACGGTGAGAATTCATACCTAGATGTTTAGGGAGAAACCGTAGAGAGGGAAAGGAAGGAGCCGGAGATGGTCTCAACACATCAGAGAGCACAAGGAAGGTGTCGGTCGGAAGTCTGGGGCGAGTCGTCAGTTAATAGTCGCCGGTAGTAGAGAGAAGCACCAAACCCTTTTATTGTGTAGAATGAGGAAGAAGAAATGAGCAAAAAGAGTTATTGAAATCTGAATGCTATTGCGACTAAGTTTCGTCTCTATAGGTCATGTTTTATTTTTATTTATTTATTTTTATTATCTCGTCATCTCTTATATAAAAATGGGAAAAAAAAAATATCTTAGAGGTATCCAGACGAAATTCCATCGCTATAGATTTTCAACAGAGCGCCTATTTTTCCCTCCGACCCGCCAAGATGTATCGAGATGAAATTTCGTCGCAATAAATAATGAAAAAACAAAAAAGTTGAAAAAGCTTTAGCCACTAAATTCCGTCGCAATAGGTAGTTTTATAGCGACGGTTTGTTTCGTCGCTAAAAGTCTAGTTTCTTATCATTTTGCTTTCGTAAGATTATAATGAAAATTGTAAAAGTAAAACGGGGAACTAATGAGGATCAAGTGATTTATCTAACTAACATATTGTATTATGTAACGCAAATTCTTGAACATCCATAGAATAAGCATATATGGTAGCTACATGATTCATTAGAGACCATATTTACCATTACTGATGTATCTTAATAATACATGCTTGCATATCACAAGTCCATACTGTAAGCTAATCACAAATAAGGTAACAAACATGTGATATTTTATAACACAGATTCTTGAACATCCATGGAATAAACATGTCAGCTACATGATTCACCAGCGACCATATTTACCATCAGTAATGTATCTTAACCATACATACTTGAATATCAAAAGTCCATAACGTAAGGTAATTACAAATAAGCTACATTATCAGAGTGTTGTCCTTGTATTAATTTTCTTCTAAGGTATCAAATTCAGCTATTGCTTCATCGAAAGCCTGAAGAAAAAAGATCCCATCCAAACTTTTATTTTTTTAATTACATCTCAGTAACCCTAAAATAATGTACATCAACTTAAACAATAGTGAGGCTATGAACAACTTAATTCACATAAATGAATTATTTTAAGCAAGCAATAGATTCATCAAAACCAAATATTTCATTGTGCATATAAACTCCATATATTGATGTTATTCACATAGTTAGTTACGTAACCATGGATATCTACTTAGACGATAAAAATAAAACTATGATAGGGGCCAAAATGCCTAAACATGGTAGAAACTATTGGATCAAGCCCCTTTAAATCACACATACAAACTCACACTTTGGAAATCTATCTATGTATAATAAAACATAATATTAATCCTATATATAATGAGCAAACTAAATATAGCACATGTGAAAACAAAAGTCCACGTACACCCTTTAATCAGCAACTAACTCAACGTTCACGCACTTTAACAGACTTAGTCGAATATGACCGGTTTCCTTACTAAAATTTGCATATCTAATAACCCTGACCCGTTTGATGTTCGGTGACACATTCCACACCGACTTGTGAGCCGTGAATAAAACCCGATTAATCCAAAAGAAACTTACTCATACTTTTAGTTTTCATGGCCCTTTGTATGCTAGATTTAATATCTTTAGTGGTCTACATATCACATCCTCATCTTCATGAAAAGAATCAGACTATTAGGAGTTGGAAACATTATTAGGTATGAAATCATTATTAGAATAAAAGAAAACTATTTATGAACAAATCATTTTACCTATTAAACACACATAAAAAAGCTGAAATAAGACAACTCATCTTTGAGATCTAAGTATCATATTTTTACTACCATTAAATAAAAATGAATTATGACTTGCTGATTAGTTACCTGTAACGAACAAATTGGGCTTTTGTATATGGTCCTCAATTAGTCAGCTTATGAGTTTGCAAACTCTTCCCCGCTGAATAGAAGTAAATAACAGTTGCATGAATAAGCTCTTGTTAAGTAAAAAGTAACAGGGATATAAACATGCATTGAAGCCATATTGCATCAAATATAAGCATCAAGTAGCAATATAGGAAGACAGAATTAAACTAAAAGTCAAGAACAGTCTTCTCGAATGCCCCGTAATCGACTACACTTGATGAACCTCAACGCGTCGTAAACAAGTAGGCGGCGGTGGATGCCGCTACTGCAAAAACGGTAGCAATCAGAAGGTTTGTACAAGTCTCAAAGGTCAAATTATCTAATAAATGTCATATCTTGCCATCATACGCCACTATTGAATGCTAAAAAAACATGCCCATTTTACATGTGGTCAACAATGAAGAAGCATCACTACACCACCACCGCCTAGGGTCTCTAATCCACTCATCCAACCATGATGTAAAGATCATTGCATGGAAATATGATGAGATTTTTGATGCATTTCTGATAAAGAGAGTGAATGCTATTCATGACGTGTATCATTTTTATTCAAGCATCATTGCTCTTCCGGTCCAAGACTTGAAAGAATTACATAAGTTACCTCTGATAAACCCTACAAAGGCTTCAAGATGAGAGAACTTTGTAAAACTTCTTGACAGTGGAATTTCGAGAATGCCATCTTTTCTCCGAACAAGGTGTGATCAGGAGGACAAGATGTATTTTCAATCTCTGAAAAAGAAAAGAAAAGGAGAATCAAGTTCATCAGCAGAAGAAAGCTATTTGGAAGCTTATGTTGATAAGTACTTTGACAAGTTTATCCAGGATTGAAAGTAATTGATGGTACTCAAACGTCTAAACCAATCCTGAGATGGTTTTATGATTCGGAAACATTTCAACTGATGCTTGCAAGAAATGAAGATGACTGGGATAAAGATATGATAAGTCTTTTTGGAGTTTTTGAATTGAAATTGCTACATCCAAGTTACATCTCATTTCTATCCGGTTAGAAGTTTGATCGAGTATCGTCTGAAGTGGCAGAGAATGATAGAAAATATTTTATGACTATAATCAAAGTGATGAATGCTGCCATGGAGCGAATTTCTTTGAGAAAAGCTCTGGCATATGCAAACATAGTCAAGAAAGACATAAAAAATATAGAGTTTATGAGGATCTCTAGTAAAGGAGTTTTGGAGATACACTCAAAAGATTATTCAAGTCCAATAGAATTTTATGCCAACATCGATATAGCTGGTCTTTCAAAGGAAACTTTGATTGTGATGGATGCTATGGAGATCAAGACAAACGAATCAAAACCTGAACAAGGTATTTTGGCAGGAAAGTTCAAGTCTTCGATAAAGAAAGCATTAAGAGAGCTGGAAATGTATAAAGAGAAGCCGTTGTTCAAGATAAAAGAAGAACCTGAAGATTATTTTGACTGAAGACGACATGCAAATCTTAGAGGGAGTATTGTTGGAGCTCTTGAAGATTAGCATTTAGTCTATATATTTTGTTTTTGTCATAGTATAAGGACTTATTTGTAAATATATGTTCCTTAGTTTTCATTGTTTAGTATAAATAGGATATTATGTATTTTATGCAAACAGACTTTTGGGAGAATACTGTTAGAACTCACTTTATGTACATTGTATCCTTTTGCATTACTTTCAATGAAAACTCTATAAATTTTGAAGTATTTGCATTTGTTTGATTACATTGTTAATGTAATTGATAATTGCATCATAACATCAACACAGATCGATCCATTTGAAGCTATCAATAGTTATGTTGTACTACTTTGTATGTAAGATCAAGCAACATGAATTACAAAGTTCAGCCTTATTTTTTCTCCGTCAAACTAACCTCTTTTGACCCACAAAATTTTTTTTTCATCAAGACCCATTACCTGTACGTGAACGCTGGTTTGTGAACCATTAAATCATTAAAATTAGTTTAATTTAGCATCTGGTAAAAACATAAAATTTCAAAACACTTACACTATCCATGATAGAGCAAATGGGCAACATCGGTTGATCCTATTTTGCTCCTTAAGTTCCTACATTAAGTTTTTTTTTATATTGATTACTTTGAAGTAAAAAACATAAGTAAATCTTGTGTAGTGCTTACTAAAAATAACATATATTCAGAAATTGGTAACAATACTTTTTTTTAGCTTGTGGCTTAATCTATGAACACTAAGTTGTAAAATGTTATGGTTAGAACTGAAAAGAGGATTACCTACTTCAATTGCTAGACATTAAGCATACAAAAATACTATAACTTCAACATCAAAAAAATGTGAAGCTATTATAATTTGAAGCAATCAATGTTAAAATCTCTCCACAAACCTAAAAGTTGCATAACCATCAAAAGGAGAGTAAAGATAAATGTATCAAAAACTAAGTGCAGTTTGTACACATTTAAAGCAAGAATGCCCAAAATATATTTTCTTTTTGGTAATCAGACATTCAATAAAACAATAAGTTATGGGTGCTGATGGACATAGCTTTGTAAGATCTTTGAAGAAAACCAAAGCAGAATATTAACATCCAAGATTCTACTCACTTATTTTCATGGCCGGATGATTAACATCGTCTTTTGTTAGCTTCTTTAAGAGATCATTGCAACCCTGATGTTTTGTGCTTTATTCAAAACTATAGTGGACTTTGACTTGATCTTCAATAGTCATTTTCTTTTTACTTTTTGTTCATCAAGTTTTCACCAGAATCAACCTAAAACATCAAACATATTAGCAAGAGTGATTCTTTCCCTAGCTTCATGTTTTCATGGCCCTCAATGTCGATTAGTAGATAGGGGGTAAAGAAACCCTAATTTAAGAATGAATAGCAGCAACACATACATGAGGGTGGTAGAAAAAAATCCTAATTGAAGACTATTACCTGAAAGAAGAAAGATAATTAGTGTAGAACCGGAGAGATCTGACATGATCGACAACAAAGATCCAAGAAAAAGAAGGAAATCCTCTGGAGCATGAGAAGCTATCTTCGTCGGGAAGCAACTTCGTGCCATCAAAGACGAAAGGACATTGAAATCAGAGCTTTAGAGAGGACGGTGAAGAAGAACAGTGATGGTGGCATCAAGAAGAAGAACAATGAGTACACGTGGTCAAAACAGGGACTACACATGTTAGCTTTAAGAAGAAACTAAAAGGGGCAACATGCTGACCATAGATTTTATATCGGACGACCATGATTTTAATTTTCACTATTCATTCCCTTATCTTTAATTATAGAGTAATATTATGTAATAATAGTAATAATGTAATGAGAAATATCAGCCATTAGAAAAAATTAAGCTTCCTATTGGCTGTTCAATAAAACAAAGAGTATTGTGTTCACTTTAAAAAACTCAAAATCTTATTATTCATTTCCTTTTGTAAATTAATAGTATGTAATGTAATTAAGTTAAATGCATCAAATAAATAAAATGAAAATTTCACTATAGTAAGGAGTTAAATACATGCCCATAAGCCTCTAGTCAATTGGTTTGGAGGAGTCATCTTATGATTTTTCAATGCGGTGGTCATAGATTGAGTCTCACTTGGTTTAATGGATCAAGGGTTCTATCAAAGTGGCCCTTTGGGTGATAAGTTTCATTTGGAATGATGTGCGAGCCGGATCACCGACACTATTTGTGTTTGTGGGCGTGGGTAGCCTTTCGGCAATTGGTTAACCGAGGTGACCAGGCTTATAGTTTTCATCGGCCATTTAAAGAAAAGGAGTTAAACACATTGCTGTTAAAATGGAGTTAAACAAATTAAAACACACACTCCATGTTTCTGATTGTAGATTGTACTTAACCCTAAATTCATTAAAATTAGTTTATACTAATTACATGATCATAATAAGGAATTAAATACATCAAAATCGATACTTTATTTTATAGTTTTGTACTGCTATTTTAAAGTCCCCATAACGATCGATTCCACATATTATTGCAATTGATAATCATATTAAAATAGATGTGTGCGTGTTGTGATAACAACAAACTTTAAATAAACTCAAACGATATTATTAATAAAATGATTACAATACCACAGAGCTCAAATTGTTAAGCTCAATCCACCCGAGGTGAGCTCCCCTCGGACGGCCTATCACAGAACTATCTACTCTCTCACCTTCAGAGCATTTTTACAAAATGAACACACATAATGAAATACAAAGGAAAAAAATCTAAATATACTATCTAGATGTTCTAGCGCGAGAACATTACGTTCCCGCATGGCAAGTCCAAGTTTTCATGGGATGAGATTTTATCCATCATCTTGGAGTTCTCGTATCATTGTATTTCTTGCATAATTTGATGTTTGCTTTTCACTTGATATTGTAATCCATAAAGGCTAGATCCTTACAATTTGCCCCTATGAATTATGATATCAAGCTATGTTTGTCTTCAGTCACACATCTTCATGAATTATCAGATTGTTAGATATCTTTCATTTCAGCCTTCCCCCTTTTGTCAAAGTCTCTTCTGATAGTTTTGTAAAGATTCGTGTAGAATAGAAATCGATCAATCTCGTGATGAGAATGCGGAATGTAAGCGTTCATAGCATAGAATTGAAGTATAAAACGAACAATCAAGAAACAATGTAAATAAATTTTTAGTATATTGCACTCTGATATCAAATTGTTTACAATGCATAAAAAAATCAAGAAATTGCTAAGTTAAATTACAATCAAGACTAAAGCAAAAAAATATATACTAACATAAAATGGTCTCGCGCTAGAATTTAGTTCTCGCGCGGATCAAAAGTTCTTGCGCGACTTGTCTTGATTTTCAATATCTTTAATTGATTTCCTGAGGCTCTAGGTTTAATCTCTACAAGTTTTGGACGTTTAGGTTCTTTTTCATCCATTGCATCTCGGATATATAATATTTTCTAGGCATATGAAAAGGGTTCCAACTTTTACTAATTAATCTCTAAACAATCCAATTCTTCAATCTGATGATAAGATTCTATGATATCAAATCAGATTATTTGAAATTTTCTTCCCCTATGTATGTTATCATAAGCCTATATTTTCAGAGTCAGAATATCTAACAACCTTGATTATTCGCTTGATTCCACCATTCGATCATTGTACTCATCAGTAAGATAAGATAAGCCCACATAGTCAAGTTTCAATTCAGAAACATTTTGTCAGATGTTGTAAATATAGAATCTTGAACTTGATCAAAAATCACAAAAACCCCTGTTTAAGTACAAAACTTCAAATCATCCAGCATCTTCTAGATATAGGAAGAAACACTTGTTCCGAAACCTCAAATAATAATAACTTTTTGCATCTGGATCATGTTTTCGCATTATGCAATGTTTTTGCAAAAATTGAAGTCAGTCATAGTTTCTGTATGGGTGACGAAGTTTTCACATGGTGAAGTTTTTGCATGAGAAAATTTTTTCAAATGACGATTACTGCTTCGAATCATTTACATGAAAAGTTTTCACATAAAAAGTTTTCACATTAAAAGTTTTCTCATGAAAAGTTTGTTAGACTCAACAAGTGCATTAAAAAGATAATGCTTGCCATAATCAAATATAATGTGTTCTAACATTCAAACAATCATTAACTAACACATTAGAATCATTAACATTCATATCATACACTAATATAGCTTAAATTTCTTTTTCAAGTTTGTAGATAAAATAGAATTTTTGCTAAGTATCTGCAGCGGATGAAGACCTTCCACAGTGGATGAACAAAGTCTGCAGCGGATGAAGAAAAGCTCCAAGTGTCTACAGCGGATGAACAAGCATACATAACGAATGAACAAAAGTCCACAGCTAATGAACTTTCCACAGCGAATGCTCATCCACAACGGATGAACATTCCACAGCGGACTCTTAATTAGACAAACATACAAGTGTTCATAGCGGACAACATCCAAGACACAACGGAAAGCTTATCTGTCATTCAGAGCAGACAACTGATCATGCACAGCGGACAATCTATCATCCACAGCGGACAGCTTATAGACTTAGGATTTTATGTAATTTTCGTTTACATAAGGGTAGTTTAGTAATTGTAGATAGCTTTGTGTATATGCTATAAATAGCATACTACCCTAATCCTTTGTAAGCTTTTTAACATTCAATACAAACAAGCAGTTCTTATTATCATTCAATCACTAGCAAATCACACAATCATACACACATAGATATCATAGCTCTAATCATGGGTTTCTGCACTATGTTTATTGTTTGTTGAATCTAATATAGCATTCTGTTGCTATACTTGTTAAGAGATTTGAAAAGATCTTTGGAGAAATAATTCAACAACATTCATCTTGTTGGTTCTTGTTTGATTTCATCAGGTGGTATCAGAGCTTTGGGTCAAATCAAACACTGATTTTCGATCCCCTCATTCAACATCATGATTCCGTGGTTCATTAGCTTCAAAGCATACATTTCAAGCTAAAAATCATCATTAACACCTTTTTCTACTTCAAACATTCATCAAATGCTTAACACATGATTTGTTAATCTGTTGTTGTGCATTGGGCAGAAGTGTTTGTGTTTAAAGCTCTAAATATCATTCATACACTGTTTTCAAACGTGTTCATCACAAAATTCTCCAAAACCTCATCGATTTTTAAGGGTTTTTGATAAAACATTACACGAGTATTGTTTTTTCAGATTTTCATCAAAACAAAAACTCATTTAAATACTTTGAATCCATTCATTGTATTTAAATATCATATTTGAGTTGTACTACACTCAAATCAGGCAATTTATCAACTTCAAACAACAAACCGATTGTTTTTTTGTTGAAGATTATACTAGCCGCCAACAAACCCTAGGATAAACCCTAGTTTTAGTTCGCACATATTCTTCAAAATCTACGATGATTTTGTTGGATAATCATCAAAACCAAAGAAGAAACATATTCTTCTTTGAATTTTTGAAAAAGTTACTTTTTGATCCGCAAAAGTTAACTTTTTAAACAAAATATTTGTTTATAGAGTTTTGACTTTATTGACCGGATTCATTAAAAAGGATTTTGACTCTTTTTGACTGATTTGACATTCTTAACAGAATATTCCTTTATTCTACCGAGCTTGATAGAGGTCTAACCTTGGACATTAATTAATTACTCATAAATTAATTAATTTCCTTTATTCGGTAAAAATTAAAAAGTAACAAAACATATCAAACAAATCGTAGTGACCTTAGGAAAAAAAAAAATTTAGCACCGTGCTAAATAATCAATCAAATTTGACTTAAACCATTAATTTAACATTTTAACAAACATGTCTGATGAAATTTTAGGATCAAACAGTGGTCTTATACCACCAAGACTGAAGAACAAATATGATTTTAAGCAATGTAAGATTATGTTCAGAAATTGGATTATCTTCCAAGACCCGGATCTATGGACATCCATAACCGAGGGACCATTCATACCATTGACTCTAGGTCCAGATTATAACATGCAAAAACCATAAAGCTTGAAAAGTGTAGCTGGTGATGACCTCAAATGAGTCAAAACAGACATGAAAGCATACAACATATTTGCAATGACTTTGCCATTTTAAATTTTAACAAGAGTTGAAAATTTCAAAACAGCACATGAATTGTGGAAAGTACTTCACACTATGTGTGAAGGAAGTGAAGAGATCAGGGAAATTAAAAAGGAAAAACTAAGGACCTAATATGAAACCTTCCACCACATTCAAAGAAAATCAATTCCACAACAACTTCATAGATTTGTTCAACTAGTCAATGACATGATAGTTAGTTTATGGACTCAAATATAAATCTGTGGAAATAAACAAAAAGATATTGCACACATTGCCAGAGAGTTGAACTCAATCGGTCTCTCTGATGAAGGCAACATTGGATCTTGAAGCATTAAGTCTAGACGCTCTAGTTGCTAAAGTTGAAGCACTAGAACTAGATGAAAGATCCAGAAACAACAGCACAATCAGATATGTGGAATTATACAAGTTCAAGGAAATTCAACAAACAGACAGTGCATTTTTGACCTGCACTAGAGAAGATGAAGATGAATAATTTCTAGATTCAAGTGAAACTTCCTTCTTCTCAGCTCCTGAATCATCCAACAACAAACAAAAGTCTAAAAAGACTGGTGTTCATGCTTCTCATGAAGCTACACCACAGAGCAAACATCATCCTCATATATCCAACACAAACAAACAACAATAACCAAATACTCGAGACATTCATAAGTTTGAGAAACCAATGGATGCTTTCACAATTATTCTACAAAGTGAAAAACAGAAAGCAGCCTATGTAGCCTTCTCTACAAGCTTTGAAGCTTATTTGGGAGCAAATCTCACACCATCACAAATCATCCAGCAAGATTTGGATTAACTACCACTAGACATGGTTGAAGAAATGGATCTTCAGTGGTCTATGGCAATGATTTCCTACTAATCAAAAACATTTCTACAAAAAAACAGGGGTTTGAGTATGGATAAGAAAACCAAAATTGGTTTTGACAAGACAAAAGTTAGATGCTACAATTGTCAACTATATGGAAATTTCTCAAGAGAATGTCAACAACCAAAAGTTGACACAAACACCAACCAAACACAAGCATCAAGCAGCTACCAAACGAATAGATAAAGTCCACCTCCTATTAAACAAACACACAGGAGACATAAGTCTCAAAACAGAGACCAATCAGACATTGGCACTCTTAGGAGAAGAGCTCAAAGTACTTCTCCCTACAGAGCCAAAAACAATCTTAGGAAATCTAGTGTGTCTGGACTTCCTAAACCATCAGACATTGCCACTCTTGAAGAAATTTATGTAATGGGAAAAGACGGAAAACCCAAGACCATCTTGGCTTGGGTTGCACCTTCTAATTAATTTCTTTCATTTTGCAGGGACATCAACGAAGGCGTGATATGTTGACAGTGGATGCTCCCGGCATATGACTGGCAATTGTTCCCTCCTTCGGGATTTTAAGAGCAAACATGGAGGAAATGTAGCATTCGGAGGTGATAAAACAGGAGGAAATATAACCGGTGAAGGAACAGTATCAAATGGGTTGATCAGCTTTGAAAATATCAACAACTGTTCAAACCTCCAGTTTAATCTCCTTAGTGTATCTCAAATCTATGATAAAGGATATGCAACATTATTTGACTCCAACAACTGCTACATCCTCAAGACGGGTTTTCAAATCCCTGAAAAATATATCCTTTTGAAAACACCCCGTCATAACAACACATACATTGTTGATATGAACTATGTTTCAGCTTTAACCCCTGAAACATGTTTATTATCAAAAGCATCAGAAGATGTTTCCCAATTATGGCACATACGTTTGGGTCACTCTAATAATAACAAAATGAATCAACTTGTTAAATATGACTTAGTAATAGGTTTACCTCAAAAATAATTTTTCTAGTACAGACCACTGCACTACATGTTTGAAAGTACAGAGTGTCCCATAAGTCCAAATTGGTAAAATCAAACAACATACCACTCAGATTGCTTCAACTGGACTTATTTGGTCCAACAAACATCCTAAGCATAGGAAAGAAGCAATACTGTCTTGTCATAGTAGATGATTACTCCAGATTCACCTGGGATTTCTTCCTCTTACACAAGTTAGAAACATCAGAAATCATCAAGTAATTTATCACCAAGATTGAGAATCAATTGGATCTTAAAATTAAATCTTTAAGAAGTGATAATGGCACTGAATTTAAAAATGACTTTATTTCTTCTTTTTGTGTAGAAAAAGGAATCACTCATCAATTCAGCGTAGCAAGAACTTCTCAGCAAAATAGAGTAGCTGAATGGAGAAATAGAACATTGATAGAAGTAGCCAGATCTATGCTTGCTGACTCTCTATTGCTCATATCCTTCTTGGCTGAAGCAATCAATACAACTTGCTACATTCAAAACAGAACATTAATCATTACAAAACAAAACAAAACTCCTTATGAGCTAATATTTAAAAAAAAACCATTCATAGGCTTTCTTAAGGCATTTGGATGTTCTGTATCAATATTAAATACCAAAGAACATCCATCCAAGTTTGCTCCAAAAGCAAACGAAGGATTTTTGTTGGATACTCTGGAAGCTTAAAAGCTTATAGAGTATAAAATTCAAGACTAAACATTATGGAAGAATCATCTGATGTTGTTTTTAATGAACATTTTTTCACAAAGAAAGTCATTGGATCAGACTGGTTGTTTGACATTGACTTACTAACAAAATCATTTGACACGTCTTATTTTGATATAACAGGTACAAAGGAAGACATTGAATATCCAATGGTACCTCCTCCAAAAAATGATGTTCCTTTAACTGTTGATCCTCCAAGAAGAACAAACATCACTCCTGCTAGTACAAAAGTTAAACCACCTCAAGATCAAACAAACACATTAAAAGGAACTTCAACATCAAGTCCATCATCTTCTCCACCAGTAATCAATCAACCACCACCAAGTAGTGACCCTCAACAAAGCAAGCAAACAAGGTCACAACAGTTAGACACAATTGAATAAGATGATGACTATCATTCATTACCTGACACACATCATGATGATGAAATCTTAGATTTCTTTCATGATTTACCACAATCATTCAATGATCATTCACAATCAGAAAATCCCACCATCTTCAATACCCTTGCTCAACCATCCACACCAGATCAAACAATTACCAATCTTGATTCAACTATTCCCATTGATCAGATTGAAACCACCAGAGCTCACAAATAGCCGTCAGAGAATATCATAGGTGACCTCAATGTCAGATTGACACGAAGTCAATTTGATACAGCAAACATTTGTTTGTATTACTGCTTCTTAGCAATAACTATACCCAAAAACATCACAGAAGCCCTAAAAGACAACAGTTGGATAGAAGCCATGCAAGAGGAATTACAATAATTTTAAAAGCAAGAGGTTTGGAAATTAGTTGACCTACTTGAAAGTCAATAGGCCATTGGCACAAGATGGCTTTTTAGAAACAAAGCTGATGACAGAGGAATTGTCATTAGAAACAAAGCAAGGGTTATTGCCCAAGGATACACTCAAGAGGAAGGAATTGATTATGATGATGTCTTTGCTTCTGTAGCAAGACTAGAAGCAATCTGTGTGTTCCTTGCATATGCTTCCTCCAAGAACTTCACCTTTTCCAAATGGATGTCAAATGTGCATTCCTCAATGGAAAGATAGATGAAAAAGTATATGTAGCTGAACCACAAAGGTTTGAAGCCCCAGACTTTTCTCACAAAGTCTACAAGTTAGATAAAGCTTTGTATGCTCTTCATCAAACACCTAGGAAGTGGTATGAAACTTTATCCAAGTTTTTGCTGCAGAATGGGTACACAAGAGGAAAGATTGATCAAACATTGTTCTTAAATAGAAAAGAACAAGACTTGTTATTAGTTCAAGTCTATGTGGATGACATTATATTTGGCTCCACCAACATTCAAATTTGCAAAGAATTTGAAATTTCGTATGTAATCAAAATTCCAAATGAGCTCAATGGGAGAACTCACCTTCTTCCTTGGTTTACCAGTTCAACAATCCGTTGAAGGAATTTTTATAAATTAAAGCAAGTATGTCAACCAGATATTGAAGAAATACAATATGTCTGATTGCAAATCAAGCAAAACACCATTTGCAATTGGCCTGATTTTTGAACCAGATCTAGAAGGAACATCAGTTGATCAAAAGCTATACAAATCCATGATAGGCTCACTGATGTACCTAACAACTAGCAGACCAGACATCATGTATGCTGTTTGCATGTGTGCCAGATACCAAGTAGATCCAAAGGAATCACACATCAATGCAGTAAAATGATTCTTCAGATACTTAAAAGCCAGCACTTGGTCTATGGTATCCTAAGTATGGAGATTTCTTTTTATTTGCATACACAGACATTGATTATGGTGGGTGCAATCAGAACAGAAAATCAACAATAGGAGGTTGTCAGTTTCTTGTATCAAGATTGATCTCCTCGTAGTGCAAGAAACAAACAAATATGTGTGTGTCAACAGCTGAAGCAGAATATATAGCTGCTTCTGCATGCTATTCTCAAGTGATTTGGATTCAAAACCAAATGCTTGATTATGGCTTTAACTTTCTTAAAACACCCATACACATAGACATTTCTGCTGCCATGTTTATAACTAACAATCCTGTTCAACACTCTAAAACAAAACACATAGACATCAGATATCACTTTTTGAGAGATTGCTTAGAAAAGGGTCTGATAAAGTTGATCAAAGTTCACACAAATAATCAATTGGCTGACCTTTTTACAAAACCATTTGATTCCACAAGATTTGAATTTCTGGTTAAGTCACTTGGCATGATCAGCTAGGAATCAAACAAATAATGTTTTTACACATTAACATCAAACATACATGACTTTGTCAAAGTCCAAATGTCTTTTCAAACAAACATTCAAGTTTTCTAAATATCATACATGGTTGAATCAAACATGCTACTACATGAGATATGATAGTACACTGGTTTAGTTTTTCACTTGAGTCATTTTCCACCAATAAAGACTGACACACATTGTTTGATGTGTGGATAGGCTTAGCATGGGACATATAACATCACATACAACAGTGAAGAACTAAATTCTTATGATTGTGCGGTAATTAAACACCCATCTTAGTTTATGGTAAGTATTGATCTATTCAAGAGAAATTGCTTTTCAAGTAACTGCTATCCACCAAGTGAAACAGTTTATAAAATGCTCAATCATTCAACTGTCTCCTTTGTTATGATTTCCATAGGCCTTGAGTACACTCAGGCATTCTCTGTTGTTCTAAGCACAGACCTGAATGACCTATATCATGATCCCAAAAGATTCCTAATGGAAGCACATCCTATTTGGATGAACAATCAATAAGGTCTATTAGACTACCTTCCAAAGTGAAGAGAAAAGAATCCCAATATGGATCAAACATCAAGGATCAAATTGAGCATTTATACTCCTAAGTAACTAGGTTATAAGTATTACAAGTATTTTCTAGTATATTTTGAGAAAGATTGATATCAACATACAATCATATATGGGGTACATACATATCATATCAATACAACCAAAAACATGATAAATCACTCACTGTTTAATCAATCAATAATACCATGCATGAGTTTAAGTGGACCACAATATCTACAATCAATATTGTATTAGTCAATGTCTATTCTCAAAATCCTACAAACAACTCAATGAGAAATTATGACTAGTATGATGTCATGTCATGTAAAATTGATTCAAGATCAAGCATTCAAAACATAATCTTTGTGTTAGTTGATGTCATATCTATCTAACAAAAGACATCATACAATCAATTATTTTGGACTTTGATAATTTCCAATAAATCAATTTCAAATTTTTGTCATTTATAAACATTTTTTTTATAAATATGCAAAAATTTAGGGGGAGAATTGAATATGTAAATATCAAAAGCAGCAGAATATGTGCTAGATCATACAAACATTTTAAAACTTAAATCTCTAAAATTTTGAGTTTTAAGTAAAGCCAAGTCAAGCCAACACTCATACACAGCAGTTTGACACACATACATATGGTCTTCATTGCATAATATTGCTTGTGAGTGATATTTTAACATCTATATATTCATCATGTTAAAATTTTATAATTTTAACATACATTTTAATACAAACATTTTGACTTAAACAAGTGCCAAGAAATATCTCCTTCAAAAGAAAAACAAACAAAATTTGGCTTCGAAAGAATAATTTTAATAAACCTTTCCTTTGGAAGAAAACATTTCAAAACTAACAAAAATTTTTGAAAATTTTTATACTGTTCACACAGTGGATACACAAACATTCATTTGTTGCAGCTATAGTATACCATCAGAAGTCAGTACACACAAGTGTTTACAGCACATGATGTAAATAATACATCCGCTGTGAATACAGTACCATTACACAGCGCATGAACAAATGTTCGTCCGCCATGTAAATTAAAACAATCAAGTTTTCACAGCGCATGACAAAGTGGTCATCCGCTGTAAACAAAGTCATAGGATCCACAGCGCATGACCAAGTGGTCATCCGCTGTAAACATAGCAAAGGATTCACAGCGCATGACCAACTGTTCATCCGCTGCAAGCTCAGTCAAAAAAGTCTAAGGGTTCACAACGTATAGGTTAAGAGTGTACAGCAGATACACTGTTCATACAGCGGATGTGTAACTCATAGCGGACAACTCAAAATTAAAATTTTAAGTTTAAACTATTTACACAGCGGACATACACACTGTATACACAGCAGACATACATTTATCCATTATATACATAGTTCCATACTTGTGATTTCTTATTCATCACGAGAGAGAGAGAGAAAATTAAAATTTCGAACGTTAAAATTCCGCCAAACCCTTAAACCCCTGTGCGATTCTAAACCACAAATCAATCACAAATTAGTTTAATTTTTCTTCTGATTTATAATCATACACGTACGACAACATGATTCTGAGTATCAAACATTCATTAAAACATCTGTGTTTGTGTTTCTGATTCGAACATGGTTTGACCTAAGTCGAACTTTGTTTCAAAATCAAAAATGAATCTTGTGATGTTTTAAACCAAATCAAACATTGAATATGTGTTAGATGATTTTAGTCAAATGCATTAAAATTGTTTATTTGAAGAAATTTGATTGAGTGTTCATCAAGATCATGAACATACATGGTGTTCATGTCAAACTCAACCAAAACTTGATTTTTCATCTTGAAAATTGTTGAAAATGAGTTGAAATCAGTTATAAACAATCAAACATGTTCAAAAATCAGTTGAAATCAAGCAAAATTAGTTAAATTTGATAGAAGATGATGAAATCAAATAAACAACAACAAGAACCAACAAGATAAGATGAAGCTTGTTGAATGATTTTCCCAAGGATCTTTTAAAATCTCTTAATATCAACAAACAATAATCATAGTGCGTAAACCCATGATTAATGCTATGATATCAGTGTATGTATGTGTGTGTATGTTTGTGTGATTGCTAGTGTTTGGATGATGAGAATAATCTGCTTGTTTGTATTGATTTTTGTTCAAAAGCTTACAAAGTATTAGGTTAGTATGCTATTTATAGCCTATACACAAAGCTATTTACAATTACTAAACTACCCTTATGTAAATATCATTACATAAATAATCCTAAGTCTATAAGCTGTCCACAGTGAATGTTGATTGTCCGCTGTGGATAACATGCTGTCCGCTGTGGATGGAAGATAAGCTATCCGCTGTGTCTTGGATGCTGTCCGTTGTGAACACTTGTTTGAATGTCTTGTTAGTTGTCCGTTATGGAGTGTTCATCCGTTGTGGATTGAACATCCGCTGTGAAATGTTCATCAGCTGTAGACTTTGTTCATCCGCTGTGTGTTTGTTCATCCGCTACCTACACTTGGACTTCATTCTTCATCCACTACTCACAGATAGTCATCCGCTGTAGACTTTTTTCTTCTGCTGTGGACACTAAGCAAAAATTCTCTTTTATCTACAAAACTGAAAAAGAAATTTAAGCTCTATTAGTGTATGATTTGAATGTTAATGATACTAATGTGTTAGTTAATGATTGTTTTAATGTTAGAACACATTATGTTTGATTGTGGCAAGCATTATCCTTTTAATGTATTTGTTGAGTCCAACAATACTCCCCCTAAGAATGATGTTGCCATCTCTTTAGTGTTTACTTTTTTAATGTTTTGATTGTTAGTAACAATGTGTGTTTGTGTTTATATGTGTGATTGAATGATTGTCTGATATTATGAATGTTTAAATGGTATGTTATTCTGATTACACATGTGTAATCATATTGAGATGTATGTTTTGATTAGAGTATGTTTGCTTGTATGATGTGCTACTTGATTGATTATTTGGTATGTTTTGCTTGTTGTTATATATGTATGTTTATGTTTGTAATGTTATGTTTGTTTGACTGTTTACATGTATGATTGTTTGATTACAAGTTTGACTTATTTTGTTTAATACTTGTGTGTTTGAATTATGATGTGTTTGTTGTCTGTTATGTATGTTTGAATGTTGTGATTGTTAAAGGTTAGACATGTATGGTTGATGTTTCTGTTTCTATGCTTGTTAGTAACCTTCAAGAATGAGATGGACCAGCTTCATCAACACTTTTCTTCACTTCTGTTGTGGCTTTCAGGGACTCATCTACATCATTCTCAATTGTCTGATCTTGTTCTGCTTCCTTTAGTTGATCAGCCAGAGGATTAATTTTCAAAGCATTGAGGCAGTTTAAGATGTGTTTTGTGAATTGAACTGCACTCTTCTGGTTATCATACTTGTATTTGATTGGAAGCTGCACCATCAGGTCCAATGTTGTTTGATCAAAGCTTTAAATTTCAATGTTGCTAACCAAAGTGGTTACAACATGATTACCTTTAAGCACTTCTAAATTATTGTTCTCAGAAATTCTTAAGCTTGTAATATTGTCAATGTGAGGCTATGCTTGCTAATTTGATTCTAATCTCTTTTTCAAGGCAGTATTCACATAGACTGTGGCTAAGATTCTGAGCATGTGTGTGAAATAGCATCAATCACCTTTGCACAATACATCTTTTATGGAAGGGAATGTTTTGGTTTTCCAAAATGAGACATATGAAGGATGAAGGAGTTTGATTTCCACAAGATCAAACAGCCTTATGTCTCGAGCTTCCTTGCCTTTTAACTTTCTTTCCAATACCACTTCAAAATGAGTTTCATCATAATACCACTTGGTAATTGGACTGTTGTATTGATTTCCCTCTATCTTCTTCATGATAAATTTTAGATCTGATGGCCTCATGGGGTAACCAACCCTTTCCAATAGATATGTATCAACATGTTCAACATTTTGATCTATTTGATTACCTGCTACCTTTTGTTCTCTTCTTAATCTTTCAATGTAAAGCTTGTCTTCTCTGTCAGCTTTTCTTTTCATTTCATGATGCTGCCTATTCATGTAAGCTCTAAGAATGTGAAAGAAGTCTGCTCCTCTAGGATTGTTTGTGTGATTGACCATTCTCAATTGCATGAGGTCAAGTCAGTCTTCATATGTTAATGATCCTAGTTGAGAAATGTATGATAAGTATTGGACAAGTCCTGATACTCACTTGATTAGCACAACATCCTAAATTTCATCATATCTCCAAGCTACTTTCTTTCATCAGCTGAGACAGTAAGTGTTATTCTGTCATAGAGTTTTATGAAGTTTGTCTTCTCATTGATCATCTCCCTTACTTCATTCCCTTCTGGCCATAGCCTGTGAGGTATAAACTATCTTGGTTCTTTACTGGGATGAAGCTCAGGTGGAGCTTGATGATAGTTGGATAATGATGATGCAGGATGAGGTTTGGATGTTTGAGGCTTTAGGGCACTTGTTAGCATATTCTTGTAGATTTCTCTAGCAAGATCTTTCATTTTTGCAAGTGATCTGCCTGCTTATGATCTATAAGGCATCCTTGTGTGACTCAACCATCTTTTAACCTAGGAGTATGTCATTTTGTCTATTTGAGCATCCTTAGGCAGATTGTTTTGAAATTCAATTTGATCTTTGATTTCTTTATATCTTTTGTAAGTTTGCTTAGACTCATTTTTCATTGTCTCCTGAAAGTCCTTGAGCAAGTCTTTAACCTCAGTGAGGCTAAGGTTCATGAATGAATCATAGGGAAATCCTCTTGCAGCTAGTTCAATTCCCATCAATGTTTGAGGGTCATCAATAAATAGATCTTGCAAGTTTTGCATTTCCTCATCTCCCTCATTTTCTTCATTATCTTCATCACTATCACTCAAGATGATGATAGGCTAATCTTGTTGTTCATGTGATTGTGCTATTTCACCTTCTTCTAGCATTATTGACTCAGATGTTTTCTTTTTTGGCTCATCTTCATCCACTGGTTCAAGTTTGACTTTCAATAGTTTGATTGGAGGAGATTTTTGTTCATCAACCTCTTGAGCCTTTTCTTTCCCTTTTACTAAGGCAGCCAGATACTGCCTTTTTCTTTTTTCTAGAATAAGTTTTGAAAGGTTGTTGTGATGATGAGGTTTGTTTGTCTTTTACTGATTCAGCAGACTGTTTGATCAATTCCTTTTGTTTTTCAGTGAGTGGTTGTTCAGACATAATGCTTGTTTCATCTGTTTGAGTTTCTGAGGTATAGAAGTGCTCTCTGAGAATTGGTGAATAATGAATGTTTTCAAATGGATATGCTTCACTGAACAATTGATCCATTGAATAAGTTTCCTCAAGAATGATAATTGCTTGTTCAGATTCCCTTGTGCTCATTTCTTCTGCTTGGGATATGATCTGTTCCTCAAAATCATCACTCAGGTCTTGTTCTTGACCTTTTGAATGTTCTGACTCATTCAGATGAGTATTTGCATATACTAGCTCTCTATTCAGTCTGTTGATTTCTTCAGATTGAGCATATATCATCTTTTTAAGCTCATCAAGCTCAGTTTCTTTAGCATTTAATTGATTGGTAAGATAAGCAACATCTAATCTTGTGTTGTCCAGCTCTTGATCCTTGTCTTTTAACTCTTTCTTTGATTGATCCAGTTATTGTTCCAGAACTTGCAAAATTAACTTTTGAGCTTTTCCAGTTATTGCTCTTGAGCTTTTCTTTTAATCTTTTAGCTTTGTTGTTTGACCTTTCAATCAGCTTGTTGTACTTAGTGAATAGAAACACTCTTGAGTACTCAATCTCCTCTTTAGTTGGAATCTCACTTGTTTGATCATCAGATTCTTCATGCTCTACATGAGTACTTGGTTTTGCTTGTTCTGACTTAATTTGAGTCGATGTACCAACTTCTTCTTGTGCTTGTGTTTGTTCTGCTAAAGTTTCATCAATGTCTCTTAAAAGTGATGATAATGTTTGCTGATCAGACAGGTCTAGGCTATGTTGTGGAGAGGGGATATGATATTCAAGGTGCAATTGCTCTTGTTCTTGTTCATGCTCAACAATTGGTTCAGGTTCAGGAGTAGCTTGTTGTTTTAGGATGATTGGTGCTTGTTGGATGATTGGTTGTTCATAAATAACATTTTGAATAGTCATGGTTGGTTCACCTTGTCCTGGAATCCTCATAAAGACATCAGGAACTGGGATTTCATGGTTAATCATATGGGGAGGCAAAGGCACTTCAGCTCCATGATATAGACTTGATTTGATTCTTGTGAATACATGTTCATTGAAATGAACAGGTTGAAGCATGTTACCCTCTTTTGGAATGTTTGGCAGAAAATCATCAATCATCATTTGAAGGAATCTTGGAAACATCAGAAACTTATTCCTCACCTTAGTAAAATTATAAATCAGACCATTCAGAACTTGTGCAGTAAAGTTAAAAGGTCTTCTAGCTATGATGCTAGCTATTGCTGATGAGCTTCTCAGAGAAGTGGCATCCAAGCCAGTCTTTCTGTTTGTCATTGTCTTTTGATAAATGTGCATCAAAAATCTGAATTAAGCACACATGAATGATCTCTTGATTTGCTTTCTTTCAATGGTTCCTACATAGCCTATTTGTCTGAAGACATGGAGAACATAGTTCTCATCAAACTCAATACGGCCTTGTGCATCTTCATCACCCTATTGAAGTACTCTCATTATCACATCTTTTGAAATGGTGATTTGATGGCCATGAACAACAGAAACAACAACTTGTTGATCTTGATCTTGTTCTAGATGGGCATGAGTCCAAAACTAAACTATGTGATCTTCACAGATTTCTAGTCTTGCTGTCATAGCATGAAGAAGTCTGGTTTGTCTGATGGCATGAACGATGTCTCTGTAATTCTCAGCCTTTTATGAGTCTGGGTCAAGGAATACACAGAGATTATGATCTCTGACAAGTACTAGGTTTGCCATCTGCAGTGAAAAAAAGATTGTGTCAGTTTACTAGTGTTCATGATGTGCAATGCTTGTAATGATGAAAAGTTGATTAAGAGTTCATTTGGTTGTTGTGATTGCTATGAAATGAAAGTATGAGTATGATTAACACTTGTAATTGATATATGTGCTTCGAGCCCATAAGAGAAGTACTGCTCTGGACTAGGATGTTTGAAGTTTGACATTGCCAAATCAAAATCTGTTTGATTTTGACCTTTGAAAAATCCAAGTTTGGTCAATTTTGATCATGTACAACTTGTTTAATTCAATTTGATTTCATTCAATTGGTTTGAAACTTATTTGGATCAACACAAAGTGCTAATATGTCTGTTTGCGTACTGATTTCATTTTGTAACAACACACTTTGAACATTTTGGTTTGACTTTGAAAGTCAAATCTGTCATTCAATGCACATTGAATGTATGTACATTTAATGCTCTATGATGATTGTTCTGTCAAATTTAACTAATTTGGTTTGGTTTCAACTGATTTTTGAACATATTTGGAATGATATATAAGCTTTCAACTTATGTTAAACCATTTTGAATATCAAAAATCAATTTTGACTGATTTTGACATGAACATCATGTTTGTTCATGATCCTGATGAACACTTGATCAAATTTCAACAATTAGACAATCCTAATACATTTGACTAATATCATCTATCATATATTCAATGATTGATTTGGTTTAAAACATCCTAAGATTTATTTTGATTTTGAACAAAAGTTTGACTTAGGTCAAACCATGTTCAGATCAGAATTGCAAAATCAGAGGTTTTAATGACTGATTGATACTCGTAATCATGTTGTTATACGTGTTTGATTGCAAATCAGACAAGAAATCAAACAGATTTGCGGTTGATTTGTGGTTAGAATCGCACAGGGGTTTTAAGGGTTTAGCGGAATTTTTAACGTTCAAAAATTTTAATTTTCTCTTTCTCTCTCTCGTGATGAATGAGTAATCACAAGTATGGAACTATATATATAGCGGATAAGATGTATGTCCGCTATCTATACAGTGTGTATGTCCGCTGTGTAAACAGTTTAAACTTAAAAATTTAATTTTGAGTTGTCCGCTGTGAGTTACACATCCGCTGTATAAACAATATCCGTTGTATGAACAGTGTCCGCTGAATACTCTTAACTTGTGTGCTGTGAACCCTTTGTTTGACTGAACTTGCAGTGGATCATGCGATGTGGATCCTTTTACTTTGTTTGACGTGCTGTGGATCCTTTGACTTGTTTGACTGATTTTGTTTACAGCAGATGACATTTGTTCATGCGCTGTAAAAACTTGATTGTTTTGATTTACACGGTGGATGTACATTTGTTCATGTGTTGTGTAATGGTACTATATTCACAGCGGATGTATTATTTACATCATGCGCTGTAAACACTTGTTTGTTTATAGAACTTGATTGATGGTACTGTAGCTGCAGTGGATGACTGTTTGTGTATCCACTGTGTGACCGGTAGACATTTTTTTTTCAAAAATTTGTTAATTTTGAAATGTTTTCTTCCAAACCAAATCTTTATTAAAATTGTTTTTCCGAAGCCAATTTTTTGTTTGTTTTAATTTTGAAGGAGATGATTGTTCATTAAAATGTTTCTTAAAATTTTAAAAATTTTAACATGATCAATATATGGATGTTAAAATATCACTCACAAGCAATATTGTGCAATGAAAACCATACATATATGTGTCAAACTGTTGTGTTTGAGTGCTAGCTTGACTTGGCTTTCTTTAAACCTCAATATTTTGTATGATTTTGCACATATTCTGCTACTTTTGATATTTTCATGTTCAATTCTCCCCCTAAATTATTGCATATTTATAAAATATTTATAAAATGACAAAAATTTGATATTGTTTTATTGGAAATTATCAAAGTCCAAAATGAGTGATTGTATGATGTCCTTTGTTAGAGAAATATGACTTCAACTAACACAAAGATTGTGTTTTGAATGCTTGATACTTGAATAAATTATACATGATATGATATCATACTAGTCATAATTTCTCATTGAGTTGTTTGTATGATTTTGAGAATAGACATAGACTAATACAATGTTGATTGTTGATATTGTGGTCCACTTAAACTCATGCATGTTATTATTGATTGATTAAAACAGTGAGTGGTTTATCATGTTTTTGTGTGTATTTATATGATATGTATGTACCTCACATATGATTGTATGTTGATATCAATCTTCCTCAAAATATACTAGAAAGTATTTGCAATACTTGTAACCTAGTTACTTAGAAGTGTAAATGCTCAATTTGATCCATGATGATTGATCCACATTGGGATTCTTTTCTCTTCACTTTGGAAGGTAGTCTAAAAGACTTTATTGATTGTTCATCCAAATAGGATGTGTTCCCTATGGGAATCTTTTGGGATCATAAAATAGGTCATTCAGGTCTGTGCTTAGCACAACAGAGAATGCCTGAGTGTACTCCAGGTCTATGATAATCATAACAAAGGAGACACTTGAATGATTGAGCAATTTATAAACTGTTTCACTTGGTGTATAGCAATTACTTTACAAGCAATTTATCTTAGATAGATCCACACTTACCATAAACCAAGATGGGTGTTTGAATACCACACAATCATTAGAATTTAGTTCTTCACTGTTGTATGTGATGTTATGTGTCCCATGCTGAGCCTATCCACACATCTAACAAAGTAAGTCAGTCTTTATTGGTGGAAAATGACTCAGGTGAAAAACTAAACCATTGTACTATCATATCTCATACAGTATCATGTATGATTCAGAAAACTTGAATGTTTGTTTAAACTGACATTTAGACTTTGACAAAGTACTGTGTGTTGCATGTTAATGTTGAAAACATTATTTGTTTGATTCATAGTTGATAATGCCAAGTGACTGAACTAGAAATTCAAATCTTGTTGAATCAAATGATTTTGTAAACAGGTCAGCCAATTGATTGTTTGTGTGAAGTTTGATCAACTTTATCAGACCTTTTTCTGAGCAATTTCTCAGAAAGTGATATCTGATATCAATGTGTTTTGTTTTAGAGTGTTGAACAGGATTGTTAGTTATAAAAATCGCAGCAGAATTGTTTATGTGTATGAGTGTTTTAAGAAAATTAAAGCCATAATCAAGCATTTGGTTTTGAATCCAAATCACTTAAGAACAGCAAGCAGAAGCAGCTATATATTCTGCTTCAGCTGTTGACACATACACATTTGTTTGTTTCTTGCACTGCCAGGAGATCAATCTTGGTCCAAGAAACTGACAACCTCCTGTTGTTGATTTTCTGTTCTGATTGCATCCACCATAATCACTGTCTGTGTATGCTACATAGGATACGATAAACCAAGTGCTGGTTTGCCTTTTAAGTATCTGAAGATTCTTTTTACTGCATTGATATGTGATTCCTTTGGATCTGCTTGATATCTGGCACACATGCAAACTGCCTACATGATGTCTGGTCTGCTAGCTGTTAGGTACATCAATGAGCCAATCATGGATCTGTATAGCTTTTGATTAACAGATGTTCCTTCTAGATCTGGTTCAAACTTCAGGCCAGTTAAAAAGGTGTTTTGCTGGATGTGCAATCAGACGTTATATTTCTTCAATATCTGGTTGACATACTTGTTCTGAATGATAAAAATTCCTTTATCTGATTGTTGAACTTGTAGACCAAGGAAGAAGGTGAGTTCTCCTGTTGAGCTCATTTGGAATTTTGATTACATAAGAATTTCAAATTCTTTGCAAAGTTGAATGTTGGTGGAGCCAAAAATAATGTCATCCACATAGACTTGAACTACTAACAAGTCTTGCTTTTTTCTCTTTAAGAACAATGTTTGATCAATCTTTCCTCTTGTGTACCCATTCTGCAACAGAAACTTTGATAAAGTTTCATACCACTTCCTAAGTGCTTGATGAAGACCATATAGAGCTTTATCTAACTTGTAGACTCTATGAGGAATGTCTGGGCCTTCAAACCCTAGTGGTTGAGCAACATATACTTCTCCATCTATCTTTCTATAGAGAAATGCACATTTGACATCCATTTGGAAAACTCTAAAGTTCTTGGATAAAGCATATGCAAGGAACACTCGGTTTGCTTCTAGTCTTGCCACAGGAGCAAAGACATCATCATAATCAATTCCTTCCTCTTGAGTGTAACCTAGGGCAATAAGCCTTGCATTGTTTCTAATGACAATCCCTCTGTCATCTTCTTTGTTTCTGAAAAGCCATCTTGTGCCAATGGCATATTGACCTTCAGGTAGGTCAACGAATTTCCATACTTCTTGCTTTTTAAATTGTTGTAATTCCTCTTGCATGGCCTCTATCCAACTGTTGTCTTTTAGGGCTTCGGTGATGTTTTTAGGTACAGTTAGAGATAAGAAGAAGGAATACAAATATATGTTTGCTGTATCAGATTGACTTCGTGTCAATCTGACATTGAGGTCACCTATGATATTCTCTAATGGAAGGTATTTGTGAGCTCTGGTTGTTTCAATCTGATCAACAGGAATAGTTGAATCAAGATTGGTAATTGTTTGATCTGGTGTGGATGGTTGAGCAAGGGTATTGGAGATGGTGGGATTTTCTGTTTGTGAATGATCATTGAATGATTGTGGTGAATCATGAAAGAAATCTAGGATTTCATCATCATGATGTGTGTCTGGTAATGAATGATAATCATCATCTTCGTCAACCATGTCTAGCTATTTCGACTTTGTTTGCTTGGTTTGCTAAGGGTCACTAGTTTTTTGTGGTTAATTGATTACTGGTGGAGATGATGATGGACTTGATGTTGAAGTTCCTCTTAATGTGTTTGGTTGATCTTGAGGTGGAGTAACTGTTGTACTAGAAGAAGTGACGTTTGGTCTCCTTGGAGGATCAACAGTTAAAGGAACATCATTTGAAGGAAAAGGTACCATTGGATATTCAATGTCTTCTTTTGTACCTATAACAACCACTCTGATCCAATGACTTTCTTTGTGTAAGAATGTTCATTAAAGAAAAAGGTTAATTCTTCCACAATGTTTTGTCTTGGATTGTATACCCTGTAAGATTTTGAGCTTCCAGAGTATACAACAAAAAATCATTCATCTGCTTTTGGAGCAAACTTGGGTAGATATTATCTAGTGTTTAAAATTGATACAGAACATCCAAACGCCTTAAGGAAGCCTATGAATGGTTTTCTTTTAAACATTAGCTCATAAGGAGTTTTGTTTTGTTCTTTAATGATTAATGTTCTGTTTTGAATGTAGCGAGATATATTGATTACTTCAGCCTAGAAGGATATGGGCAATAGAGAGTCAGCAAGCATAGATCTGGCTGCTTTTATCAATGTTTTGTTTCTCCTTTCGACTACTCCATTTTGCTGAGGAGTTCTTGCTATGCTGAATTGATGACTGATTCCTTTTTCTACACAAAAAGAAGAAATAAAGTCATTCTTAAATTCAGTGCCATTATCACTTCTTAAAGATTTAACTTTAAGATCCAATTGATTCTCAATTTTGGTGATAAATGACTTGATGATTTCTGATGATTCTGACTTGTGTAAGAGGAAGAAAACCCAGGTAAATCTTGAGTAATCATCTACTATGACAAAACAGTATTGCTTCTTTCCTATGCTTAGGATGTTTGTTGGACCAAATAAGTCCATATGAAGCAATTTGAGTGGTGTATTGTTTGAGTTTACCAATTTGGACTTATGTGACACTCTATGTTGTTTGCCTTTCAGACATGTAGTGCAGTGGTCTGTATAGAAAAATTCTTTTTGAGGTAAACCTATTACTAAGTCACCTTTAACAAGTTGATTCATTCTGTTATAATTAGAGTGACCCAAACATCTGTGCCATAATTGAGAAACATCTTCTGATGCTTTTGATAATAAACATGCTTCAGGGGTTGACGCTGAAATAGAATTCATATCAACAATGTATGTGTTATTGTGACGGGTTGTTTTCAAAAAGATATATTCTTCAGGGATTTGAAACCCGTCTTGAGGATGGAGCAATTGTTGGAGTCATATATGTTGCATATCCCTTATCATAGATTTGGGATACACTCTAGAGATTGAACTGGAGGTTTGAACAGTAGTTAACATTTTTAAAGTTGATCAATCTATTTGTGTCCGTTCCTTCACCAGTTATCTTTCCTCCTGTTTTATCACCTCCGAATGCTACATTTCCTTCATGTTTGCTCTTAAAACCCGAAAGAGGGAACAATTGCCAATCATATGCCGAGAGCATCCACTTTCAACATACCAGATGTTGTCAGGCCTTCGATGATGTCCCTGCAAGAAGAAAGAAATTAATTAGAAGGTGCAACCCAAGCCAAGATGGTCTTGGGTTTTTCGTCCTTTCCCATTACACAAATTTCTTTAAGAGTGGCATTGTCTGCTGGTTTCGGAGTTCTAGACACACTAGATTTTCTAAGATTGTTTTTGGCTCTATGGGGAGAAATACTTTGAGCTCTTTTCCTAAGAGTGCCAATGTCTGATTGATCTCTATTTTGAGACTTATGTCTGCTGTGTGTTTGTTTAAAGTTGTCATAAAATGATTTATCATTATTTAATGCAACTTTTGTGTGAGGAGTTTGTCTTGGAACTCCTCCTTTGTTCATGTTAGGAACAAATGGTTTTTTTAACTTTGCTTTTCAACTTGAATTTGTTTGTTTTGTTTTTTATTTTTCTTATTGAAAATGCAATTTGCTGTGCTGTGATTATTTCTTTCACAAATTGAACAGTAATTGTGAGAATGGCATTTTTCAGTATTGTGATTGTTCATATTACAGTACTTTTAATATTTACCATATTTTCACTTGTCAGTGGTATGAGTGTATTGATCACACCACTCGCAGTATGGTAAATTTACAGTGCCTTGTTTGTTTACAACTTTTGATTTTAAGTTAGACGTTATAAGAATATCAAAAGTTATAGTGGATTGTTTGGACTGAAAAGGGATTTTTCCTTTCCCTTTTTGTATTTGTTTGGTGACTTGAGTGGAAGAGTCAGATTTTCTTCCACCAGAGCAGATGTCAAAACCTTTAGTCTGCTTTGTTTGTTTGATCTGAGTATCAACCACACTTGAAACTTTAGTGGTTTCAGTAATTGGTTGATCTGACTCATCATTCAGTAGATCAGCATCATCTTCTTCATCATTGTTTGTTGATCAAACTCATTACTTTCACCTTGATAAAAATTTGTTGGTTTAATGTGAGGCGGTGCTTGGCTTTTAAAAAATTTGATCATTGGTGTTTTTGAATTCAATGCCGATTTTGATGATGATGATGATAATGATTGCTTTGAATCATCAGTCTGGTCATGTGGGTCAAGAGACTCACCTTGTTTGTTTGTCAATGATTCAGGTAAAGGAATATAATTATTATTGTAAGGAGGGTTAACTTTATTATATCCTAAACCTGAAGGGTCCTTGAATGCCCTTTGCCAAGCAAGAAGTTCTTCAAACTTCTTCTTGCTGACTTGAAACTTTTGATGTTTCACTTCAGTTTCAGCTTGTATTGTTTTTGACTGAGTCAAAGATGTAGAGAGTTGCTTAACTTGAGCTGCAGGTGATAGTTTTTCAGACATCAATTTGTCCAAATCATTTTGTAATGAAAGAATTTTGATTTCATATTGTTTTTGTTCTGTTTTTAAACTTTCATTTCAAATGTTTTTTTCAATAACTTTCTTGGAAAGTTTGTCTGCATGTTCTCTGTATCTGTTGACTTCGTCAATGCATGTTTGTGAGCAAAGATTTTCTTTCACCTCTTTTGGGATTTCTATGATCTTATCTTCAATATTTGCCATAAGTACATGATCTGGAGATTAGATCTCAACTTCATACATGCTCCAATCACACTCACCATCTTGTTTTATGATCATTGCCGAGTATTTTGAGTGTTGATTAAGATTGTACTATGTGATTTGAGGTGGAGTTGGTGCTGCTGGAATGCTAATGGGAGGTGGAATTTGTCTGTTTGTTTGGCAGCTGCTTGATGCTTGTGTTTGGTTGTTGTTTCTGTCAACTCTTGATTGTTGGCATTCTCTTAAAAAATGACCATATAATTGTGAGAGCATCCATTGGTTTCTCAAACTTATGAATGTTTTGAGTCTTTGACTGTTGTTGTTTGTTTGAGTTTGAGACATGAGGATGATGTTTGCTTTGAGGTGTAGCTTCATGAGAAGCATGAACACCGACTTTTTAGACTTTTGTTTGGTGTTGGATGATTCTGGAGCTGAGAAGAAGGAAGTTTCACTTGAATCTAAAAATTCTTCATCTTCATCTTCATCTTCTCCAGTGTAGGTCAAAAATGCACTATCTGTTTGTTGAATTTCTTTAAACTTGTATGATTCAACATGTTTGATAGTTCTGTTGTTTATGGGTATTTTATCAAGTTCTAGTGCTTCAACTTTGGCAATAAGAGCATCTAGAGTTGAGGCTTCAAGATCCAATTTTGTCTTCATTAGAGAGACTGATTGAGTCCAACTCTCTGGAAGTGTGTGCAACATATTTTAATTAATCTCTACAGATTCATATTTTAGTCCATACACTATCATTTCATTTACAAGTTGGACAATCTGTGAAGTTGTTGTGGAATTGATTCTCCTTGAATCTGGTGGAAGGTTTCATACTGGGTTCTTAATTTTTCTTTCTTAATCTCCCTGATTTCTTCACTCCCTTCACACATAGTGTGAAGTACTTTCCACAATTCATGTGCTGTTTTGAAATTTTCAACTCTTGTTAAAATTTCAAATGGCAAAGTCATTGCCAATGTGCTATATGCTTTCATGTCTGTTTAGACTCTTTTTAGGTCATCACCAGCTACACTTTTCAAGCTTACTAGTTTTTGTATGTTATAGTCTGGACCTAGAGTCAATGGTATGTATAGTCCCTCGGTTATGGATTTCCATAGATCCGGGTCTTGAAAGATAATCCAATTTCTGAACATAATCTTCCATTGTTTGAAGTCATCTTTGTTCTTTAGTCTTGGTGGTTTAAGGCCGCTGTTTGATCGTGAAAATACATCAGACGTGTTTTTTAAATTTTAACTTAACGGTTTAAGTCAAATTTGATTGATTATTTAGCACGGTGCTAAATTTGTGTTTATCCTAAGGTCACTAGGATTTGTTTGATATTTTTGTTCCTTTTTAACGTTTACCGAATAAAGGGAATTAATTAATTTGAATTAATTAATCTCCAAGGAAGTGTCACTGTTATGTCTCGGTTAAATAAAAGAAATATTCTATTAAGGATGTCAAATTTGACAGAAAAGTCAAAAACTTTTAATGAATCCGGTCAACTACGTCAAAACCCTGAAAAACAAATATTATGTTTTAAAAGTTAACTTTTGCGGATCAAAAGTAACTTTTTCAAAAACTCAAAAGAAGATTTGTTTCTTCTTTGATTTTGGTGATAAAACAACACAATCACCGGAGATTGTGGAGTTTTTGTGAATGATCAAAACCTAGGGTTTTCCTAGGGTTTGTTGGCGGCCGTAGTGTTCTTCACAAAATCAACAATCGGTTTGTTGATTGAAGAGCAAAAACCTAATTCAAGTGTGTAGATACTTGAATATGATGAGTTTAACCGCTTTAAATGATTAAAATTGTTCAAAACAATGTTTGTATGATGAAAACTTGATGAAATAGTATTCGAGTACTGTTTTATCAAAAACCATTATAACCGATGAGGTTTTGATGTTTTGAGATTATTTTATTTTGAAAAACAGTGTTTGAATGTTGTTTAGAGCCTTAACAATCACAAGAACTTTTACAAAATGCACAATAACAGATTAAGAAATTATGTTTTCAGCATTTGATGAATGTTTAGAGTAGAAGAGGTATTTATGATGATTTTCTACTCAAAATGTATGTTATGAAATGTATGTTATGAAGATAATAAACCACGGATATCATCTTCTTGAAATAGAGGATCGAAAATCAGTGATTGATTTGAGCCAAGGCTCTGATACCACCTGATGAAATCAAATAAACAACAACAAGAACCTACAAGATAAGATGAAGGTTGTTGAATGATTTCCCCGAGGATCTTTTCGAATCTCTCAATATCAACAAACAATAATCATAGTGCGGAAACCCATGATTAATGCTATGATATTAGTGTATGTATATGTGTGTATGTTTGTGTGATTGCTAGTGTTTGGATGATGAGAATAATCTGCTTGTTTGTATTGATTTTTGTTCAAAAGCTTACAAAGAATTAGGGTAGTATGCTATTTATAGCCTATACACAAAGCTATTTACAATTACTAAACTACCCTTATGTAAAACGACATTACATAAATAATCCTAAGTCTATAAGCTGTCCGCTGGGAATGTTGATTGTCCGCTGTGGATGGAAGATAAGCTATCTGCTATGTCTTGGATGCTGTCCGCTATGAACACTTGTTTGAATGTCTTGTTAGTTGTCCGCTATGGAGTGTTCATCCGTTGTGGATTGAACATCCGCTGTGAATTGTTCATCAGCTGTGGACTTTGTTCATCCGCTGTGTGTTTGGTCATCCGCTGCCTACACTTGGACTTCATTCTTCATCCGCTCCTCACAGAAAGTCATCCGCTGTAAACTTTCTTCATCCGCTGTGGACACTTAGCAAAAATTTTCTTTTATCTACAAACTTGAAAAAGAAATTTAAGCTCTATTAGTGTATGATTTGAATGTTAATGATTATTTGAATGTTAGAACTCACATTATGTTTGATTGTGGCAAGCATTATCCTTTTAATTCATTTGTTGAGTCCAACAGAACATTCATCATAAAGCATTAAATGTACATGCATTCAATGATAGCTTTGACTTTCAAAGTCAAACCAAATTGGTTGAATTGTGTTGTTATAAAATGAAATCAGTATGCAAACAGACATAATTAGCACTTTGTACTGATCCAAATCAGATTAAAAACCATTTGAATGAAATCAAATTGAATCAAACAAGTTCTACTTGATCAAAACTATTCAAACTTGGATTTTTCAAAGGTCAAACTTAAACTGATTCAATTTGGTAGTGTCAATTTACAAAAATACTCTTGTGTATCAATAGACAAGTGTTAAGCATTCTTATTTTCATTTCACAACAATCACAAAAGCCAAATGAACACTTAATCAACATTTCATCATTTCAATCATTACACATCTTTAACACGAATAAACTAACATATTTTTTTTTATCATTGCAGATGGCAAATTTAGTATTTGTCAGAGATCACAATCTCTGTGTATTTCTGGACACTGAGTCATCCAAGGTAGAGAATTTCAGAGACATAATCAATGCCATCAGACAAACCAGACTTCTTTATGCCATGACAGCAAGACCAGACATCTATGAAGATAATATAGTCCAATTTTGGACTCATGCATAATTGGAGCAATGGAATCACCAGCAAGTAGTAGGATCTATTATGCATAATCATCAGATCATCATTTCAAAAGAAGTAATAAGGAGAGTACTTCAGTTGGGTGATGAAGATGCCCAAGGCCTAATTGAGTTTGATGAGAATTATGTGCTGCATGTGTTTAGACAGATTGGTTATACATGAACCATTAAGAGAAAACAAATCAATAAATCATACATGTGCGCTCAATTCAGATTCCAAATACACACCTACCAGAAAACAATGACAAACAGAAAGACAGGCTAGGATGCCACTTCTCTGAGAAGCTTATTAGCAATAGCAAGCATCATAGCCAGAAGAGCTTTCAATTTTGCTACACAAGTATTAAATGGCTTGATCCACAATTTAACTGAGGTGAGTAACAAGTTTCTGATGTTTCCAAGATTCCTACAGATGATGATAGGTGATCTCATACTCGACATTCCAAAGGAGGATGTTATGCTTGAACCAGTTCATTTTAATGAACATGTATTCACAAGGATTAAATCAAGCTTATATCATGGTGAGGAAGTGCCTGTTCCACCTCACATGATCAACTATGAATTACCTATTCCTGATGTCTTCTTGAGGATTCCAGGACAAGGAGAACCAACCATGATGTTTCAGAACATTATCCATCAACAACCTATCATCCAACAAGCACCAATCATTCAAGAACAACAAGCTGATCCTGAACCAGAAAAAATCATTTAGCAAGAACAAGCTCAAGAACAAGAACAAATTCATGATGAACATCTCATGCCCTCTCCACCACAAAGCCCAAACCTTTCTGATCAACAAACATCATCCTCACTTTTGAGAGATATTGATGAATCCTTAGCTGAACAATCACATGCACAAGTTGAAGTTGGTACATCATCACAGATTGAGCAAGAACAAGCAGAAGCAAGTGCTCATGATAAGCAAATAGAAGGTGAAGAGCAAACAAGTGAAATACCAACAGAAGAGGAGATAGAGTACTCTAAAGTGTTTTTATTCACTGAGTACAATAAGCTTATTGAAAGATCAAACAAAAGAGCAAAGAAGTTGAAAGAGAAGATAAAAAGTGAAGATGAATAGATTAATAAGCTGAAAGCTGATCAAACAGCTCAGGAAACTGATTGTTCAAGTTTTAGAAAACCAGATTGAAAATCTTAGTCAGAGGTCAAGATGAAAGAACAAGATTTTAGTAGTGCAAGACTTGACATTGCCTACTTGATAAATCAAACAGAAGCTAAAGACACTGAGATAGATGAGCTAAAAATGATGATTTATGCTCAATCTGAAGAAATCAACAGAATAAACAGAGAGATAGAATAGAAAGACACTCAACTGAATGATGAAAAACATTCAGAATGTCAAGAACAAGACCTGAGTGATGACATTAAAGAACAGATCATATCCCAAGCAGAAGAGATCAGTTCAAGTGAAACAAAACATGCAATTATCATCCTTGAGGAATTATATACAATGGATCAGTTGTTCAGTTAAACAAATCCATTTGAAAACATATAATATTCACCTATCCTCAGACAACACTTCCACACTCAAGAAACTCAAAATGAAGAAACAAGCATTGTCCCTGAAAATACTCTGTGTGAAAAGCAAAAGGAATTAATCAAACAATTTGCTGAATCAGTGAAAGAACAATATGATTCAACTAAACATCAAGCATCATCATCACAACAACCTCTCAAAACTTATTCAAGGAATAGAAAAAGGCAGTACTTAGCTGCCTTAGTGAAAGGGAAAGAAAAAGTAGTTGAACAAGCTAAACATGAATCCCCTCCTCTTAAATTTCTAAAAGTTAAAGCAGAACCAGTAGATGAAGATGAGCTAAAATAGAAAACAGCTGAGGCAACAGTATTAGAAGAAGGTGAAATAGATCAAACATTTGATGAAGATGATGAAGATAGTGATAATGATGAGGAGATGCAAATCATTCATGAACTTTTTACTAATGATCCTAAGACTTTAATGGAGATTGAGTTAACAACAAGGGGCTTTCCTTATGAATCATTCATACATCTTAACCTGAGTGAGGTTAAAGACTTGCTCAAGGACTTTCAGGAGATAATGAAAATGAGTCTGAGCAAACAAACAAAAGGTACAAAAAAATCAAGGATCAACTTGAATTTCAAATGAATCTACCAAAGGATCCTCAGCTAGACAAAATGACATACTCCCAGGTTAAAAGATGGTTGAGTCACATAAGGATGCCTTACAGATCATATGCAAGCAAATCACTTGCTCAAATGAAAGATCTTGCTAGGGAAATCTACAAGAATATGTTGACCAGTGCCTTAAAGCCTCAAATCACAAGACCTCATCCAACATCCTTTCTATCCCTCAAATCACAAGACCTCATCCAGCATCCTTTCTATCCACTTATCAACAAGCTACACCTAAGCTTCATCCAATTGAAGAACCAATACAATTCATGCCTCATGGGCTATGGCCTGAAGGCAATAAGGTGAGGGAGATTATCAATGAAAACACCAACTTTGTCAAGCTCTATGACAGAATTACATTAACTACCTCTGCTGATGAAAGAAAGATAGTTGCTTAGAAATATGTTGAGATATGGGATGCGGTACTAACTAAGAGAGTATCTGGACTTGTCCAATACTTATCATACATATCTCAGCTAGAATCCTTGACATCTGAAGACAGACTTGACCTTATGCAATTGAGAATGATCAATCATTCTAATAATCCTAGAAGCGCAGACTTCTTCCATATTCTGTGAGCTTACAAGAACAGACAACATCATGAAATGAAAAGAAAAGCAGAAGAGAAGACAAACTTCATATAGAAAAGGTCAGAAAAGAACAAAAAGCCTCAGGCAACCTAGCAGAACAAGATGATTAAAGCATTGATCCAGAATTGCTAGAAAGAGTTGGACATCCAATGAGACCATCAGATTTAAAACTTATCATGAAAAAGATTGATGGTAATCAGTACAACCATCCAATTACCAAGTGGTATTATGATGAAACACATTTTGAAGTGGTATTGGAAAGGAAACTAGAAGGAAAAGAAGCAGAAGACATAAGACTGCTTGACCCAGTTGAAATTAAACTTCTTCATCCATCGTATGTATCATTCCTAAAGACCAAAACATTCCCTGTTGTTGAAGATGTTTTATGCAAGGGTGATTGTTGTTATTTCATACACATGCTCAGAATCTTAAGCACAGTCTATTTGAATACTGACTTAAAGCAAATATTAGAAACAAATCAACAAGCATTGACACACATTGAAGGTATCACAAGCTTGAGAATTTTTAAGAACAACAATTTGGAAGTGCTTAAGGGTAATCATGTTGTAACCACCTTGGTTAGCAACATTGAAATTCAAAGCCTTGATCAGACAACCTTGGAGCAAATGGTGCAGCTTCCAATGAAATACAAATATGATGACAAGAGGAGTGTAGTTCAATACTTCATCGAACACATATTGAACAGCCTCAATGCCTTAAAGATTACTCCTTTGGCTGATTAACTAAAGGAAGCAGAACAAGATCAGATCATTGAAAACGATGTAGAAGAGTCTTTAAAAGCTACACCAGAAGTCAAACGGAGTGTTGATGAAGCCGGTCCATCACACACATAAAGGTTTCTAACAATCAAAGTGAAAAACAAACAATCAAACATTGTCTAACCATTAAAACAAACTAAACGTCCATAGCAAACAACAAACATACCAGAGCATCAAGCATTCATAAGTATATCATACATAATCAGCAAACAAAACAAACAGATTAGAAAAATAATTAGTCATACCATCAATCATACATAAATTTTTCATACAAGGATAATCTGATTACACATGTGTAATCAGTGAGTCATACAAGTGTAATCAGACAAACAAACATAACATTTCAAAAAAAAATAACATTTCAAGCAAACATAAAATTCAAACATACATAACTGACAACAAACACACCATATCAAATAATCAAACAAGTAGCACATCATACAAGCAAACATACTCAAATAAGAACATACATCATAATCTGATTACACATGTGTAATCAGAATAACATTCAATCATTCATTCATAATATCAGACAACCATTACAATCATTCATATAAACACAAACACACATTGTTGCTAACAAACAAAACACTAAACAAGCAAATACTAAAGAGATGGAAACATCATCCTTAAGGGGAGTATTGTTGGACTCAACAAGTGCATTAAAAGGATAATGCTTGTCATAATCAGATATAATTTGTTGTAACATTCAAACAATCATTAACTAACATATTAGCATCATTAACATTCATATCATACACTAATATAGCTTAAATTTTTTTTTTAGTTTTGTAGATAAAAGAGATTTTTTGCTAAGTATCTGTAGCGGATGAAGACCTTCCACAACGGATGAACAAAGTCTGCAGCGGATGAAGAAAAGCTCCAAGTGTATATAGTGGATGAACAAGCATATACAGGGGATGAACAAAAGTCCACAGCTGATGAACTTTCCACAGCGGATGCTCATCCACAACGGATGAACATTCCATAGCGGACTCTTAATTAGACAAACATACAAGTGTTCACAACGGACATCATCCAAGACAAAGCAGACAACTTATCTACCATTCACAGCGGACGACTAATCACGTATAGCGGACAGTCTATCATCCACAGCGGACAGCTTATAGACTTAGGATTTTATGTAATTTTCGTTTAAATAAGCATAGTTTAGTAATTGTAGATAGCTTTGTGTATAGGCTATAATAGCATACTACCCTAATCCTTTGTAAGCTTTTGAACATTCAATACAAACAAGTAGTTCTTATTATCATTCAATCACTAGCAAATCACACAATCATACACACACACACAGATATCATAGCTTTAATCATGGGTTTCTGCACTATGATTATTGTTTGTTGAATCTAATATAGCATTCTGTTGTTATAATTGTTGAGAGATTTGAAAAGATCCTTTGAGAAATCATTCAACAACATTCATCTTGTTGCTTCTTGTTTGATTTCATCAATGTTTTTTCCTGAGAAGTTTACTCAAGAAAGTTTTCTCATGAAAGTTCTCGCATGAAACGTCTCTCATGAAAATTCTCGCATGAAAAGTTCTTTCAAGAAAAGTTCTCGCATGAAAAGTTCTTGCATGAAAAAGTTTTCTTATGAAATGTTCTTGCATGAAAAAGTTTTCTTATGAAAAGTTCTTGAATGAAAAAGTTTTCTCATGAAAAGTTCTCACAAAATACGGTTATTTTTGCAAAGTTTTCGCATGATTTAGTTATTCCCATGAAAACTTCAACCCAAATCGACTTTATGAGTTTCAATCATTGCTACAGTCTCAAATCTTCGTTTTCCACCATCAAAAGTCGAAGATATCAATATAGCATGTAGCAAAGTCAATATCATGTGCATTACCCTCGGTTTCACCTTCTTCTCCTTTGAAATTGGTCCAAAGTTGATCAAAACCTTTAGATCTTCAACCTCCATGTTTAACATCTAAAAACACATGATTGCGGAATGAAAATCCGTGTATCAAGAGCAACACCTTGCTCTGATACCAAATGTAAAGTCCTCATAATGATTAATTCCACATATTGTTGTACTATATAATCAAATTTAGACGGATGTGTGCGTGTATGATAACAACGAACTTTAAGTACATTAAAAAATATTATTAATCAAATGATTACAATACCAAAGGAGTTTACATCATTAAGCTTTATCCACCCGAGGTTAGCTCCCCTCAGGCAGGCTATCACACAGATATCTACTCTCTCACATTCAGAGCACTTTTACAAAATAAACACACATAACGAAATATAAAGGAAAAACTTTTATATACTATCTAGATGTTCTCACGCGGCAACTCCAAGTTTTCGTAGGATGAGATTTTATCCATCCTCTTGGAGTTCTCACATCCTTGTATTTCTTGCATAATTTAAGTGTTTGCTTTTCACTTGACATTGTAATCCATAAAGGCTAGGTCCTTATAATACTCCTCCGAGGAGTCAAGGGGAGGATGATATGTGATATGGATGAATTTATCAATACTCTTCTTTAGCAAAGGTAAACTACTGGTACTTCTTCAAGCTCACCAACTCGAATTAAACTTGAGCAAAGATTAAAGAATTTGAATGAGAAATATTGGAGAAGACTCAACAGATCTATGATTTACATGATCTGAATCAAGATAAGAATGAGAGGATAAAACATCTTGAACATTCACAACAATTCTTATTTAGCTATGTTTAGATTTTAGAGAACAACATTTGAGACTTCACTTCGAGAGTTCCTTTCACGTTTGTTTAGTAACATACTATTGAAATTGAAGAGTCTTGCGGACAGCAATCTGCGGATCCTAATGCTGATGTTGATCCTACTAATGCTATTGATCTTGTTGTTCCTAAGAACACAATAGAAAGTATTGATGTTGATCAAGAACCAACTACCACTTCTCAAACTGAGGTTACTGAAGATCAACCAGTGGTTCATCCTATAGGCGAGACGTTTGTGGAGACTGAGCATGCCACTACTCCAATAGTGTGTGTAGAGGATGATGATCTTAATAGACTTGACTTTGATTTTTCTAATGAAAAAGAAGAAGATGATGATGATGATGATGATGATGATGATGGTGGTGGTGATGAAAGTAAAGATGAAAAAGGAAAGAAAAAAGGAGATGATGATGATGATGATCAGGTTGGTGATATGGGTTTAACTGCTAGTCCTTCTTATTCGTTAGGTTCTGCCAATGTCTCCAAACCAGGGATTGATGATCCAGATGACTATGTTCATTTAGATCCTACTACTGATGCTATGTACAACAAAGAATTTTATACCTTCCAGCAACAAATTCTTACTGATGTACCTGAAGAATATTTTAGACCTTTTGATGACTTGGAGGAGACTGTTGATTATACAGATATATTTAGAAATAGTCTTAAGAACTTATTCTCAGATATTTTGATTAAGGGAAAGATTGTTGGTGATTCAGGTGCTGAACAAATGACTGACAACATTGATGATCTTAAAGAGCAACAAGCAATGTGTCAGGTTGGAAATCTTACTGTTAATGCACCACCACCACCGGTCTATATACATACGCTTAGACATTCCAAAACTTTCACAAGGTACGGAAATTCAGAGCCAATTATCAATTGGGCATATGATGGTGAGAAAAAGATGTATGCCGTAAAAAGACGAGCTAGAGCTATAGAGTATTATCAAGACGAGCATGACTTCCATACACTTAGAGCTTCTAACTTATATGCTATGGGACGTGTTTTGTTCTTCAATTCAAGCAACTATGGGAAGGCCAATTGGATTAGAAACATGATATGGCATCATAGTAAATCATCTTTAAGGATTTTAGGACTGCAAAATAAAAAGTTGCTAAGGACGAGACTCGTATAGATCCAAATTGTAACAAGCCAATAAAGATAAGAATTTACAAGCATCCTCAATATCCAAGGAAGATTCCTATTCATGCTTTGGTACCAATCAACAGTTTGTCTAACTTATGTGGTGGAGTTGTGAAAAATAGACTAGGCATGCAGTTATTCATTGTGTTGATAAATATAATGTATCATCGACCCTGTGGATTTGCTAAAATTTGGAAAAGAAGATTTGATGAGGTTGCAAGCATGTCCTATGGCAACTGATAAATTTGTTAGTTTTCTAACTGCATAGTTTGGTTGGATGATTACGAATGTCTTGGAGAACAATATGTATGCATATGGAGGCAGTTATAAAGTTACAGACGTGGACTTTTGTAAAATTGATTCACCGAGCCTAGGGGGAGATCGTAGGGATTAAACCTATAGCCTCAAGAAATCAATCAAAAACATTAAAGAACAAGAACAAGTCGCACGAGAACTTTTGATCCGCGAGAAAAGTTATTTCTCGCGCGAGATCTTTTGTGTTTAGTATAAATAATTTGCTTTTGTAATGTATGTAATTAAGATAGACATTTCCTGATTTTGAGCATACTTGTAATCTTTTGAAATCAGAGAGCAATATAATTCAAAGTTTATGTTAGTTATATTTTTAAGTATTATTTTTCAGAGTTATAAAGTATATTTTGGTGCATATTTTGTAAATATTGCATGCATTTTCGTTTATTTTATACAACACTTGCTTGGGTGGAATGGAATCTACTTTTGTTTGTTTTGGTGGATTTTGTAGGGTTGATGGGTTCGTGAGAAGAATAAAAGACTTGGAGCAGCAGAAAAAGTATTGTTAAAGAAATGTTAGAGCTTGAAGCAATCTACACAACAGAAACTTCACACGGCCGCGCGGAAGTTTATTCACAAATTTTACACGGCCGTGTATGTTCACCGGAAAAATTCCTTAAGATTTAGGAATTCTTGTTTTTGATAATTATCACCAGATTTTCTGGAATATAATTACAAAAACTAAAATCCTAAAAAGGGGGATCTGTAAATCAATGCACTTTTCTAAATATAATAGTAGGTGATGATTAAAAGAGGCATCTCGGAGCATCTTGAAGACTTTATTTGGAAGAATCAAGTTCAACAAAGCATCTTTATTATCAAGATACTTAATTATTCGTGTTTTGTTTCGTAAGTTTATATTTTATTTTATTTTTGAATGATCTAGCCGTCATCTCTTGCTAGAACAATTTTTAGTTTCAATGAGGCTTGATTTCTTTAATTTGGTTTGAACTTATGTGAACCATTTATGAGATCTTTTTATTTTAATGCTTTGTTTGTTTGATTCTCGATCATAAACCCGGATCTACTCCGCTATATATTCGATTGTTAATAAACTTGATCAAATTATTAATTTTTCTAATAAAGTTCTTCAAGATTTAAAATCCTAATCAAGTTTTGATTTTTGATATAAGGAACAATTAACGGTTTGAGTTTGTCTATGAATTCATTCTCTTTATAAAATCACGCAATCTAGTTAAACATACCGAACGGCATGCGTGTTTAATTATAATTTTTACTTCTATCGTTGCAACCCGCACGCTAAGATCCAAATGGCGTGAGCTTAGAGTAGCGGATTGGCTTTAATCAACAAAACTGTGATTGATTGGACATTAGATAGAGTGGATATCTGAACGGCGTGATATCTAGTATCGATACAAATCATTAATCAGAAAGTCTCATTGCATGTTAATCGTTAATGATCATAAGCCGAATCAAATCAAGAAATTACCTTAGTGTTGGAATTACTTTTCATATTTTAATTTACCTCACAATTTAATTAACGTTTTTTAATAATTCTTTTCCATAATTAAATACACAAAAAAACATGTTATTTTTCGTTTTTCCAGTAGAAGCTTAACATGGCCGCGTGAAATTTTCTTTATAGTTTTGACACGATCGTATCAGCTTGCTGGAATGTTTTTACTATTTGTAATTTACTTTTAGTTTTAGTTTTTCATTGAAACCCCCACATTCCTTAACCCATAACCAATTATAGTAATTGTGCTTAAACATTTTGGGTATAAAATAATTGACACCTATAGTTGAGGACACGAACCCTACTTCCTCTCTTACTATTCTTAGTGTGTGTGTGTGAGACGGTAGGTTAAGTGGATTGTCCCACACTATCACTTCCACGCAATAATTCTACCAAAGGTGATCACTGAATCATTTTCTTGTATCTGAGAAGACTTTCCAGCTTAATAGGAAGGAAGCTTAATCGAAATGAGCCGGAATTGCTAGTAATCGCCGGTCAGCCATACGGTTGCTGGATACGACATTGAACAGTTTATTTACTTTTGATGCCTGATTCTTAAGTATATTCTTCTATTAGTGTGCCGTGTGCGATTACATTCCACATTCTCCTCACGTGATCGATCTATTATTGTTTTTGTTGATCCATACATCTATCCACAATGGTGGCACCTCATTAACATTGGACACGAATCCAATGGCGAAACCCATTATTTAAAATTTGCAACAAACTTCTTCTTGATGATTAAATTTGTGACATCCTTCAAATCTCCAACATTCCGTGGATAATCGATAATCACACGTGCTTATGCAATAAAATATTACATTTATGTGACACGTTAAAGGAAATTAAGGTCGTACCATCAACTATCTTTAAATAAGCTTTCACTTACTATCACAACAAAGTCACTAGATATACAAAGTTGGCATCCATGAGGAACCACCAATTCACTTATTGTGACACCCCTGATTTTGTGTCTTTAAATTTTTTTTAAAAACCTTCATGGGCCACACAATGATCACATCGGAGGCCCCAGAATTTGAGCCCAACACGATTTGGACTCCAAATCATAAGTGCACACACACACACACCCCATAATGGGCTAGCGACCATCAACCTTTAAATTGGTTGTTGGCCCACAATGCTAAATGGGCTTGACCCACAAAACCCTAATGAGCCATTGGGCCACGTTATGATATTGTTCGTTATCTACCAACAATAATGAGCCATGGGCCGGTGCCTTAGAAGGAATTAGTTGCCAATTAGACTCTTAAACAATAACCAAGTAGATCTTAGAAAATTCCTTCTTAATCTAACTAAAATACTATAGATAATCTAAGACAAAATCACAAATGTATGCACCTAATTTTATATATTAAAGATTTATTACACCACCCATACATATTGCATGCATACATATGAAAACACACACACACATGTAAATATTATACATACAATTATACATGCACTTATGTACACACACCCACACATGATGAAGTATTTAAAAACATATATAATACACATACATGCATACATACAAATACATTCACACACACACACACCCGGCACACACATACACCTCTATATATATACATATATCTCAGCACACACATACTCACACCCACTAACCTACGTATGAAATCATTTATTAAAACAACTCAAGTTTTTTAAAAATTCTTCACTAGTCAACTCACCACCCAATGCACCCAAAGATTTCAAACCTTGCTATCCTAAAAGCCTAGAAACTTGTAAAAGTTGTCAAATCTCTATAAAATCCCAGCCATATCTTGTGGAAACCAGGATTTGAAACTCCCAAACCACCTCCGCATAACCACCAATCGGCCAACACCCCCCCCCCCCCACTACACTCCATACTTCATCTCATCTACACTCCACTTTTATACAAGCCCTAATTCTCTCTATTGATTATATTGTTTCTTGTGCTCAAGAACATCAAACTCCAGCCCTTTTCAAGCCAAAATCGATCTAATGGTGAAGTATTATTAACCATTGACACCAAGGTAACATCACATGAACACACACACAAGTAAACAACTTCAAGTTCACATCTTTCATTTCATCCATCTAGTAACCTGAACTAATCCACTATTTTGGATAGGCTTCTCTCATCATTTCAAGTTCATTCAATAGCCCACACTCATATCTTAGCTTCTCTCACGCCAAAATAACCTGTTACTACCAGAAAATACGCGAAATATCACGTTTCGTCACCTTAGTGACACAACCAACCCATGACACCTCGAACTTCTTAGGAAACCTTAAAACAACTTAGTTTTCAGTAAATGATAGATACAGAAACCTTCTCAAAACCCTTTTTGATCACAAGCATGGTTTTGTTAAATATAGCTCAACCGAAAACTCACTTTTCACAAAAATATGAAAGTATATTATCTAAGTCCAAAAATAATAATATAAATATATCTGTAAGTTAGTAGAGACAATCTTATGTTGTGAATATAATTTCATGATTTAAACTTATGTATTTCACATTTTATAAACAATACAAAATTTTAAAACAAGTGAATTTGAGAAAAATAAAAAAATAGGATGGGGGCCTAAGTACCAAAATACTTAGAAACTCAAAATCGAGACTTAACCTGTTTAGGAAGTCCTTAATGTTATGTATTTCACGATTTGAAATTTTTAATGTTATGAAAATGTTTGGGAAGGGAAAAATCATATTAAAATGCTTAGCAACTCAAAACCGAGACTTAACCGAGCTAACAGTAAATATAAAAAATTACCGAACATGCATAAAATCCAAATGTACAAAATTCTAGTTGTATTATAATGATAAGAAATACTTGGAAATTAAATTTCATAATTTATAGAGTATTTGTGCTTAGCAAACAAAAATGTTTTTCTTTCATAAAAACGAATTCATGAGACAAACACATAAAAAGTCCAGAATCTAAAAATTATTCTAAGTATATTAAAGTGTTATATGATCAAAGTATGACCCAAAGTCAACCCAAACCCAAAAACCCGTTAAAAACCAAGACCCGAGCGTTAAAACACAAAAACCAATAAAAACAACTTAAGACATGAAACTCCAGTAGCTAATGGCCTAATTATGATAAGAATAAGTTAAAAAATAAATATTAGCATTTATGAGATTTTCTAAGAATCTATATATAATTTACCGTTAATATAAGTTAGTTAACGCCTCTCAAAAATAAAATAATAAAAATATATATATATATATATATATATATAAATCATTAAACTAAGAAAATTAATATTTTGAATTAACTTATGACTCCCAAACTCAAAGAAAAACTTAAAATTCAATAAAACCAATAAACTTAAAAATACGTTTTATAACGCATTTGAAACGCGACCCGATACGAGTTTAAAAACACAATAATCAACCCACCGACTTTATGAACAAAGTCATAATATTTCAATGGATAAGTAACACTCTAAATAAGTTATAAAAAAATAAACATTATTTGGATCGCTCAACTACTTCAATTGTGAAAACCCCAAATTCCTTCTTCACAAAACAACTAACCTAAAAACAAGCTATCGAACCTGTTAAGAAAGACCAAATAACATAAATATTAACTTATTTTAGTAGCAAAATTCTCTTGAGAAAATAAAACACACCATAACCAATTAAAGTACTAAAATTGCAAACTTTTGGGTTAAAATGTCAATTTAACAAAGTTGAAGTACCAAACTTGGCAAATAATAAAACCATACTGTTTTGGAACCAAATCATGCTTCAAATAACTATTATAATCTGAATACATGATATAATAACCCAAACATATTCAAACACCACGTCAAGACTTCAAAACTTCAAGATTTGAACTAAATTACACGTGTGTAATGTAAATCACCTAATAGCGTAAGATGAATCTAAACTTAAGGTTTGGGCTTAGATAATTGATTGAAATGAAGTTAATATTTATGAAATGAACCTAGAAACCTTGTCGGTCGGTAGCACACTAGGTCTCGAACACTTCAAAAACAAGCTAAGGTGAGTCTTATAGCCCCACTTTTTACTTAACTTATTTTTGGGTGGAATAAATACTACTAAGAATCATTTTGTGGTGCAATAGTACTGCTATGGTCCCCGAACATTTACACAATCATTAACTATATGGGGGGCCACGTGATTTGTGGATAGTATTATTTGGGGAATGCCCCGCACATAATGGCTACTTAGGATAGGGAAACGCCTCACTGAGATTAAATAATAATTTTATCCCAAACTAGTGCAGACTAACCATGCTTAGTAGTGCACACTTAAGCCTATAATAATAAGGGGTATGGGTTAGGGGATGTTTTAGCACTCGGGATGGTCACTCGGGTCTAGGTGGAAATGCTCATCCATGGTGGATAGAGACATAAGACCAAGTCTCCTTCCAGAGAACCTATACAGCTTCAAGAAGCTCACCATCTTTATTGTCTCAGCAGACTTTTTCTTATTGGCTTTGATGGTGGCTCTTGACTTAGCAGCCTACTCTTTCATTTTCCTCTTAGCAGCTTTTGTTTTGTTTTGAGCTTTTTGTTCCAACTGCTTGAGATATTCAAACATTATGTACTCAAATGAGAGAGTGTGAAGAGCTACTACCTAATAGAAAACTATGGCACTCAGGTAGGTTATCATGTTCTATCTTTCTTGTTCACTACCCACTTGAGTTTCTTCTTCAACAACCGCAGTCTCTTTCTCAGGACTTTATAGTCTTTTTCTTTTTTTTCCTTCTTTGATTTTAAGAAGCAATTCTACAGCCTCAGCCTCTCTCCTTTCTTTTGATATTTCAGTGTCTGCTAGTTCATTTAGTTCATCCAAGGGAAGAGAAATTAATTCATCAATATTGTATTTCCTAGACCCTAGATAATTCAATCTTGCTCCCTTAACTCATCATTCTGAGTATTTGTCCTATGGGCAGCCGTAATTACAGATTGTATAAAGCTGGGTGGGGTATTTTTTGTTTTCTCTCCCCTTGCCTTCCTCTTTCTCTCCCTTTTTATCTTCTTAATCTTCTTAGTAGTTATTTAATTTTCCTTTTGTCAATTATTGGCCTGTATGGATCAGGGTGGAGAGGGATTTGGCCTTCATGTATTTGTTCTTCTCTAAACCTCTGGCCAGGGAGAGGCTGTGAGATACCTTCACCAGCTAGTGTCTCACTGAGGATACGAGGTGCTGAAGTAGATCCCATCTCAAGGTTCATAGGTTCTACTACTGGGCCTTCAATTGAGGTTTCCCCTTCGAAGCTAATCTTAGGTTCTGTCTCAGTATGCAATTGACCAAAGTTTTTCCTGCTAGCCTCTAACTATATAGCATTGATCGTCTTCTAAATTTTTCATGAACCCTTTGATTTAGTCTCTCAGCTAACCTATCAGCCTGCATATTTTGACTTGGGTTGGCATGTGACAGGTCAACTAAAGAGAAACTCTCATATTATCACAGAGTTTGAAAATTAAAGACTTTTTGTTACACTTAAGACCTAGAGAGTACCAAGGCCCTTCTGTCAAAAGCATACCACCATCCCATAATTGGCTTGTAAGTATGGTTGGATGGGTAGACATTGTCCTTGGTATCCCTTCCTCAAAGTGACTTTGGAACATGGCATCCACATTGATGTGGGCTTGAGGAAGTTGTTGAGTCTAGACAACTGCAAGTGAGGGCGGTGAGTCCTCATTATCCATACTCTGAGCAGAACTTCCAGGTTATGTGGTTGCAATTAAGACTTTCTCCCCATTTTTGGTAGCATCACCCACTAGCATAGGTGAGCCAGAGGTTAGGTCCACCACTTCCACAATTTCTTTTGTTTCTAGTTGAGCTTGCCTGGCTGGCCTCTCAACTGACTTGGCCTTGAGTTCGGTAATCTCAAGTTACTGATTAAGTATCTGCCTTTGAAGGATAGTCACCTGAGAGATTCCAGGTGACTTACCATGGAAACTAAATAGACAGTTTGTGCACCTTTAATTGCAGACACCCCTCATCTTCATCAGAAGAATTATGAGGGGACGAGAGAACATACAAGAGTCAGTTTCCTCACCACCAGTGATTAATTCTTGGCTCCTGGATTTGCTCTGCTCCATGACAGCTTCAGAAGAAGTGTCAAGAGTCTCAGTTGCTATGGTTGAGGTCTTAATGATGTAATCACTTGTAAAAGTGAGAGCCTCTTCCATATGGACTTCCTGAACAGGTTTAGAAGAGTCCACCTCAGTTGAGTAGTTAAAGGGATGAGAGACTCATTGTAGTCACTGAAATCCAAATCTTCATCAATAAAGAAATTAAGGCAAGGAATTGGTTTGTTGAGATCTAAAGGCTGTGGATGGTAGCTGTCCCCTTAAGGTTGTTCACTTGAGTTTTGAGACTCAGAGTGAAGGCTTTCAGCTTGGGCAATGAGATAATTAGGTTGAGCTTAAGGAAGCTTAGCACTGATTAAAGAAGAAATGGGAGTGGTTTGCTCCTTAGGAGAAGTGGGAGCTCTTGGTTCCACTTACTACTGCATGGGAAAGTATTTGGGGCCTGCTTAATCTGAATAGACTGAGAATGGGATCGATTGAATTTTCTATGGTACGTAATGGTTATTTGAGGCTGAGAGGGTGAAGCAGAGATATCAGGTGTGGGTTCAACGTTGACTGGTGTTGTCAAGTTATCACATGAAGTAGGGAGCTCTAACATTTTTGGGACCATGGTTGTTTCTACCCTAAGAAACCAATAGTGGTTTTGATTTTGAAGATGTCGGGCTTCATCTGTCCCAATTTAAGTGTATTAACTGTTCCCCTCATGTGTGAGCCCAGTTCACAGTTGAGAATGTGCTGGACATATCTAGGGAACATATAGTACTCTAACGAGTCCAAGTTAGCAAGTAGGTTTGTGTAAACAAACTTAGCGTACTTGAACTTAACCCCTTGTACCATCCCATGGATTATGTAGGAAAAGTCCTCAGGTCCCATCCTCCATATTTATTTGATAAACAGTGATTAATAACATGGAGGAGTTACTTCCATTGGTAAGAAACCTTACCCTTCTTGAAGGTCCTTACTGTGAAGTCCCCTTCATAGCCCATTTATCTAAAAGAGTCGTTGACGGCTTCTTTGGGGAAATAGAGTTCACCTTTAGCATCATCCAGTCTCAGATGATTGTTGATGGTGGCTGGAATGATGAAAACAATCTTCCCCTGCACTTGGGCTCTTACTGCCTTCTCATAGTCCAAGATAACCTCTTAGCAGTTACTCCAGAATTACAGCAAATGAACTTTATATAGTGGAAGGTCTATAGTTAGTACGGTGAGGTAAGATGAACGCAACAAAGTGGCAAACATCTAAGAAACCAAGATCTTTCTCAGATTACAACAGAGCAACCTGATTTTGTTGTTGGTGAAGATGCACGGAAAAGTTTTGCTGATTTCAGGGTTCAGATTTGGGCATTTGAGAGAGCTTAAGTGTGAACAAAGCTAAGAACAGAAAGGGTTTTGGGTGATTTAGGGCTTGAGGGTTTACAGATGAAGAGGAAGTAGAAAGAGAGAGACCCGTTGGAAAAGGTATGTATATGCTTGGATTTGATACAAAGATATTGCAAATGATAAACTTTGAAATGTGGATATCTCAATCCCACCTCCGAGAAAAGTGACCAAAAAATTAGTCATCTTGTAAGTAGAAAATCTTCCGAAGGTAATTTGTTTTCAAAAGTTTTAGAAAACTTCTGAAGCCAATTTTGACTTTCGAAGATATTTCTTAGATTTGCAAGAATTGCTTCAGAGGAAAAATACTTAGAGTAAAATTGCTATTGAGATACATTTGGTTTTGGAAGATATTAAACTTTAGATGTTTTATTCAAAGAATAAATCTTCCCAGACTATATTGCTTTCGAAAGAAAATTGTCCTTCAGAACATATAAGTACATAGGAGATAATTGAAGATTTGGAAGATATATTTAAATTTCTTCTGAAGGTAAACTTTTTAGTAAGTAGTTATTAGATTTGAAGACATTTTCGAAGTCAATTTAATGTCTTTCAAAAGAAAATATATTTCAAATTCTTAAAATTCTATGAGATATCAGTTAGAAATTTTTTTTAGATAAACAGGGCTTATATGAATGATGAGATAAACAACTTTTAAATACACACATTTTAGAAAATAATTTGGAGATTAATTTAAGAAAATCTACTTAAAGTTAATCATCCCAATAGCTGATATAAGATACTTAAATCTCTATTTATTAAAAGCCTTAGTGAACAGATCAACATATTGTTCATTTGTTTTTACTTTGACTAGATTTATGAAACCTTTTTCAAAATTATCTCTTATCAAATGATACATGATGTTGATGTGCTTTGTCTCCTTGAAATTGAATCCATTGTCCAGCATTTGATTTTGAATCCAAAACACTTGAGCACAACAGCTTGCAACAGCAATGTATTCAGCTTCAGCAGTTGATATAGATACACAAGATTGTTTCTAGAATTGCCATGAGACTATCCTTCCACCAAGGAATTGACAACCCCCTAATTTAGACTTTGTATTCATGTTGCAGCCACCATAGTCACTATCTTTATATGCATACAGATTGAAGCCAGAATTCTTTGAATTCAAAGTCCCAGCTTGGGAGCACCTTTGAAATATCTAAGGATTCTTTTTGAAGCAACAAGGTGTGACATCTTGTCTTTGGTTTGATATCTTGCACATATGTAGGTAGCAAACATGATATTAGGCCTACTTGCTCTGAGGTACTTAATAGATCCAATCATAGCCGTGTAAATATGTTCATCAACACACTCCCCCTCAAGATTAGGTCATAGGAAGTGGTTTCTGGCTATAGGAGTCTTAGCAACCTTACACTCAGTCAGATAAAATCTGGTTAGTATGTCTTGCACATACTTTGACTGATTTATAAAGATACCATTGTCAACCTACTTCACTTGAATTACTAGAAAGAAATTGAGTTCCCCTATTGTACTCATTTTAAATCTATTCTTCATTAGCTTCTGAAATTCTCTGAAGAGTCTTGGATTGGGTGACCTAAAGATGATGTCATTTATATAAACTTGAACCAGCATTAAATCATTCCCTATTACTTTGAGAAAAAAATGTGCTATCAATGGTATCTCTCTTGTAACCATGTTGGACCACATACTATGATAGTGTCTCATACCACTTTTTTGGAGCCTTATGCAGCCCATAAAGAGCTCTGTCAAGCTTACAAACATAATTAGGATGATTTGGGTCTGCAAAACCAGGTGATTGTTTGACATACACTTCCTCATCAATCACTCCATATAAAAATATACCCTTAACATCAAGTTGTTAGAACATGAAATCCTTGAATGCCGCAAAAGCAAGGAATATTGTAACAGCTTCAAGTCTTGCCACAAGAGGATAAACATCTGTGTAGTCAACCCCTTCTTTTTGATTGTATCATTGAACAACTAGTCTAGCCTTGTTCTTGATGAGAAGACCTCTATCATCCTTTTTGTTCCTAAAAACCCATTTGTTTCCTATGGTAGTCTTCCCATGAGAACGAGGACATAGGATCCAAACCTTCTATATTTTGAATTGAAGCAGTTCCTTATGCATTGCTTCAACTCACCTTCCATCTTTTAAAGCCCCATCAAATGTTTTTGGCTTACTCTGGGACAAGAAGCAAGAGTGTAGACAAACATTTGAATTATGTTTTGTCTAATTGTTCATCCCCAATCTCAATATCTACAATTATGTTTGTCGTGGGATGTGACTTGTGGATTCTCAGTTAAGGAATCACAGCAAGTTGATTTGACAGATCTAAATTTGTGAAATTTAGATCTGGTGATCAAGTATCATCCACCACATCAACACACTTAACAAGAGAAACTTGATCCAATGAGTGTGTGACATCATTGATGTTATCTTCAGAGGAGAGGTTTTCAACATCATGAAATTCTTGGTCACTGTCACCATCTCCGTCTACACCTACATTTAAAATCCCTTCATTTGAATATTGTGCATGATTACTAGAATTGGTATGCACTTTAGATGTGTAAGCTAATGAGTCTGTCATGGTTGTGCTTACACGATATCCACCTGTAGGGTTTGTTACCACTGGAGCTGAAGGAATTTTATCATTTGGTCTTCTCATCCCAAATCTTGGGCAAGTATCTTCTGATGATGTGTTACCTATAGATCCTGAAACATATTCACAAGATTTGTTAAAACAGTTGGTAACTAAATCAAGATCAATTAGGCAATCAAGACTATAACCTTTCACACTTGGAGTGTGCTCATTGAAGGTCATATTGTCTGACTCCTCAACTACTCTGGTTCTAAAATTGTATACTTTATAAGCCTTAGCTTGAGGAAAGTATCCAATAAAATATCTATAATCTGATTTCTCAGAAAATTTGGCTATATGATCTTTGGTATTCAAGATGGTCCATGGACATCCAAATGACTCGAGGAAACCAATTAAAGGTCTCCTTTTGTGCCACAGTTCATAAGGAGTTTTAGCATGAGTCTTAACAACTAATACTCTATTTTGCATATAGCTGGCAGTGTTGACTGCCTCTGCCCAGAAGATGATGGGCAGTTTAGAGTCAGAATGTATGGTTCTTGCAGCCTCAATAAGTGTCCTATTTCTCCTTCCAGCAACATGATTCGGTTGAGAAGTTCTAGGAGCACTATATTGCCTAGAAATACCTTTTTCTTCACAAAATGAATCTAGCATATGATTCTTAAATTTAGTTTCTTGATCACATCTTATGGTCTAGAGCTTGTGATCAGATTGATTCTTAATCTTAAAAATGAAAGACTTCAACATTTTAGGGGTTTCATCCTTAGTTCTAAGAAAGAAAACCCAAGTGTATCTAGTGAGTCATCTGTGATCACAAGACAGTATAAAGTTCTTCAGAGACTCATCATACTTATGGGACGAAATAGATCCAAGTGTAACAAGTGACGGGGAGTAGTGATAGAGTTGATTTCATTTGTGTTGTGAGACACTTTGTGTTGCTTTCTTTTCAGACATGCAATATAATTTTCATCACTTGTAAACTCTTTCATTGGCATTATAGTTACCAAATCATTCTTAATTAGTTTATTCATATTTTCAATTACAACTTAGCAGCATCCTCTCTCATCTTTCTCTTAGCGGCTTTTTTTCTTTTTGGACTTTATGCTCTAGTTGCTTGAGGTACTCAAATTCTGTATGAGAGAGGGAGTAGGGCTGCTGTCTGATAGAAGCATGTGGCACTCAGATAGGGTTTAATGTTTTGTCTGTCTTGTTCCCTGCCTACCTGAGTTTCTTGTTCAACTACCATAGCCTCTACTTCAAGACTTTCTTGAACTGGAAAGAGGACAGGGGCATTATACATTCTTTTTCTCTTTCTTTCTTCCATGATTTTAAGGAGCAGAATATGCTCCTTAGGAATGACCACCCCAAGATTTAGAACAATGCACTCTTGTTCAGTAAAGAACATGTTATGTCTCTAGTCACAAAATTGAGATACACTCAAAAGATTGTACTCAAGCTCCTTGAAAAAATTTACCATCTCAATGCTGAGCTTACTATTTGTGATCTTGCCTCTATCAATGATGTCACCACTACTCCAAAAGCAACTGGTACTCCAATTTTCTCAATGTTTTGAAGCAAAGAGTCATTACCTGTCATGTGCCTGGAACAGTCACTATCAATGATCCATACACTTCTTTTTGTCTCTAGCTGTTCCTACACAAAAGGATATGGTTAGTTACATTTGTAAACCCAAGTCTTAATAGTCAAGGGCTCATCAAGCTAAAGTGAAGATAGATTAACAGTTATTGATTCTATATGCAAGCTTTGAGGATCATTTTCTGTTGTTGAAGAAGAAACTTTAGTCATATGGCCTTCATTCATCTTCCACACCATCTTTGGAAGATTAGACTAGGCCTTTAATGCTTCGGAAGTTTTAATGACTTCAGAAGTTTTGGAGACTGATCCTTCAGAAGTTTTTGGATCAACCGTAGCAGACTTCAGTGCATCGAAAGGGATTCCCTTCTTCCTAGACCAAATCTTCTTCCGAAGGCTGTTTTCCACCTATGTTCTTTTTCTTCACCTTGGAGCTTTCGAACGAAAGTGGTTTTCCTTTCGAAGCAGTCTTCATCTTCTTCTTAGAGGTTTTAATCTTGGTCATGTGGATGGTACTTTTAGGATTGTAGATGTAATCCTTAGCAAATTGAGAAGTGCCACGATACATGATACATGCAACATGCATACTTCTAACAGTCTTCTTTTGAGTCGAAGGTTGAGCTTGATCTTTTTCCAATTCCTTCTTCACCTACTTAGATGATGTAGTAGACTTTTGAAGCTTAAGCTTGCTCCTGTAGCTGGATGGTCCAGGCAGTCAGTAGTGGTGCATATTTGCTCAACCTTTGTCTTTTGACCAGGATAGTTTGAACTTGAAATAGGACTACTGATACTAGAGTCCTTTGTTGAGTCTTCAATCTTCACCACTTCAAACCTGTTGGACTTAACAAGTTCATTAAAAGGATAATGACTGCAATAATCAAACATAATGTGTTCTAACATCCAAACAATTATTAACTAACACATTATTATCATAAACATTCATAACATAAACTAAAAATTGTTTAAATTACATTTTCAGCTTTGTAGATAAAATAATTTTTGCAAGCGTCTGTAGTGGATGAAGAACTATCTATAGCGGATGAACAAGAGTCTACAGTGGATGAAGAAAAGCTCCAAGTGTGTACAGTGGATGACCACAGCATACACAGCGGATGTCAAATGTCCACAGCTGATGAACTATCCATAACGGGTGCTCATCCACAATGGATGAACAATCCACAGTGGACAACTAACAAGTCAAACATTCAAAAAGTGTTCACAGCGGACAGCACCCAAGACACAACGGATAGCTTATTCAACATTTTATGTAATTTTGTTTTACATAAGAGTATCTTAGTAATTGTACATAGCTTTTGTATAGGCTATAAATAGCATGATACCCTAATCCTTTGTAAGCTCTTAAACATTCAATACAATTAAACATTTATCATTCAGAGCATTCAATCAGACACACAATCACACATACACACGCACGTATATTCATACCTTTTATCATGGGTTTTCGCACCATGATTATTGAGTGTTGAATATATAATATCTTGTTGTTTTATTGTGAGAGATTGAAAAGACCCTTGGGGGAAACTCAAGTGATAGAGTTTTCATCAGGTGGTATCAAAGATTTGGCTCAAATCAAACACTTGATATTTGATCTTCTCATTCAACACAACGACATCCGTGGTTCATTAGCTTCATAACATACATTTTGAGCTTGAAATCTACAGAAAAACATTCTTCTACTCCAAACATTCAACAAATGCATAGAACATGATTCATTAATATGTTTTTGAGGATTTTGTAAAAGAATTTGTTTTGTTAAAGTTCTAAACAACATTCAAACACTATATTTGAAAACAGAATCATCTCAAAACCACAAAACCTCATCGGTTCTAAGGGTTTTTGATAAAACAGTCATCGAGTACTGTTTTATCATGTTTTCATCATACAAACATTGTTTTGAACATTTTGAATCATTCAAAGTGTTTAAAAATCATCATACACACTTGAATCAGGCTTTTGCTCTCAGTCAACAAACCGGTTGCTGATTTTTGTCAAGAACAACTCAGCCGCCAACAAACCCTAGAATAAACCCTAGTTTTTGATCATTCATAAACCTTCACAATCTCCGGTCATTGTGTTGGTTCATCATCAAAATCAAAGAAGATACATATATTCTTTGAAAGTTTTGAAAAAGTCACTTTTTGATTCAAAAAGTAAACTTTTAATAACATATTATTTGTTTTTAGGGTTTTGACTTTATTTGACTGACATCATTTAAGAGTTTTGACTGATTGACATTCCTCCAACAGAATATTCCTTTAGATAACCGAGACATAACAGTGACCTCACCTTGAACATTGATTAATTTCTTTTATTTGATAATTCAAATTAAAAGGTGACATCGTTAACAAACAAATCATAGTGACCTTAGGATAATTAAATTTAGTACCGAGCTAAATTAACAAACAAATTTTAATTTAAATTGTTAAGTTTAAAATTTAACAACCATGTTTGATGAAATTTCAAGATCAAACAGTGGTTTCAAACCACCGAGACTCAAGAACAAAGTAAATTTCAAACAATGGAAAATCATGTTCAGAAATTGGATCATTTTCCAAGACCCGGATTTATGGACATCCATAACCGAGGGACCATACATTCCTGTGACTCTTGGTCTAGATTACAATATAGAAAAACCAGTTAGCTTGAAAAATGTAGCTTGTGATGACCTCAAGAAGGTCAAAACAGACATGAAAGCTTATAGTATCTTGGTTATGATCTTACCCTTTGAGATTCTAACAAGAGTAGAAAACTTCAAAACAGCCCATGAACTATGGAAGGTTCTTCACACTATGTGTGAAGGAAGTGATGAAATAAGCAAAATCAAAAAGGAAAAATTGGGAACCCAATATGAAACCTTTCATCATGTTCAAGGAGAATCTAATGAGATGATAATCTATGGTCTCAAATATGAATTTATGGAGATCAACAAAAAGATGTTGCATACACTTTCAGAGAGTTGGACTCAGTTAGTATCTCTGATGAAAGCAACATTGAATCTAGAAGCATTGTCCTTAGATGCTCTAGTTGCCAAAGTAGAGGCACAAGAGTTAGATGAAAGATCCAGAAGCAACAGTACAATCAGACATGTTGAATCTGACATATTCAAGGAAATGCAACAAACAGACAGTGCTTTCTTGACTTGCACTAGTGAGGAGGAAGATGAAGAATTTTTGGATTCTAGTGAAACATCATTCTTTTCTACACCTGAATTATCACAGAACAAACAAAAATCCAAAAAGACAGGCGTACATGCTTCTCATGAAGCTACACCTGAAAGCAAACAACATCCCCAAGCTTCTAGCTCTAGCAAACAACATACAGTTAAGACTCAAAACATTCACAAATTTGAGAAACCCATGGATGCATTAACAATAATCTTGTAGAGTGAGGAGCAAAAGGCAGCTTTTGTAGCTTTTTCAACAAGCTTTAAATCTTATTTAGGGGCCAACCTGACTCCCTCTCAAATCATACAACAAGACTTGGATAAATTGCCTCCTGATATGGTTTAAGAAGTGGATCTTCAATGGTCAATGGCAATGATAGCATACAAATCCAAGAAGTTCCTACAAAGGAACAGGGGGTTAAGGATGGATAAGAAAACCAAGATTGGTTTTGATAAAACCAAGGTGAGATGCTACAACTATCAACTGTATGGTCACTTCTCCAGAGAATGTCAACAACCTAGAGCTGACATAACACCCGACAAACATAAACATCCAGTAGCTATCACTCAAACAGACAAATACCACCACCCATCAGTATTCCTGCTTCCCAGCACTAGCCCAAATCACACAATACAGCCCCAACCAACATTCAAAATCATCTGCAATGATCATCAAACAAGATGATGAATGTGATTGGAGTTGTATGAGACAGAGATCCAATCTCCTGATCATTCTCTAATGGCAAACATAGAGGATAAAATCTTTGAAATCCCGAAAAAGGTAAACAAGAATCTCTGTACACAAGCATGCATTGACGAAGTCACTAGATATAGAAAGCATGCTGATCAACTCTTAAAGAAAGTGATTGAAACAACCATTTTAAATGACAGTTTAAAAACAGAGCAAAAACAATATGAAACTAAAATACTATCACTTAAAAATGATTTAGACAAACTTTTGTCTGAAAAGTTAACACTTGCAGCTCAAGTAGTGCAACTCTCTAAATCATTGCCTCAGTCAAAAACATCACATGCTGAAACTGAAGTGAAACTTTAGAAATTTTAGGTGAGCAATAAGAAGTTTGAAGAACTTCTTGCTAAACAAAGGGCTCTTAAAGACCCTTCAGGATTGGGATACAATACGGTCATTCCACCTTATAATGATAATTTTATTCCACTTCTTTAATCCATGACCAACAAACAAGGAGATTCAATTGATCCCTTTAACAGGACTGATGACTCCAAACCATCATCATCATCATCATCATCCAAATTAGCTTTAATATCCAAAACACATTTGATAAAATTTGTTAAGAGTCAAACACCACCACAAATCAAATCAATAGACTTTTTGTATGATGAGTCAAATCAACCAATTACTGAAACCAAAAAGGTTTCAAGTGTGGTTGATGCACCAATCAAACAAACAAAGCAAACACAAGTTTTTGATATCTGCTTATGTGGTAGAAAGACTGAATCTTCCACTCTTTTCAACAAACACTCATACAAAGGGAAAGGAAAAATCCCTGTTCAGTCAAAACAACCAACTGTAACTTTTGAAATACCTTTGAAATCAAATTTAAAATCAAAAATTTCTAATGAACAGAGTACTACATATTTTCCCTACTATGAGTGGTGTGATCAATACACTCATACTACAGAGAGCTGCAAATATGGCAAGTACTGTAAGTACTATACCGTGACCAATCACAGTACTGAATCATGCCATTTTCACAATTATTGTTCAATCTGTGAAATAAACAATCATAGTACTGCAAATTGATTTTTCAACAAGAAAATAAGAAGCAAACCAAACAAAATCAAGTTGAGAAATTAATTTAGAAACAGACAGTTGTTCCTAACAGGAACAACAGAGGAGCACCAAGACAAACTCCTCACACAAAAGTTTCTTTAAATAATTATAAAACATTTTATGACAACTTTAAAACAAACAAGAGACAAAAATCTCATAACAGAGTCACATTTGACATTAGCTCTCAAAGGAGAAGAGCTCAAAGCACTTCTCTAGAAAGAGCTAAACAAACACAAAGGAAAGCTAGTGTATCTAGAACTCCTAAACCATCAAACAATGCCACAATAGAAGAAATTTGTGTTATGGGAAAAGATGGAAAACCCAAGACCATCTTGGCTTGGGTTGCACCATCTAACTAATTTGCTTACTTGTGTAGGGACATCAAAAGAAGGCCACACAACATATGGTATGTTGACAGTGGATGCTCCCAACACATGACTGGCAATTGTTCCCTCTTTCGGGATTTTAAAAACAAACATGAAAGAAACATAGCCTTTGGAGGTAATAAAACAGGTGGAAAGATTACTGGAGAAGGAACAGTATCCAATTGGTTGATAAGCTTTGATAATGTCAATTACTGCTTTAATCACCAGTTTAATCTTCTCAATGTATCCCAATTCTATGATAAGTGATATGCAACCTTCTTTGACTCCAACAACTATTATATTCTCAAGACGGGCTTTCAAATTTTAAAGACTATATCCTTTTGAAAACACCACGTCTAAACAACATATACATAGTTAATATGAACACTGTTTCAGCATCAACTCCTAAAAACAGAAGCTGTTTCCCAATTATGGCATTGATGATTGGGTCTCTCAAATTTTAACAGAATGAATCTACTTGTGTAACACCCGAAAATTTTAACAGAAAAAAAGTGAAAAAAAAGAAAGAAAAGCAAAATAACCCAAGTTGAGGGGTTAAAGTTGTGCAAGGGGCAAACTTTATTATTAATTTGTTCAAAAAGGTGGCATGGCCGCCCACCCCTTTTGCACATCATCTTTCTGTCGATTTTCTAGAGAGAGAAAGCAGAGAATTCTCTCGGGTTTTAGAGAGAAGAAGAAGAAGAGACTGATTCAGGTTAGTTTTCGAATGTTTGGTTGATCTTGGCTAATTTTCAGCCTTCGGGTATGTGCTTATGTGTTTGTGTGTGCTCGGTTGTGTGTTTTTGATGTTTTTAGGTGTTTGAGCTCATAAGCATTCGGGTTTGAAGGAAATCTTACTCGAAAGTTGCAAGAGGTGAGCTCTAGATCCCCGTTTTTAAATGTTTTAACCTGTTTTGGGGCTGAAAATGTATGTTTTAACGTTTTATTTGAAGTTGGGTGTGTACCCGTACGTATATGTGTGTGCCCGATGGGTAGATGTATGTTCGGGGTGATTTTTGGGTTATGTTCATGTTGTACGCTTGTTTGATACTTAGTATGCTAGAAACTTGGCTAGAATAGGTTAGATTGATGAATTGGGGCCCGAAAATGAGGTTAGTTAGAAAACAGTTGGCCATGCGCCTAAGTGCTCATGCGCCTAAGATCATGCGCCCAAACAGTACTCATATGCCCAAGGTTCATGCGCACAAATAGTGCCCATGCGCCTAGAATATTGCCCAGGCGCCTAAGTGTTCCCATGCGCCTAAGTCTGCCAAAACGCCTAAGTTCCCATGCGCCTAAGTCAGGCTCATGCACCTGCATAGTACCCATGCGCCCAGAAATCTGCCCATGCACCTAAGTAAGGCTCGTGCGCCCAAATAGTGTTCATGCGCCTAAAGATTTAGAAAATATTCTGAATTTTTGGGAAAAAGAGATTTTTAGGCTATGACTTGTAATGTTTCCGGGGGTAATGTATGATGATTTTATGCATGTTTATGGTCTGTTTTCTTTATGTTCATTATTATGTATTACTCCGTGGCTTTACGTGGTGTGATTATGTTAACAAACGTAAAGTATTATATAATGAAAGCAGAAGTTAATGTTAATGAAAAGTGGAATGTAAAGAATGAAAGAAGAGTCTTGCAAGCAAACGTAAGAAGGTTCACACCCGATGAAGGGTGTTAGCTCAACCGTGTGCGGTTTAGCTAACCCAGAAGGATGCACACGGGGGTCTAATCCTTGTGATTGACCAAACGTATGGGACCCTTGTCGCTTGCCCCAGGTATACTGGAGTCAGCTTCGTGCACAATGTTAGGGGTCTATTTATAGACTTCGGCCTGGTAACTAGCTTCGTGCACAATGTTCGGGGTATAGCACATGGCATTGGTCCGGATGAAAGTGAAAGATAATGATGAAAGAACGAATGACGTACGATGATGAAAGATAATAATAAATATTATCTATATGTACGTATGATGTATGATCGCGAATGAAAGTAAAGAAAGGTTTTCTAAACGAAAGTAAAGTATTTCTATTATAAAACTAGAACTCACTCAGAAACGCTAACTTTTACGCATTTTTAGTTGGCAGGTAATGGTTGCTGAGGATGGCATGGGGTGAAGCTACTAGGCAAGTTTTGACTGGCATTCATTTTGCGTAACAATGATCTTTTTGTGTTGTAATGCAACCAAACGATGTTTTGCAATGTAACAACGTTGTATTATTTCGCAAAAGCAATTATTAATATATGAAATGGTTGATTATATTATTCCGCTGCAATGATTTATGAAATGATAATATGTTTTAATTATCATGTGCGATGAATGTCAAACTGTGAGTGTCCCGGAACGGGGCCTTTCAAGTTGGTATCAGAGCCAAAGTTTAAGAGAAATGGGTAAATATTTTCGAAAACCAAAACTTAAACTGAAAATGGGACAAAGGGAAGGATGCCAGCCCAAGTAGCGACGTGCCATCAGGTATTTTCTCTAATGATTAACCAGTATTATGTGCGCATGCTATCTGCTTTATGTGCTTTTAGTAGATTTGGATACTCATGTAGTCAGGATAGGAAATGCTTGGGGTATGAAGAGTAAAGTAAGTGGCTAATCACAACCGGCCACTGTAATTAGGGACTTACTATACTTGACATAAACTGAGCTATTACCTTGAATGACCGTGTTGGTGTTTGAATCTTATAGTGTGTTTAGAGGATGGCTGGTGGTAGATCTTCGAAAGCTTCTAGAGGTGGAGGTCGTGGTGGACGTGGTGCTGGACCGCGTGCCACAAGAGGCGGGGCTAAGGCTGCGAAAAGGGCACAAAAAGAGCCCGAGACTCATCACCAGGAAGGTGGTGATGAGAGTCCTAATCTGAGGGCCTCGATGAAGGAGACTATTGTTGAGGAGGTTCACCAGGTCATGCAGACGATTCTGCCATCTGTGGTGGTCGAAGTGATTAGAGCTGTACAGGAGGATGAGAAGAAGGAAAAGGAGAAGACCGCAGCAGAAAGAGAGCAACGGGAGACTGAGACGGTTGTCCCAAGTGATGAGGAGGAGGAAGAAGCGGTGCCAGGAACGGCTCGGGGCTGTAATTATGGGGCATTCCAGAGATGCAAGCCCCTGACTTTTGATGGCAATGGCAACGCTGCTGCTGCTCACCGCTGGGTGAGATAGATGGAAGCTGTACTTGATATCAGCGAATGCAGAGAGGACCAGAAGGTGAAGTTTGCCCACCCATTCATTCGTGGACTCGGCTTTGTGCTGGTGGGACAATATTGTTCAGGCCGAGGGTACCAGGGCAATTGGAAAGATGAAGTGGGATGAACTAAAGAAGTTGGTGATTGAAGAGTTCTTCCCCCACAGGGAACTTGACAAGATCGAGAGAGAGTTCCTACAGTTGGAGGCGGGAACCATGACTCACCAACAGTACACCCACTAAGTTCAATGAGATGGCGCGACTCATGCGAGATAAGGTGACACTTGTGTCACGAAAGATAAATAGGTACATCCAGGGTTTGCCGGCGGATATTCGCAGGCACATGATCGCCGCCCGGCCAAGCACGTTTAGGTCGGTGGTTGATCTAGCGGGAAGGCTGTATGACGAAGTGAGCAAGAAAGGTGGCGGTGGTGATCGGAACTGGAATGGAAAGCGGTTTGGACGCGGTGGTGTCGCTCCAAACAACAAGGTTGCAAGGGTGGATGAAAGGCATGTAGCCACACCTGGTGCAGGAGCGAAGAGGTGTGGTAAATGCGGAAGGGAGCATACTGGAAAGTGTAGATGGGGATCAAACGTCTGCGTCAAGTGTGGGAAGCCCGGTCATATAGCAAAGAATTGTGGGGTGACGAAGTGTTTTAACTGTGGCGGAGAGGGTCACCTGAGCAGGGATTGCAAGAAGCCGAGGGCGAAGAGTTCCGGAGCAAGGAAGACGACCGGAACTGAAGGGCAGAAGGCGAGCGCCAGAGCTTTCACGATGACTCGGGAGGAGGCTAGGACGGACCCCGATGTTGTGTCAGGTACGTTTCTAGTAAACCAAACTCTTGCTTCGGTATTATTTGATTCTGGTGCTAGTAGGAGTTTTATTTCTGCTGCTTTTTGTGCTAATTTTCCCCTTAGAAGTAGAAGCATTGATGAGCCTTTCGATATAGAAACTGCCATAGGTAAGTCTACTAGGATTTCTGATCTGATAGAAGGTTACGACATAGAGCTAGAAGGTCATAGGTTTCCTGTTAGACTGTGTGTACCTTAGGCGGGTTTGATGTAGTCCTAGGGATGGACTGGTTAGCGGCCTATAAAGCGAATATTGTATGTCACAAGAAGATGATCCGACTGACAGCGCCTGACGGGAGTTCGGTGATGATCTACGGTGATCGAGTTACTACGATCCCGACAGTGATTTCGATGGCGGTGGCGGGGAAGTGCATGAGGCGTGGATGTAGTGCCTACCTGGCTTATGTGAAGGATGTGGACACGTCAACACCACAATTGACCGACGTACCGGTTGTGTACGACTTTCCCGATGTGTTTCCAGAAGATTTACCAGGTGTGCCACCGGACCGTGAGATCGAGTTCCAGATTGATTTGATACCCGGTGCTCAGCCTGTCGCTAATACACCGTATCGATTGGCTCCGACAGAGATGAAGGAACTGATGGTTCAATTGCAAGAACTATTGGATAAAGGGTTATTCGACCGAGTATCTCTCCCTGGGGTGCTTCGGTCTTGTTTGTAAAGAAGAAGGACGGTAGCATGAGAATGTGCATCGACTACCGCGAGTTAAATAAGTTGACGGTGAAGAACCGATATCCTTTACCCAGAATCGATGACTTGTTTGATCAGCTCCAAGGTGCCAGTTAGTTCTCGAGGATAGATATTCGATTGGGTTACCATCAGCTGAAAGTGAAGAAGCAGGATATTCCTAAAATAGCTTTTCGCACACGTTATAGACACTACGAGTTTCTCGTTATGTCTTTTGGTTTAACCAACGCGCCAGCTGCTTTTATGGATTTGATGAATCGAGTGTGCCGGCCGATGTTGGATAAATCGGTGATTGTGTTTATCGATGATATCCTGATTTATTCAAGGAGCGAGAAGAAGCATGCCGGTCACATTCCGGAGGTGTTGGAGACGCTTAGAAGGGAGAAATTGTATGCCAAGTTCTCTAAGTGCGCGTTCTGGTTGCGCGAAGTTCAGTTTTTGGGTCACGTGGTGAATCCCGAAGGAATCATGGTCGTCCCTGCAAAAGTAGAAGCTGTGATGCAATGGAAGCCTCCAAAGACGCCATCCGAGATTCGTAGTTTCTTGGGATTGGCGGGATTATAGAAGATTCATCCAAAACTTCTCGAATATAGCTTCTCTGTTGACCAAGCTGACCCGTAAGGATGTGAAATTTATATGGTGGAAAGAGCAAGAAAAGGCTTTTGAGGAGCTAAAGGCAAGATTGATGCAAGCTCCAGTCTTGTCATTACCCGAAGGAAGCGAAGATTTGGTGGTTTACTCATATGCTTCTTATTTGGGGTTGGGTTGCGTGTTGATGCAGTGAGGGAAGGTTATAGCCTACGCATCCCGACAGCTGAAAGTTCATGAGATTAATTACCCTACTCATGATTTGGAGTTAGCGGCGGTGGTCTTTGCATTGAAGATTTGGAGACACTACTTGTATGGGACGAAGTGCACTATCTTCACAGACCACAAGAGCTTGAAGTACTTCTTCGAGTAGAAAGATTGAATATGAGGCAGAGGCGATGGTTGGAGCTCATTAAGGATTACGATTGTGAGATCCATTACCATCCGGCAACGTAGTGGCGGATGCCCTTAGCCGAAAGGAGAGCCAGAACCGATCCGGGTGAAGGCTTACCAATTGGTTATGACCTCCGATGTTATGAAGCACGTCAAGGAGTTTCAAGATGAGCGTTGAAAGAAGATTGCCTTAACTCCGAAAAGATGAGAGGTCTAGTCACGGAATTGGGTGAAAACACTCTCGGTGTTAGAACCCGATTTGGGCGGATGTGGATTCCTTGTTATGGAGATTTATGTGGAAATATCATGGATGAGGCTTGTAAGACTTGATACTCCATTCATCCGGTGCTACAAAGATGTATCATGATATGAAGAAAGATTATTGTGTGGCCCGGTATGAAGCGCGACGTAGCGGAGTACGTGAGTAAGTGCCTACTTGTTTGCAAGTGAAGGCGGAGCATCAGAAGCCATACGGGAAGATCCAACCTTTGGATATACCCGAGTGGAAGTGGGAGCATATCATCATCGATTTTATTATGAAGCTGCCGCGAACGGCAAGGGGGTATGATGCCATATGGGTGATAGTCGACCGTCTGACGAAGAGTGCTCACTTCCTACCGATCCGTGAAACTTATTCATCCGAGAGGTTAGCAGATCTGTTCATCAAAGAGATTGTAACTCGTCATAGTGTACCGGTGTCTATTGTGTGACCGTGACAGTCGGTTTACATCCAAGTTCTGGAAGAGATTCCACGATGCAATGGGAATGAGGTTACATATCAGTACGGCTTATCATCCTCAAACAGATGGTCAATCAGAGAGAACCATTTAGACGCTTGAAGATATGCGTCGGCATGCGTCATTGATTTTGGAGGAAGTTGGGACGAACACTTATACGTTAGCTGAATTCTCATACAACAACAGTTATCATGCCATCATTGGTATGCCACCCTATGAGATGCTATATGGTAGGAGGTGTAGGACGCCCGTATGTTGGGTGATATTGGTCAGAAGGAGCTTGGGAGCATCGAAGTGATTGAGGCTACGACTAAGAAACTGGAAAAGATCAAAGCCTTTATGAAGGCAGCCAAAGATAGGTAGAAGTCGTATGCCGATAAAAGGCGTAGACCGATTGAATTCAAGGTGGGCGATAGAGTCATGTTAAAGGTTTCACCTTGGAAGGGTATCATTCGTTTAGAAAGCAGGGCAAGTTGAGCCCGAGATACATAGGGCCTTTCCGATCATTGCTTGAGTAGGAAAGGTGGCTTATATTGGAGTTGCCCGATGAGTTAAGTGGAATTCACCTGACATTCCATGTATCTCATTTAAGAAAGTACCTAGTTGATGAAGATATGGTGGTACCACTTGAGGACATTGAGGTTGACGAGTGGCTCAATTATGTGGAGCAACCAGTGGCTATCATTGACAGGAAAGAGAAGAGGCTAAGGAATAAAGTGATTCCACTCGTGCGAGTACAGTAAAAGCATAGAAGGGGATCCGAGTCTACATGGGAACCTGAGGAGGAGAAGACAGCATTATCCTCACTTGTTCGAGGAGTGACAGGTTTCGGGGACGAAACCTATATAAGGGGTGGACTTGTAACACCCGGAAATTTTAACAGAAAAGAAAAGTGAAGAAAAAGAAAGAAAAGCAAAATAACCCAAGTTGAGGGGTTAAAGTTGTGCAAGGGGTAAACTTTATTATTAATTTGTTCAAAAAGGTGGCATGGCCGCCCACCCCTTTTGCACATCATCTTTCTGTCGATTTTCTAGAGAGAGAAAGTAGAGAATTCTCTTGGATGTTTAGAGAGAAAGAAGAAGAGGTTGATTCAGGTAGTTTTCAGATGTTGGGTTGATCTTCGCTGATTTTCAGCCTTCGGGTATGTGCTTATGTGTTTGTGTGTGCTCGGTTGTGTGTTTTTGATGTTTTTAGGTGTTTGAGCTCATAAGCATTCTGGTTTGAAGGAAGTCTTACTCGAAAGTTGCAAGAGATGAGTTCTAGATCCCCGTTTTTAAATTTTTAACCTGTTTTGGGGCTGAAAATGTATGTTTTAACGTTTTATTTGAAGTTGGTCGTGTACCCGTATGTATATGTTTGTGCCCGATGGGTGGGTGCATGTTCGGGGTGATTTTTGGGTTATGTTCATGTTGTATGCTTGTTTGATGCTTAGTATGCAAGAAACTAGGCTAGAACAGGTTAGATTGATGAATTGGGGCCTGAAAATGAGGTTAGTTAGAAAACAGTTGGCCATGTGCCTAAGTGCTCATGCCCCTAATATCATGCGCCCAAACAGTACTCATATGCCCAAGGTTCATGCGCACAAATAGTGCCCATGCGCCTAGAATATTGCCAAGGTGCCTAAGTGTTCCCATGCGTCTAAGTCTGCCAAAACGCCTAAGTCCCATGCTCCTAAGTCAGACTCATGCGCGTGCATAGTACCCATGCGCCCAGAAATCTGCCCATGCGCCTAAGTAAGGCTCGTGCGCCCAAATAGTGCTCATGCGCCTAAAGACTTAGAAAATATTCTGAATTTTTGGGGGAAAAAGAGATTTTTAGGCTATGACTTGGAATGTTTCTGGGGGTAATGTAGGATGATTTTATGTGTTTATGGCCTGTTTTCTTTATGTTCCTTATTATGTATTACTCCGTGGTTTTACATGGTGTGATTATGTTAATAAACGTAAAGTATTATATAATGAAAGCGGAAGTTAATGTTAATGAAAAGTGGAACGTAAAGAATGAAAGAAGAGTCTTGCAAGCAAACGTAAGGAGGTTCACACCCAATGAAGGGTGTTAGCTCAACTGTGTCCGGTTTAGCTAACCCAGAAGGATGCACATGGGGGTCTAATCCTTGTGATTGACCAAACGTATGGGACCCTTGTCGCTTGCCCCAGGTACTAAAGTCAGCTTCGTGCACAATGTTAGGGGTCTATTTATAGACTTCGGCCCAGTAAGCAGTAACCAGCTTCGTGCACAATGTTCGGGGTATAGCACATGGCATTGGTCCGGATGAAAGTGAAAGATAATGATGAAAGAACGAATGACGTATGATGATGAATGATGATGAAAGATAATAATAAATATTATCTATATGTATGTATGATGTATGATCGCGAATGAAAGTAAAGAAAGGTTTTTTAAACGAAAGTAAAGTATTTCTATTAAAAACTAGAACACACTCAGCAACGCTGACTTTTATGCATTTCAGTTGGCAGGTAATGGTTGCTGAGGATGGCACGGGGTGAAGCTACGTGGCAAGTTTTGACTAGCATCCATTTTGCGTAACAATGATGTTTTGTGTTGTAATGCAACCAAACAATATTTTGTAATGTAATAACGTTGTATTATTTGGCAAAAGCAATTATTAATATATGAAATGATTTATTATATTATTCCGCTGCAATGATTTATGAAATGATAATATGTTTTAATTATCATGTGCGATGAATGTATAACTGTGAGTGTCCCGAGAACGGGGCCTTACAACTTATAAAAGGAGACTTAGTAATAGGTTTACCTCAAAAGAATTCTTATGTACAGACCACTACACTTCAAGTCTAAAAGGCAAACAACACAAAGAGTCCCATAAGTCAAATTTGGTAAACTCTAACACACACACCACTTAAATTGCTTCATATGGACTTATTTGGTCCAACTAACATCCTAAGCACAGGAAAGAAGCAATGCTGTTTTATTTCAATAGTTGACTCTTCTAGATTCACCTGGGTTTTCTTTCTACTACACAAGTTAGAAACATAAGAAATTATCAAATCATTTATCACTAAGATTGAGAATCAATTGGATGTTAAAGTTAAATCTTTAAAAGTGATAATGGTACTGAATTTAAGAATGACTTAATTTCCTCTTATTGTGCAGAGAATGGAATAAGTCATCAATTCAGTGTAGCAATACTCCTCATCAAAATGGACTAGCTGAAAGATGAAACAAAACATTAATAAAAGCAGCAAGTTCTATGCTAGCTGACTCTCTATTCCCCATATCATTTTGGGCTTAAGCAATTAATACAACTTGCTACATTTAAAATAGAATATTAATCATTAAAGAACAAAACAAAACTCCATATGATTTAATGTTTCAAAGAAAACCAGCATTCATCGGCTTTCTTAAAGCATTTGGATGTTCAGTTTTAATATTTGTCACACCCCCACTAGAAGTGGAAACACGAGGATACGACGGAAGGGATCGTCATAACACATTGGGGGTCTAAAAGAATTTCAAAATGAATTCCCGTCAATGGATCATGACATCACCCAACACAAAAGAATAAGTGTCAAGAACAATCAATACCATAACGTTATTCCATAAATGCATAAATAATCCAGAAGTTCAAAACTAGAACAACCGGTACAAGATCAATCCAAAACATTTACAAGACCAACAAAATAGCAAATAGTCCAAAACTAATGTCACAATTCTAATGCTCTTGAATGAGCAGTCTCGTCTAAAGTCCACTGCCCATGTACCTAAGCACCATTACCTGAAAATACATGCTCTAAAGAGTCAACATACGTTGGTGAGTTTACAGGTTTAAAGAGCAAAGAGTTTGCCATGTATAACATGTACAAAAGTTGTATGTGGATAAGAGTACATAGCAGTCATAGATATCAACACAAGTCTAAGTCAGTCCAAGTCCAATTACCCAAATTATATTTACCCAAGGGCAAGCCCAGGCCAAGTTAGTCTCGACTAGTATACTGACGATAGGGGTGGGGGTGTCACCTGTTAGTACTAACAATACCTCTCATGATGTCAAGTCACAATAAGAAGCCCAAGTCCAAGTACACATTCATGAATGAACATCTAGACTCAACCCATGACCCAAACCACATACATTGTCCCAAATTAGTCTAAAAACACGGCATAGTCCAAACCATGAGCATCCTTTTCCCCCAAGTAAAACATATTAAAAGAGGCCGTGAAACTCACCCTCGATGATAGCACAATCCAAGGTCCACAACAAGTATAGCAAGTAACTCATACAATAAGCACGAAAGAATTACTAAAGATCAAGAAGACCAATATGGGTGTAATCCTTGTAGTCTAGTACTTAATGTCCATCAAGGTTATCATTTAATGAAAACATGATTTATTTGCTAGAACAAGTCCAATGTCCAACATTAATTCCCAATCCCGACTCATTTTAGTTTTCATGTCCTCAACATACACCGTTTCATTCTTGTTTCGAAACGTACATTTATTAGTTCAAGTTTGTTGACTTATGAACCTTATATGTTCTTATCCTTTAATGCCCTAGAATTAATCTTTGCACCCAAATTTTAACTTATTCTAGTTATTAGCCCCAAGTCTTAACATTTAAGTTCAGTAAAAATATTTCAGCTTGTAGAGCTGATCGCGCACCATTTTGCGTAGACTGTTTGGAGGTCAAAACGGTAACGAACAATTGCGTAAGAAGAACTGTTTCAAACATAAGACTTTAAGTTAAACTCCAGAAAAGAATCATCTCCATTGGATAAAATATGAGAAAGATATGACTCGACGAACACAGAACAACCTGCTGCCCAGATTTGTCAGTTTGACCTTCAGTTTTGTTTGCCATGTTTGGAGGGCCAAACAATGTGGAAACAACACGAGACTACTTGGGTTAGTTAGAGGACTCATTAAAGTTGTTTTTAGAAAAAAAATTCGACCCATTTGGACTTATTATGACCAAGTTATGACCTGTATAAAAGTCATATTTTTCTGACAGCAAGCTATCCTGTTCATTAGTCTTGTTCCTTTGCATCCCAAACCCTATATTTGATTTTTATTTACCCGAGTACTTAAAGAACATTTATTCCCTGTTTTCATTGAACAAATCATGAATCAAACACTTGTTCGTTCCAATTTTTCAGTCCCAAACAATTACTTTAGATTTTCATCTTCCAGTTCACATTATAGTTAATTGATACATAGTGTTGATTCCCAAACATGTCAATCAATTCAAGTGGCAAGATTAATGTTTTTAATAAGAGATTATGAACACAAGATGTTCATTAAGACCGATCTCACAAGTTTTCAACCCAATATAATAGATCCAAGAACATATGAACATCAAAAACTAGACTTTTACAATTTTCGAAGAATCAACGCCCGGAACGCCTAATTCTTCACGATCTAATGCCCAAAACCAAGAATATGAGATTATTAGATGATGATTTTGTGATTAGATGATGAATATCATCAATAACAAGATGAAACAATGAACAAAATATCAAACAACGAGTTTTCTTACCGATAATGCGTAGTAGACCAATGTTTCAACAAGATGGTGCTTGATCAACAAAAATTGATCAAGAATGAGGAAGATGATGATGATTCACGATGAATATGATGAAGAACATGAAGAAACGATGGATGGTGGCTAGGGTTCTAGAGAGAAAAACGTGAGAAATGAGTTTTCAAAATGAAGAATAAAAAATATACAAAGAGAAGCCCTTCCCTTTTAAAAAATTTGGCCATGGGAGGCCAAGGGTGGGCCTCCCCGGCCATTGGTTGTCTCATCCAATTACGTCTCGTCGCGATCCGTGGTGCGTCCAACTTTCATGTTTTAAAATTATATGCATTATTACGATTTCAACGGACTATTATATGCTATATAAATTATTTAATTTATATATTTTTTAAATTAATTATGTCTATTTATTAGGCTTTACGCAAAGCCCACATGAACGATTTTTTGTTTGCGTTCTCATCAAAAGATTTATATCTTACATTTTTAAGTCTTTAATCCAATGTCAAGCACGCAACCATCATGCTAATACCAAATCGGTGAACGTACATTGTCACCATGCCCAAGACCCACTAGCACATGTTAAGCCCATAATACAAAATTCTAGAACTTATCGTGTCTATACGCGTCAATGTACTATACTTAGATCAAGCCCACATTAGGTCAACTTTCAAGTCAAGATCACATTAATACCAAGTCAAGTCAAGAGTCAAAGTCAAAAATCAAAGTTAGAAAGTCAAAGTCAATGGTCAATGCACCTATTTAGGTGACGGATGTCACAATATTAAACCAGAGAACATTTATCCAAGTTTGCTCCTAAAGCAGATGAAGAATTCTTGTTAGATATTCTGGAAGCTCAAAGCTTATAGAGTAACAATCCAAGACTAATATTGTGGAAGAAACAACAGATGTTGTTTTTAATGAACATCTTTCTTCACAAGAAAGTCCTTGGATCAGACTAGTTGTTTGATATTGACACACTAACAAAATCATTTGACACATTGGATCAGACTAGTTGTTTGATATTGACACACTAACAAAATCATTTGACACACTCTACTTTGATGTCTCAGGTACAAAAGAAGATATTGAATATCAATGGTACCGTCGCCAACAAATGATGTTCCTTTAACTGCTGATCCTCTAAGGAGAACAAATATCGCTCCTTGAAGTACTACAGTTACACCCTCGTCAAGATCAAACAACACATCTGGAGGAATATCAACATCGAGTCCATCATCTTCAACACAACCACAAACTTCTAGTGACCCTCAACCAAGTAAACATAAGATCATAGAATCCAGACACTATTAAAGAAGATGATGACTATCATTCATTACCAGTTAACATCATGAAGATGAAATCATACATTTCATTCATGATTCACCACAAACATTTAATGAACCTTTAAAGCCGATAAGCCCACCACTTCAAATACCCTTGCTCATCCATCAACACC